>OLKM01000432.1:126164-128664 GCA_900291075.1 Melanogrammus aeglefinus
TACTACACAACTTACTACACTACTATTTCTCTAAAGCTCACAGAGGGTTAACCAAGGACCATCTGTTTGTAATCTCATATTGAAGAGACTAGCCTATAGTTCCTCCAACGGCCTCTAGGTAGTTCACAGTAGAGCCTAGCATGTAGCTCCTCTAACAGCCTTTAGGTGGTTGGTAGAGACTAGCATGTAGCTCCTCTAACGGCCTCTAGGGGGTTCACTAGAGATTAGCATGTAGCTCCTCTAACAGCCTTTAGGTGGTTGGTAGAGACTAGCATGTAGCTCCTCTAACGGCCTCTAGGGGGTTCACTAGAGATTAGCATGTAGCTCCTCCTCTAACAGCCTTTAGGTGGTTGGTAGAGACTAGCATGTAGCTCCTCTACGGCCATTAGGTGGTTGGTAGAGACTAGCATGTAGCTCCTCTAACAGCCATTAAAGATTCCCACCAAATATGGCAAAATCCTCGGCCAATAGCGCCCCAGCTCCCAGGAGTCGGGCCTACAAACGTGGTCCAATGCTAGGTCAATGTTTTGTGTGTGCTACGCGCCCAAGCCTGTAGACCAGACACATACACAGACACACACACAAACACACACACACACACACACACACACACACACACACACACACACACACACACACACACACACACACACACACACACACACACCTGGGAGGATCAACATGTGACGCGTCAAGTACCAGAGGTGTGGCCGGCAGCATGATCCGTCTGGCTGACAAACAGGGCCTGGGAGGATGGGGCATAAAGCGCTGGAGATGCGACAGCGTCGAGTGGTCCAGCGGCTACTTCAAAACGCGTCTTCTGAGTGCAACATGATGGGCCCGGACGCGGTCCGACTGTGCGGACACATTTGACTCATTTTCCCCTCCTGCGTGGGCTCGCAATAAGAGCTTTTATTGTACCGGCCTTTAGCGCGTAGATCATGAGATCGTCTCCTCTCGGCACAGCGGCTAATGGCTACGGCCCGGTGTGTCCGCAACGAGGCTGTGGTGAGGTCGGTTAACCCGTGGTTACCTCCTCAACTTACGGTTAATGCCCTAGTGTTTGTACCGCTGTAACCCGGTAAGAACCGGTTTAGGACTGATAGAGGAACAGGTTATGAATCCGTCACAAACAATTGAACTTTAAGGGGCTCTGGTGAAAAGATAACTGAAAGAGCTCAATTGCGTCACGGTGTCGCATGTTCAGAAATAGAAAACGATGCAGAGATAATCGACAGCATGTCAAATAGACTGGCGGATTCCATCCTTTCACTGATCAGGCCAGATATGTGTCCTTTCACTGGTGTGAGAGAGAATGTTTGGATGTATTGTTGGACGACGGCGTTGGCAAGGATCTGGTTCCGAGAAGGCCAAGGAAGAGGAGGAAGAAATGACACGCTCATCGCTTTCCTTCAACAAGTTACAAAACCAGTTTTTTCAGCATAGGGTCAGCTCCAGTGTCTGGACATTGAGCATTGAACCTAGGACATCAGACATAGGACATAGAACACAGACTCAAGACATAGAGCCTAGAACGTCAGACATAGAACGACACAGACATAGGACATAGGACACAGGACACAGACATAGGACATTGTCTGGACATAGAACATTTAACCTAGGATGTCAGACAAGACACATAACACAGACAAAGGATATTGAGCCTAGGACGTCAGACATTCAAATGCCTAGGACATTCAACACAGACATATAACATAGACATTACATAGGAAATAGAACATTGAGCTTAGGACCTGAGATATAGGAGATACAACACAGACATAAAGCATTGAGCCGAGGCCTTAAGGACATAGGACATACAAAACACAGACATAGGACAGTGGAAATAGAACATTGGAGCTTTAGGACCTGAGATATAGGAGATACAACACAGACATAAAGCATTGAGCCGAGGCCTTAAGGACATAGGACATACAAAACACAGACATAGGACAGTGGCTAGTGTCTGGACATTGAACAGTGAACCTTTAGATGTCAGACATAGGACAACAAAGACATAGAACATGGACATGACCTAGACCATAGAACACAGACATAGAACACAGACATGACATAGGACATAGAACACACAGACATAGAACATAGAAATGACATAGGACATAGAACATAGACATCGAACATGGGCATGACATAGGACAGGGACAGAAGACAAAACAGCAACTAAAATGTTGCTTTTACACTAAAACTTGGATGTTTTGAGCAGACATGCTGAACTTTCCAATGATTAGGGCCACACATCACGCCACACAGACAACACAACACACACACACAACAAACACACACAACACACACACACCACACATTCACACCCACACACACACACACACACACACACACACACACACACACACACACACACACACACACACAGACACACACACACACACACACATCCACACACACAAACACATACACACACAGATATCCGATGTCTTCATCGTGGGTTTAGTTGACGCCCCGTCAGTGGTTTAAATTGGTA
>OLKM01000432.1:133664-176164 GCA_900291075.1 Melanogrammus aeglefinus
GTAATCCCTGAGGTGAAGGGTCCTACCTTGAGGGGTAATCCCTGAGGTGGAGGGTCCTACAGTGGGGGGGTCTTCAGTTGGTTATGATGATGCAAGGGGCTGAGGGTCAGTACCTGGTTCCCTTCTGTAGGATAGGCCAAGAGGGTCTAGCTGCAGACCCCCCTCTCTCTCTCTCCCCCCTCAGGCTGAGAGAGGATCCTGAACCAGTTTACAGTCCCAAATAGAAGAATAACATGACGAAAATAATAATTAATGTCGCCGTATGAGTGAGAATTTAAGAAAACCTATATACTTGTCACCGAAACGGTTATCCCCTTATCGGAAGTCCTGCACACCCTCTGCCCAATATCGCCCATCCCGTTCCAGGCGTCCCGTCTTTAGATGAGGACGCCTGGAAACAACCGGGTTAGGGCTTCTGAATGTTTTGTATTGTTCTTCCTTTGTATTTAACCTCACTTCCATATCCCCATGCAGTAGGCCTAGTTCTATTTTACATGCACCCCTTTATGTTAAGTAGAAGATTAAGGGCCAGAATTATGAAATACTTATTCTATGGCTGTATTTAAAACTCCTGAAGACTGCAATATGCTGGCATTTGCAAGAAATCGACAGTCAAGATCAGATATTGGATGGTATGTGGCACTGACTATCAGATAAAAAAAGTAAGCTTCTGTCTGTTATTTGTTGATTCTTGTCTCCTGGCAGCAATGTCCTCACACTCTGCCAAAAGATCCCGAGAAGTTTCCACATGCAGTCTTCTTTTCTGAGCAGCACTAGTATCTGAATCTACTTCAGCTTCATCGAACGGCCGGTTCCATGGTAGACAGCGGCATCTAGTGGATGATTATATTAAACACCAACTCCACTGACGCCATAGCAGACGAGATTAAAATGATTCCGTTGCGTAGTATAGTATGTAGTAAAATACAATGAATGGATCAAGTATGTTTGTCAAATGGGATTCCTGCCTTTGTTTAAAGGGTTCTTTGTTGGAAATAATCTTGAGAAAAAGATTGCTACTTCGGTGCATGTTCAGGTCACTATTTTAACAAGCAGATAATACAGGGTATCTGCAGGTTTCAGCAAGTCAAATTAAGACTTTTTAAGACTTAAATTAAGACCGCCTTGAATGAAATTTAAGACCAAAAA
Organism: Melanogrammus aeglefinus; assembly: GCA_900291075.1. Classification (NCBI taxonomy): domain Eukaryota; kingdom Metazoa; phylum Chordata; class Actinopteri; order Gadiformes; family Gadidae; genus Melanogrammus; species Melanogrammus aeglefinus. Next base: position 134,814 of record OLKM01000432.1, read on the forward strand.
CACACGATGGTGGGGGTTGGCAACAGACGCGAGCCAACTTCGGAAACGGACGTCTACCCACCTGTCCTTGAATTTGCTCCTACCCATTGTCGCAGACTAGCTAGCAAGCACGCAAGTAATCGGTTATATATGCAGCTAGCAAGAAAGAAGCCTCTACATGTCCTCCCTGAAAAATAAAAAATATATCGTCCTGCCCCGACAAATGTAAGACCTTGAGTTACAGTATTTAAGACCAGCATATGACATTTGTAACGAATTTAAGACTTTTTAAGGCCTTAAATTCAGAAACATGAATTTAAGACTTTTTAAGGATGCGCGGACACCCTGTAATAGTTTCATTGCAAAAGTTAAGATTGACTCCATCCACATTTTAAAACAAACGTTTCTTTTATTTAGACAACCCAAATAAAAGGCACAAAACATTGCGCATGTTTATGTAATAATTTGACAAACTTACATTTAAAAAAAAAATGTAGGAATGTTTGACCTTTCTGCTAATCAGAAAACCTAGCCTTTCGTATATACAAAAATTACCATTGTTAATGTTCTAATACAAAAGATTTATAAAAAAGGTTATTTCTTCTTTCACATCTATGGTAACTATCATATCCTTGGAACTAAAATAGTTTTGTACAAAGATATACATTCAACTGCCTTCACAAGCGTCCGAGAGTTTTCCGATTTATCGTCATTAAAAATAAACAAATGTTCAAATTTCACAAGTTTTTTTTTTTAAAGTTCATCACATATCAAATTTGGCAAAAACAGATTATCATAGTGTTTCTACATAAATGCTTAAAAAAAAACGTTACACTTAAGTATTTTTCGAAACAGAAGTTGGGCAAAACGACAAACATGCATATTGCATTATTTCAGTACACAATGATTCGCCCCCGGAGCCGAAAACACTGCCAGGATTCACGTAAGAAACTAAAACCGCGGATTGAACCGATTTGGGGGAGGGGCATGCATGAATTCATGTTCCTAAAATCTATGAGTAAAAAAAATAAAAACACGTTTCAGCATTTCATAAATAACGTTGACGTCACGACATGCTCTCGAGTCAGCCGAATAAAGCCTCAAACACCCCCTCCCACGACGCCCCCTGCCCCCACCCAGGATAGAGGCAGCGCCCCCTGGTGGTCAGCGACTGCGTGACAGAAACCCTGGTTAGTGTGGGGGAGGAGCCAGGGCAAAACGGGACGTGTAAATAAAATGCCGGCTGACGCACTTCGAGTGAACAACATGTCTTTTTGAGATGGACGGCTTGGTTTGAAAATTAACCAAAAGTTAAATAAAAAAAAATAAAAAATCCTATATTCCATGAATGAACTGTACCAAATGTGTCTAACGATAATACCAAAATGTTATATATGAGAATTATAAAATACAGGATACAAATTAAATATTCCAGGGAGGAAAAGAAAATACACGGTGGTTAATAAAAAAATTAACGCGCTGGGCTGAATTTCCTGAGTAGAGGGTCCATACAGAAAAAAAAAGGTTTTCACATATGAAAAAGATCAAATAAAAAAAACAAATAAAACGTAATAACAAATAAATCAAAAATAAATGATAACCAAATTAATCTACTCCTCTACGCCTTCCGCAAAAACACATGGATATTGAATGTCATCTTCCTCCAAAGAAATCAGCAGTCCCCATAACTCTGGCGACCGCAACAGTCCTAATAACAAAAGCTAGGTCTACTCTATGGCCTAGTGCATGTAATGCCATGCCGCGCCACTAGAGGGCCCTGTAGAGAGCGCTGGCTAGCCAGCCTACCAGGTGAGACTCACTACGTCTCGAATTTGATCTTCAATAATACTGCTCCTCAGCTACAATGAGATATGTTTTCAGTGCAAGACTCGTTTCATTCTCGCATTCGGGTCAATATGAACCCAACTGATCACACTAATAATAATAATGATAATAAAAAACTACACTTTTTTCCCCCATCCTAACTACACGTATTTAAGCCAAGGGGACAGTGATAAGATATTCATTTAAATGCACAAAAGAAAAAATGCACAAAAATAAGAAATGCTGATGAGTTAAGCCCAGAGTAGCCCTAGCAGCCCCTCTATCAGGGACCAGAGTTACTGAGAAAATATATGGTTACACGCACGGTGGACTTCTTTAGTCCCAAGACGAAAGAAGTGAATTGCCAGCGGCTGCTCTGTAATTGTTGTGCATAACACAATAAAACCATCTTGAATCTTGTCCCTTTAACTAGAGTTGTCTCCTACAATATTAAATAGTGATTAGCCGGCTACCGCTTAACCAAAACGCAAAACGTCCAAAAAACACTTCAGGGATTCGCCCGACAACTCCATGACTAAAAGAAACCTCAGCAACGATCGCTTATTGCTCAAGTCCGTTAAAACGCGACCTTCACCCCTCCAACAGAGTAACGCTTTAGTTTAGTCCTGGCCTAAACCTCTCCCCCCCCCCCCGGCCCCCCAGGGAAACTCTGGCTCTGACCTGCCTGCTGCGTGGAATCCAGACTGAGCCTAACCCCAGGGGTCTACCGTACCCCCACCCAACCCCCCCACCCCCCTGCTTGGCTGTGGTAATGGGGGACAAGAGGGACTCAGATGGGAGGGAGGGGGGGGGGGGGGTTCACATAGTGAGAAATACTCGACAAAAAAAAGAAAAGAAAAAGAGAAACTCAAAAACCGGTTTCCCCACCTCCCCCCCCCCACTTTACCACGGCGGGGAGGAGGGCAGCACCTGGGATAGGAAGGGCATGCTCTCCATGGAGCGCATGGCGATGTTGAGCGGGCCGCCGATGTTCATGGACATGGGCGTGGTGAGCGCCACCGGGTGGGCGATGCTCATGGAGCCCGAGGAGGAGATGTTGACGGGCCCGGTCACCATGGAGACGGGGTGGTGCAGGCTCACCGTGTTGGTGCTAATGTTCATCTGCGCCGCGATGGTGACCGGGTGGTTGCCGCCACGCTGGTTCATCGCCGTGGTGATGGGCGTGGAGACGGACACGGGCGTGGCTGGGGGCAGAAGTGCATCACAGGGGGGGGGTCATTATGGGATGGAGGGAATCTAGAATCCATCCCCATGCATATTGCTTTGTTGGCAATAAAATATATAAGAAAATACAAATATAGGTAAAATATGTATACACACAGAATACCTTAATAATAACTTGTTATCAGACAAATAAGTATAACAAATATATTTTTGAAGAACGAGCAAAACAGACAAGAGTCAAATAATAACCTAAACTTTATGACAACCTTTGAGTCAAAGTGAATGTTCGGGCCAGAAGATGGAATCCTACACATCGGATAACTGTGCCAACATTTAAAGAAGTCTTTACAATAACAGCCTCCACTAAATACCAAACATTAACATTCGACCGCTCACATTTACAGATGCTTTTAGTAGCGGCGGAAGAAGTTCAAACCCTGCCCCAGACGGCGCCCCAGCCCGCCCCCCCCCCGCCAGGACGTGGGGTGTCCAGACCGACCCGGGCCCCCCGTACCTTTGTTGCAGGAGGAGAAGTTGGTCTGGCCGTGGGTCTTGAGGTGGGAGGTGATGTAGGCGGCGCTCAGCATCTTCCCACAGATGCTGCAGGTCACCTTCCCCTCGTGTCGGATCATGTGGGAGCGCAGTCTGTCTTTGGTAGCGAAGGCCGAGGTACAGGCCTGCAGGGACAGACAGGGAGGCACGATTTAGCGGAAGAGCATGGTTTAGAGGGACACCATGGTTTATAAGGACAAGATGGTTTAGATGGACTTGGCATCATGGTTTAGAGGGACACCATGGTCTAGATGCAGGGCACGTTTTAGAGGCGGCAAATCGCGGTTTAGAGGGACGTCCTGGTTAAGGGTGACACCGTGATTAAGAGAGACAATAGGGAAAACCTGGTTTACAGGGACAACATGGTTTAGAAAGACATGACATTGTGGTTTAGCGGGACATGGCATTGTGGTTAAGCGGGACATGGCATTGTGGTTTAGCGGGACATGACATTGTGGTTTAAAGAGACATGACATCCTTAGAGGGACATCGTGGTGTAGAGGGACATGACACCCTGGTTTAAAGGGACGGGACATCGTGGTTTAGAGGGACGGGACATCGTGGTTTAGAGGGCAGTCATTTAGAGGGAGATATGGAGGTGTACCCTGGGAGCTGGGAGGGGTGTGTGGTTTAGAGACGTCCTGGTCTAGAAGGACATCCTGGTTTACAGGGACGAGACATCGTGGTTTAGAGGGACGGGACATGGTGGTTTAGAGGGACGGGACATGGTGGTTTAGAGGGACGGGACATGGTGGTTTAGAGGGACGGGACATGGTGGTTTAGAGGGACGGGACATGGTGGTTTAGAGGGACGGGACATGGTGGTTTAGAGGGACGGGACATGGTGGTTTAGAGGGACGGGACATGGTGGTTTAGAGGGACGGGACATGGTGGTTTAGAGGGACGGGACATGGTGGTTTAGAGGGACGGGACATGGTGGTTTAGAGGGACGGGACATGGTGGTTTAGAGGGACGGGACATGGTGGTTTAGAGGGACGGGACATCGTGGTTTAGAGGGACGGGACATCGTGGTTTAGAGGGCAGTCATTTAGAGGGAGATATGGAGGTGTACCCTGGGAGCTATCAGATTCTTTAAACCACCAATAAACTCCACGTCAAATATGAATAGGTGTTGAACATTACATCTGTTGATTGCTGCTGAATTGCTCCTTGGAAACCAGAATTTGAATTGACTTCTAGTTCAGAGGAAAATACGAGTGGTTTGGTGTGAATGAAGGGGTACCCGAGCTGAACTGTTGGGGTTACACAACGAGACAGAGGGTTTAAACACTGGTTCTGAGGGACAGGCCTACAGAGTCAAGCCATCCACCAGGGCCTGAAGCACTTCATATCCTAGTCTTGAGCTGCACACACGTTCCAGATGCCAAACGTTGTTGCATCAGATTTACAGCCTCACTTCCTTCCATAAGTAAATTAAGACGAGGACTTGACTTCATGGGGTCTGGTGTATCGTGATCTGGTTTCCTAAAGATGTACATGCAGGACAATTACACTTCATCCAATTCTCATTTTGATATAATGGAATCTCGGCTTTAAGTCAATGTTATTATTGGTAATTCTTTTTCGAGGTTAGAAGAGAGGTGTGTGTGTACTAACTGCAAGGCCCTTCGTGACGCAATGTAAGCTAAATGAATAAATATTAAGATGGTGTCAAGGCAAGGCTGTTCCACCCGGAGCTACAAAAGGCAAGCGGTTCGATGCCGCCCCGTGTTCACAGCCCACCAGGGGGCGGGTGACGACGTCTGCCTGAACACTGAAGTACGACAGGTGGCTCACCGTGACTTGGCATTTGAAGGGTCTTTCTGAAGAGTGGACGTGCTTGACGTGGCAGCTGAGGTGGTCGGGCCTGAGGGGAGAAGAGACATCACAACACTGAGTGCCTGCAGCACCGCAGAAGGTGAACCAGACCTGCTGCTCTCCTCTCCATGCAGACATATTCAGGGCTATTCCGCCCACACACACACAATTGCATTCTGAAACTTGGCTCCTCGGTCCAGGGTAAGGCTTGAGCTTGTGGGTGTTGATGCATACAGGATATTAGGAAGGAAGAGATTTAAACATTTACAAAACTGCCATCAGATAAAACCACCGCACACATTGAACCATTTGATCTGAAGACTGAAGCACACGCCTGAAAACTGACATTGGATATTCCCCCTCATTGATCTAGGGGGTCTTTGACTAATCAAAGACCTCACTGATTGAGGGGGGTCTTGGTCTAATCAAAGACGTCACTGATTGAGGGGGGTCTTGGTCTAATCAAAGACCTCACTGATTGAGGGGGGTCTTGGTCTAGTCAAAGACCTCACTGATCGAAGGGGTCTTGGTCTAGTCAAACACCCCTTAAATCAGTGAGGTCTTGGATTAGTCCGAGATCTCACTGACTGAAGGGGACATGGGCTAGCCCAAGATTAGCGGAAGAGACGACCGTTTGGGAGACGGGCTTCAATGGAAAGAAGATGAAAAGTAATGAGAAGGCCGGAGAGGATCCCTGGACGCCAGAGACGTCTCATTCTTCTTGGTCAACTGTGCGTGAAGAGGACTTGACCTAGTTCCCCTCAGAGGAGCCACAACACCGACACATTGGGAAACTATGCAGCAATAACAGATCTGGGGGAGAACTGTTGCTTTGCTGTCCATGGGTTCATATTAAAGAACTGGTGAAGGACCATTACTAATGATCCTGGCTCCATGATTGATTTAACTTCCGCAGATAAATATACAAATAAAACGTACACAATTTTGTATTTGTGTACATTCAACTGAAGGAAAGGACACATTTAGTACAACATCTTCAGCCATTTAAAAAATATAACGTTTTTTTTTTAATATATTTGCAGGATGCTATGCAGGAAGGTATGGGAGAGACATGCAGTAAAGGCCCATGGGCAGAAATCGAACCCGGTCTCTGTGGTCAGGACTGAGTCTTAATGGCACACACTCTGCCCGGTGAACCCCTGGGGCGCCCTGATAAATGTTTACTTAGATAGTGAGAGCGGCATTTCGCAGCAGGTACGAGTATGCACACCTTACATCACAATAATGCTAGTGTTCTACACAGGCAGCAGCTTTATATAGCCATGTTACATCATGCACCAGGAGCCCTCTACGGTATACCCTGAGCTGTATGCCCCCAGCCCTGGGTTTTGGTGGGTGGCATGCGGCTCAGGAGGTAGAGCGGGTTGGCGGTAAACCGGAAGGTTGCTAGTGGTGTCCCTGAGCAAGGCACTTCACCCTGACTGCTCCTGACGAGCTAGCTGTAGCCTTGTATGGTCGACACCGCCGTCGGTGTGTGAATGTGTGCGTGAACGGCTGAATATTAGGTACGATTGTCAAGCGCTTTGAGTGGCCAGTGGTTAGAAAAGCGCTGTATAAATGCAGTCCGTTTACCGTTTAGTGTGGGCTACAAGATTCTCCATAAGAGAATAGCGATTATACAGTAGTGCTCTTCATCAGCGAGCATGATGAACTTTACAGTGCCTTCCTCCGCGTGCGACCTTTCAAGGGGAAGCCGTCTCGATGTGCACAGATCTGCTTGGCCAGTGGCCCGCTCGCCTTTCCCCGGGACCGGGCGAAGGCTCGCCCCCCACGCACGCAGAACCACCGCCCTGACGGCGCTCTGGAGGGAGCGCTGGCAGAACCAGAAACCACCTTCCTGAGAGACCGCACGGCTATCAAAGAGCCGCCGATGTCCAGTAAGTGCAGGGCAGTGCGGTCGCATTCTGGGGCTCAAAGCGCGGAGGCCGTGACTCACAGAGACGAGTCAACCACCTTCCCGGCAGCCCAGTGAATGCCTGACCCACGTCAGAGAGAGAGACGCACAAAAGAAACCGGGACAGTGACACTCCCAGCTCGTCTCTCCACGTTAGCGGCAGAGATTAAAATCACGAGAGTGTGATTTACGAGGCCAAAAAAAAAAACCTGCGCTGATCAACCAGCCCCCCCCCCCCCCGACGCATAATGAAGAAATGTTCCCGAAACCATTAGCGGTGATGAATCACGACGAGGGCGGCTGCGCTGGTATTACGGGTAATAGCTGCGCCGATGAGCCACAACATCGACAGCTGCCAAAGAAGCGGGCTTGATTACCGCTGAGGTCACAGCGCCGGGGATGCATTACTGTAAGCATTTATAGCACGCAGCGCCGGCCCCCACCCGGCCCCATGTGTGTTTTGGTGGGTTCGTGTGGCACTTTGACGCGCCTCTGGCACAGGGGCGACCGGCCCGGGTTGGGTTCTACACTCGGTCCCTGAGGAGCGCGCGCGCCATGAGCTCTTTTAGATAAGACGGGGAGGATCAACTTCCACCACCAAACGGGACACTTTTGTGTGATTTCATTACGCGACACGTCTGCATGTTAACGCACTCAGGATGAACGAGTCCTTTTATATGCTGAACCTTTTGTTTTTAAAATCGGGTGAAGTTTGGATTAGTATCAACTAAGCACTATTTACTCATTTAAGACTTGATCATTCCTTCATTGACGTAGGGAACACCTTTATTAACAACCATGCATGCATGTTATGCGTGTAGGGTTGTTTATAATGGTGTTATTACATGTTAAAACATGTATGCAGGGTTGTTCACATGTTACTACACTCAACAGTCCCATGATGCACCAATGCTTTGCTCTCCTCCACCTAAAAACAAAAAAGGAGCCAAACAAAATCAGACAAGAGGACGAGCCAAGAGGAAGAGGAAGAGGCAAGGGAAAGAGACAAGAGGAAGAGGAAGAGACAAGAGAAAGAGACAAGAGGAAGAGACAAGAGGAAGAGACAAGAGGAAGAGACGAGACCACGGAGAGGTGCGAGCACCGGGCCTCACCTGGAGAATCCCTTCCCGCAGACGGAGCAGACGTAGGGCTTGTGCACGCCGCCGTCGTGGGAGCGGGCGTGGTACGTCATGCGGTCCTTCCGCTTGAAGCGCTGGTGGCAAATGGGGCACTCGAAGGGCTTCTCGTCCGAGTGGGACAGCTTGTGGCGGTTCAGGTGGTACACGTCGCGGAACGCCTTGCCGCACATCTCGCAGCCGTGGTTCTTCTTCACGGGCTTGGAGGGCTTCTTGGCCTGGTGGCCCTGCTGGGGCAGGTTGCCCATGGACGAGGGGGTCATGACGCTGGAGCCCCCCGAGCTGACGGAGGTGGTGGCCGTGGTCAGCAGGCCGGCCATGGTGGAGATGTAGGAGGGGTTGCCGCCCGAGTGCTCGCGGATCATGCCCCCCATGGAGGACACCATGGGCACCATGGTGGGTGCCGTCTGCGCCGTCTTCTTGGGCCGCGACACCATCTTGATGCCTGTGTGGCAGGACTCGTGGCGCCGCAGGTGGTAGCTGTCGCGGAAGGCCTTGTTGCAGTAGCCGCAGATGAAGGGCGTCTTGCTCTTGTGCTCCTTCTTCACCACCGGCATGGGCCCGTGGCGCCCGCCGCCGCCGCCGCTGGCCACGTTGTCCTTGAGGAGCTCGGCGGCGCTGAGGGGGGGCTTCTGGTCCATCTGGAGCGGCAGGATGGGCTTCTGGTCGATGGCGTCCGCCCCGGCGTTGAGCAGCGGCAGCAGGCTGTTCTGGGCCACCTGGTGCTGGTGGTGGAGAGCTTCATTGGCCTGCTGCAGGAGACAACACAGGGAGAGGACGGGTTAGAGGACGGGCTGCAGGGACACAGACCGAGGGAGAGGGGTTAGAGGCTGAGGACAGAGGGAGAGGGGTTGGAGGCTGAGGACAGAGGGAGAGGGGTTGGAGGCTGAGGACAGAGGGAGAGGGGTTGGAGGCTGAGGACAGAGGGAGAGGGGTTGGAGGCTGAGGACAGAGGGAGAGGGGTTAGAGGCTGAGGACAGAGGGAGAGGGGTTAGAGGCTGAGGACAGAGGGAGAGGGGTTGGAGGCTGAGGACAGAGGGAGAGGGGTTAGAGGCTGAGGACAGAGGGAGAGGGGTTAGAGGCTGAGGACAGAGGGAGAGGGGTTGGAGGCTGAGGACAGAGGGAGAGGGGTTAGAGGCTGAGGACAGAGGGAGAGGGGTTAGAGGCTGAGGACAGAGGGAGAGGGGTTAGAGGCTGAGGACAGAGGGAGAGGGGTTAGAGGCTGAGGACAGAGGGGGAGGGGTTAGAGGCTGAGGACAGAGGGGTTGGAGGCTGAGGACAGAGGGGTTAGAGGCTGAGGACAGAGGGAGAGGGGTTAGAGGCTGAGGACAGAGGGAGAGGGGTTAGAGGCTGAGGACAGAGGGGTTAGAGGCTGAGGACAGAGGGGTTCGAGGCTGAGGACAGAGGGGGAGGGGTTAGAGGACGGTCATGGGAAAGCAGCGCTTTAAGGCCGCTGGATGTCAAAACATTCGTATACGATTCATATCTTTAAAATACTGCTTTTCTTTAACAAGGTCCTTTCTTTGTTTTCTATTCGCTCTACACATTGGGACAGTTGGGCACCTACATATACATTCAGGGCATTAAGCAGACGCTATTATCCAAGTACAATAAGTACAGGGCACTTAGTGAGTTCAGAGCGCGTATATATGGCTGCGTCCTACACCATAACCTCACCAACGTCATTGGGGGCTAAATATAAAAAGCCCAACTCAAATCATCCCACTTAAAGAGACGTCACTTTACACCCCCAGTGCATTCCTGGGTTCGTTCGGCAAGTGAGACCCTCATAATAAAACCAGCCTGACTGGGGGCCCAGCAAAAGTTTTATGGGTCTTGTCTACGCAACCCAGCCTGTCGAATCATCTGGGTCCCTGGCCCCGGTAGAGGCAGCCGACCTGACCCAGGGGTCTGTCCCCAACCAGCCGGCCAGGCGCACCGGGGATGCAGAAGAGTCGGGGATGTGCTGGATGGAAACTGATTTACGTCGTGACGGCGCCGATTCATCATGCGGTGGCCGAACGTGCTGCGAGCCAAACCCGACGCAGGCCTTAAAGTTGTGTTTCAAGCGGCCGCAGAAGCTTTGAAAGCGGGCCGCGTGCCGGGATGAAACCCAACGCCGGGGCGTGGGTTCGAGGGCCGGGAGACGCCCACGCCGGGGAAATGCATCCAGTATGACCCCTTAGCAGAAGGGATTTATGGATCAATCAAAAGTCAAGTATTTTCTTCTTTATAGAAGTAGTATAATTTCTCTCAGACAAAAAAAAGAAGCATAATTTAAGAATCGTATTTATAACGACATAATCTATAATTATGTCGTAAAGAGCGTCAATAAGGCCTTCCTCAAGTGCTCTACCACTCGTGTACTCCGTCCTATGAATAAAGGCCTGGTGATTAAAGCAGCCATCCTCTTCAGCTCCACCGGAACAAACGTCCATCTTACATTCAAACCCTCCTGCTTCAAGCGAGAGAGACAGAGCGAGAGAGAGGGCTGAGGCAGCAGCTAAAGATGGCTCCTCCAGGTTTCCTCGGAGCCCAGCGACGGGAGAGGGGCCCCCCCGTGGAGGGCCAGTTAATGGCGTCGGAACAGTGTGGCTCCTCGCAGCCATTGACATTAAAAAAATAAGCCCTGCCAACCGCCGCCTCCACATACCCCCGCTGGGCTGCAAACCGTGGCGTGTTCCGTGAGGAGCACGGAGGATATCGATCCTCCGTGCCCCCGGCAGACGTCTCCCATGACGGACGGCCAGACGTCTTGACGGCTCGTTAGTGTGATTACGATAATGAGGGCGAGGAGAGGAAGAGAGGAAGAGCGTCTGCGCTGAACCTCTGCTCTCTAAAAAGGGGCTTTTGTCTTTGACCGGGACGTTTGACGAAAAACTAAAAGAAATGTTGTAAATCGTGCCGTTTTCCTCGGCGCACAAAAACACTAAACAACAAGACGTTGAGCGGGGTTGTAAAACAAGACACCGGCGTTCAGAGCGTCCCTCGCTCACCGAGCAGGGAGGCCGGAGCCCGGCTGACCTTTCCTTTTGAAGTTCACTCAAGCGTCATGGCAGGCCGGCGCAGAGGGGAGTTAAAGAGGAGGGCAAGGAGAGAGAGAGAGGGAGAGAGAAGGAAAAATGAATCGCACAGTGTCCTCCTTATGTCATCGGGCCCATTGTTGGGGACACAAATCCGAGCGGTGATGCACTCGGGGGTCCGGCGGGGGGCCTTTGTGCACACATCATCCGCTATTCATGGGACAGGACATTGTTTATCCACACACCAGCCAGCTTAACGGGCGCCCATTCTCCGCGCACCCCGATGGGACCTGGGAACGCGCCGCTGAGCGGGCCGTTTGTCTGAGCACCTGCTCGCACTCGCTACCTTCCAGGATTAGCCATCATTGTGTCTCTGCGCTGGCGGCGGCTGCGGCGGCTGCCCCGCCACAACAGGGTTTGAAAGTGGCGCTGGACGTGGACGGACACAGCGGTGGTGGAGAAGTAGAAGGCTTCTCTCTGCAGCAGGGAGCCGTCTCTGAGAGGCCCAAGAGGAGAGCAGGGAGTAGGCAGCGAGTAGGGCCGCAGAGAGCAGGGCTACAGGAGTGCCCAGTAGGACTACAGGGAGCAGACAGTAGGGCTACACCGGGGAGCAGAGAGTAGGCCTACCGGAGAGCCCAGAAGGCCAACCGAGGCGGTCAGACAGCGGGCTGGAAGGCTGCGGAGCCCTCATGCAGCTCTGACCATTTTGACACAAATGAGGCCAGACAGACAACTGGGGTAGCTCCCTCATAAATACCATCAAAATGGAGGGCCCAGTTAAATCTGTGACCCAAGTCACATGCACCCCCCCCCGTGCAGATCTCCCTGTGAAGACATCCTGTCCATTCCTGGTTCCCCCCAGTTCAATAACACATCTCAGGTTTCAGTGTCTGACGCTCTGCATAAAAATATCAGGTAAGAAAATATAAAGTATTCGCGGAGAACACAGCGAGCGGCCAGCGTCCAGAGTTACGATGAAGGGGTAGCCACCTTAAAGGACATCCTAGCAGTTAAAAGACCATCTTTGCTCGCCGGCTTACTGCGGGAAAGTATGGATTGCACCGGTGGACTCGCCGAGGAAGGCCAGCGAGATGCACAGAGCCAGCGTGGGTATGAACGTTGGAGTACGTACAGACCTGCCATACACTACCGCAAAGACAAACACAGTAATTGTACGTAACGTAGTGGAGCACAACACTTTCCCCTGTCGCTCCTAATGCTGTCGTGACAAGACAGGGCTATATTGAGTACCGAGAGGTTATTCTGGTCAATCCTTTACTATTCTGCTCAGGAGTCCATGAGCGAGGCCTGCAGGAGAAGCATGACTTGCACAACCCTCCTCTGTGTCGTCCTCAGGGGGGGGGAGACATGAGGAGATGCCGTCCCAAATTCTATTAATATTATCTTTACGGCGAGCAAATAAATAAAAGCTATAAATACACATCCGTAATTGCTGAACGAGTCATTCTGGTCGCATTATAACATTGGTGGCATTCTTGCGTATCAACAACGTGGCTGAAGAAGTCAGCAGCCGGACAGACGACATCTCTGTCAGAAATCTACAACTTCCATCACAGCAGGGCCAGAGAGTTTAGCCCTCCATGATAATCCGTAACGAGCACCGTAATTCATATCTAATGTGGTCTTCATTAAGACATCATTAACACATTACTATTATCTTTACGACGAGCAATGTTGGGTGAATGAAACTGCAGTTTCATTCACCAACAAGCTTGAGAAACACATCCATATTTAGCTTACATCAACTATTATAACTATTGCTGAACTATGATTCTGGGTCTTCTACACTGCACATACACGCGCTGAAAACACCACTTTGTGGTGGTAGGAGACAGTCAGAAAACCTCATTGGAAAATCTAAGCACAACCTACTCCAAAAAGCATGTCACAACATTTAAACGACTCGGCCCTGAATAGCCTGATGGACAGCCCTCTACCGATCAACCATACTGTAACCACTCTTGTCCCACACACACACACACACACACACACACACACACACACACACACACACACACACACACACACACACACACACACACACACACACACACACACACACACACACACACACACACACACACACACACACCCGTTTACTCTTTACTGTATAAAATCCAAAGATTTGGAGAACAATGTTGAAGCTATTACAGGATCCTGGAGGGACACTGTTTCCCGATATCATGTTCCATTGATCCACAATCCAAACTGCCCCCCATTGGTCTGTGGCCGAGAGAGGAACATCTGGGCCTGTTGCTCAACCCAACACCTGTGTCTCAGGGGACTGGAGATCCAGCCTCCTCCAGCTAGCAACATGTAGCTTTGGCTACGAGTTCTATTACTTTCTTTAAACCGTTGAACTTAAAATAAACATTGATTATGAGTGTGTATTGAGTGACCACCTATAGCAGGTTGTGATTCAAACAGTTCATTTAATCTATGCAGCAAAAATACTTCAGTGAATAATTAGATTCCACTGTTGGGAAACTAATGACATTCTATAATTACTTTCAAAGTGTTTACAGATTACTTAACTTATTTCTACTTTGATTTGATCGTAGAGAAGATAATAGTTTAGGGTTTGGATGAAGTCAAACAGAACCATAGCATGGATATATAAAAGTTAGGAACTATTCACACAAACTGGTACAGCTCAACAGTTAGATGAATGGAAAACCAAGTTCAGCCCAGTATGTGTCGAGACCCGCACAAGTCAGGTCTAATATTTCTCTAAACTCCTTGAAAGTAAAGTGCCTTTGTCGTATGCATTCATTGTATATTGAAGAAATAATTATGAATGCCCAACAATGTGTGAATCACAAAGATCCCGATGAAGATACTGCAGATACAGTCATCATGGTGACGTGTTAGAGCTGGATTTAATTTCTCATGAACAATAAAACACCTGATAGAATAAACCCAAGAACCAGGTGGTTGAAATTAATAAATAATAAGAAGCATTAAAAAAATACTGAGAGCCAAAAGATGGCCAACATATAAAGTTAACTTCATGTTTTGGGGCTAGTTCCTCCTCTATTTTGAATTATTATCGGCCTGGCATGGATCAACATAGGGTTTCTGAGAGACTCCCCGCCCCTGAATCTATATCCATGCGTTTTAATGTAAAAGTAGCTGGCCTCGATTCAACAACTCAGGGGGGCTAGCCAGACACTAGCCAGGTTAGCAGTACATGATGGACCAAAGTTGTCCAGATCCCCAACAGATCGCACTAAAAAAAAAAAGACCCGTGACTGATGCTCTGAAGTCCCGCCACCCAGTCGGGAAGGACGCCGAGCGCAGACCTCCACGTTTCCACCCTTACAACCCACTTGACGGGTAGCCTTTGGAGTGTTGGCGCTAAGGTTAGCATGTTAGCTCGTTAGCCTCGAGCTAACATGCTAACGCTAGCCCTCACTGTGTGTGATGGAAGGATCCAGTCAAAGAAGGAGGAAAAACACAGCTCCTGTCTTCTCCACACACACACCGAAGGGGCTAGCGTTAGCATGTTAGCTCGCTAGCCGCGAGCTAACATGCTAACGCTAGCCCCGTCGGTGTGTGTGATGAAGGCTCCAGTCAAAAGAGGACATAAAACACACGTCCCTGTCTCCACACTTTACGGGGTTTTCCCGACGCCTTCCCCCCACCACCACCCCGACTGGAGCCACCACCGCCCGACCCCAGGCTGCTGCACCGGGCGGCGGGTGAGTCGCAGGCGGCGGGGGGGAGCTCTCCATCCAGCGCGGAGGGAGAAAGAGAAGTGATTTTTCCCTCACAGCTGGACGCCTGCTCCGTATTTACACCATTGTGTGTTTTGCTTAGTTGGGCTGATTCGCTTTTTAAAGCGGGCTGACGGTTAGTAAAGTGTGCCGCCGAGGCGTTTTGACGGTGTGTGTTCGCTAGTAAACTCAGGATGGACTTACTTGGAAGAGAAAGGTACTCCAGCTCGGCTCCATTTCCACACTTTAAGAAGAAAATGTGCAGGAAAGCTGGAAGAAGAGGAAGCCGACAACAAAGCGACCAAATATGGAATCTGTTACGACTTCCGGTAACCTCCGGGACGAAACCACTTTTAGGGGTGTACGCAACGCACCGTGTACGACAAAGCCTGTTTAACCTCACGTAAAATTAAAATAATCACATGTGTTTAATACATATAAGAATGCCTACGTCTTTGTATTATATTTGAGGGATTTTTGTTCTCAGTTATGCGAAGAATAATTATAGAGTGTTTGTCGCCTCCCTGCAGATGGTATTTCTCCAACTCTGCAAGGGTCATTCATTATAGTGAATCGCATGTGGCTTCATCTGGTGAGGTAGAAAGCAGCGCCTCTCGCAGATTTACATATTATTATAGTAATAGTATTATTCTCTAAAGGCGGAAAACGGACCGTTCAAGAAGAACAATTGCTCCTCTGAGACCTCTGTTTCTCATTGTGCAATGTAAATACCACAATGCGTGCGGGACAATGGTTAGCCACGTTTTAATAAAAGAATACTTACATGTTATACAACACGAAATATCAAAAATGTGCATCGCAAAGATACGTAACAAAATATGTATACATGTTTAGAAAAAAATACATCATTTTGTCTCGTAATCGTCTCTACTGAATTTAGTGTTTGTGAATGAGTTGCGTCATTCCATTAATGCTCGGCTGAATAAAATATACCCGTGTAATATAATGCAGGGACATATTCCATGAGGGCGCAATCAAATTCTAGTTTATTAAAATACACAGACGTTATATTCGTATATATTGCCCCCTTGTGGCGATTTAGCATTGCTATAAAGTCAAGACGGTGATGTCATGATAACAGAACATATAACAAAGGAAATACATGCATTACATAACATTTATTTTGAACTATTAAAAAATATTGAAAACAATTATATAACATTCACACGTAAAAAAAAAGTGCAAAGTAAAATAAGTTTGGCACAAAAGTTGTTCATAAAATAACACAATAAAAAAACTAAACTCATATTGCAGCCTTTAACACGTAATTTACACTGTGTGTGTGCAAATTGACTTTTAATTCAACAACATGTAAGAATTTGTATACATAATTTATACCAATGAAACACAGATTTGTCTATCATCTCCTTCGTACATCTCCACGACACTGATAAGTTGGTATGCCTACGTATTTATTTCGGGATGTTCAGAATAGATCGAAGTAGCTAATAATCTATGTTTAGGTGACCTGTGTGCGTAGAAAGATAGTAACAACATGTTTATGTCTGGATGGCTGAGATTCACAACGCAGCCTCCAGCTACCAAGATACTAATTACCATATTAATGTAATATCGCTTCATGTTAGCAGCCTGCAGGCAGGTGGCTGCGTGCATGTCCAGAACGCCTCAAACAAACTGTACATTCTAATCTACAGAATTCAATTCATTGTGCGTATCCCAGAATATCCGTCTCCAGCTCCAGCCTCCATGGAGCTGACAGCTTCAATGCGTTCTGCTCCGCTCCCGCATCCAACCTTCAGGTTTAAATCCATAGTGGAGAAGGTTCGAGTCACGGATCTTAGGGCGGAACATCTGCTCCGTCATGCAGCGAGCGGCGAGCGGACTGCAGTAGGAGGAGGTCCTCTCAGGAGAGCTCGAGGAAGGAGAGGGGGGAGGGGGGTTGATGTGGAGCACTCAGTCGTCAGGATAACCGCAATAGAGCAGATCATGTTGATCAAGTTTAAATGCATAAGATTAGGTAAGATGTTCGATTTTACCCCAAGATGGGAAACAATGTCAAAGCAGAACCTCATGACAGTAATAAATACTAATCAGAACATACCGAATGTGATTCTTATTATATGAACATAAAATTTGATACCTGTAAATATATAGGCCTATGTGTTTTTGTATATAATATAAAAAACAATAACACATTGAGAGCCATGTGTTTAGAAAAGTTAACTGCCTATTGAGGTATTGGGCCTATGTTGCCCTGTGCAGTAGATGTTTTGCTTCCTAAAGACCTCACACCTTCACGTTACTCTTTGGAGGAATGAGTGTTCGTAATACGTAGTTGGATCACACAAAGACCCGAAATGACCGACAGTTGCTGAACCTGACAATGACCTCTAATAAAATACTTTTGAAGCGTGTTCTCGGAGACCTGCTCTCGGTTGTGCGTTTAGCACACAGAGCTTTTGTCCAACCTGTCCAGGGAATGTTCTGGAGTGAATGTGTTCTGTCTGCCTGCCATACCCACATCACATCTAGGGTCTAGAACTCACTTAGAACCTCATGTGTTCTGTCAGCCTGCTATACCACATCACATCTAGGGTCTAGGACTCACTCAGAGCCTTATGTTCTGTCAGCCTGCTATACCACATCACATTCAGGGTCGAGAACCCCCTTAGAACCTCATGTGTTCTGTCAGCCTGCTATACCTCCATAACCCCACTTAGAACGGGGTACGGGCTTTAGGAGGTTCAGTTTCAGTTAACGAATCCATAGCAAGTTTATTGTTCTGGCTATTACTTAGTTGGATAATTCCCTTCAAACGCATTGTTTGAGTTCGTGAGATGCACCCAAGTATGGACCTCATACCATTCCCTCTGTCTCATAGCCATGTTTACACGTCAAATACTACTTCCGTCTACTTAATTATAAAGTGTTTTGTAATCCTTGATCTATAGGCAGTCTGAGTTCTGAGTAGGGTTCAGATTTTCTTTGTAAGTAATAGTTAATAATTAGTTAGTTAGTTCGATTTATGCATTGATTCTGCACCTTTGTTTCCTTATTGACCCTGTTAAGGAATCCTTCAAGCAGATCTCTGATCAGTGGACTGCTTGTTCATCTATCCATGAGGGCATGACAATAAACCTGAAACCTATTCACCTTTCCCCTCATCCTCTTTGATGTCATCGTGAATCGAAGCATGTGGGAATGAAGTGGTTATTCATGCGTTACCTGCGTCATCAGACAGGTCTAGGGGTGGGTTTGACTCGTGTGGCCTCACTTTGGGACGTGAACCCTCTAAAACAATATCGGGCCTCGGCCGACTGAAGCACTGTAAACCCATGACAGCGCATTCCACGCGTGGCTCTTTTCAGCGAGCCGCACACACACACACCACATACCTGTAGGCCTCCGCTGGCTCCAGGCTGTCAGCTTTGTGCCAACTCAGCCCACCTATTGTCTGCGGAGCCCCCTGCTCTCCGCTGACTCACGGACACACAGACCCACCGGAGACACACAGCTGAAGCATCCCAACCACGCAACACACCCACCGCCACACAGGAAAAACGTGTATTATGAGTAGGACTCACAGAGTCAAGGTTAGAGTAAGGCTTGTAGTGGTGGAAGTTTGTGGTTCTCGTTTATGTTGTCTGATGTATGCAATATCGATTAAATTAAATGGAAGTTCATGTGAATTTAGGGACTTATAATAAGCAAAGGGGAAGTGGTTAATGTTATGGTCTTCGAAATCAGGCCCTTATACTGAGTATACAATCTAGGTGACGAAAAAAAAATATTACTAATAATAAAAGACATGACTTCATTTTCATTGATAATAAAAGTATAGGACTTTATTCAGCTTATAGTACAATCGTACACCACAACACATCTCCTCTAGGCCTATGACTGTGCACCATTCTCTGGGTCGCTGCAGTGGCGCAGACCGACCGGCGAGGGGCGCTGTCAGGTAGCTCACCGTTCATTTCTAAAACGGTCGATGAGCAACTCTGGGGAAAATGCTGCAAACCTTCCCAATTTACGCAACACTTTATCAAGCTCTAGTCATCAATGAACAACCACCGTCTGGACGGTAAGTAACCCAACTTATAAAACCTTAAACAAACATGAAAAGAATAGCGTAGAGCCGTTGGTTTTGCTCTCTGAACGTGTTGTCTTAAGCCGGGGCTATAATAAAGAATGGGGACAAATCAGCTTAAAGGGAGAGCATTACACACTGGAGCAGCACCAACAACGCGCAAAAGTAACAGTAGAATTACCGATGCGACCTAACAGCGAGTATGTTCACTGCAGACACTGTGGTAGAATACTTTGTCCATCTCTAAATACCTGCTCATGTCCATCGCATGCACTGGCTTTGACTTTGTGGGAAAGTGGGACAGTAGATAGTGACACTTGTGTGTCTGTGTGTGGCACCTTTTGTTTACGAGAGAACAGAGTATACACGCGGTGGTTAATCATTCATTCTGGACGCAAACATAACATGTTGGTTTTCTGTGCGCGTTTTGTTGTGTCGCTGATGTGGGAGCGCTAGAAGGAGAGGAGAGAGAGAGAGAGAGAGAGAGAGAGAGAGAGAGAGAGAGAGAGAGAGAGAGAGAGAGAGAGAGAGAGAGAGAGAGAGAGAGTGGGGGAAACGTGTATGTGGGTCAAGTTAAACCAACTCAATTATATTCGGGTTAACATCGCTATCCCAAGGACAAAGTGCAGTGGAAAACGTCCCACGCTTAGAAAAAACAGTGGTTGAGCCTGTTTTACGCACCTGTCAAAACTTATATATATTAATATATATATATATATATAGTTTTATATATATATATATATATTATATATATATATATATTATATAATATATATTATATATATATATATATATATATATATATATATATATATATATATATACACAAGCTATACTCTATCCATCTATCTATCTAATCTAATCTACATCAAGCTATACTCTATCTATCTATCTATCTATCTATCTATCTATCTATCTATCTATCTATCTATCTATCTATCTATCTATCTATCTATCTATCTATCTATCTATCGATCTATCTATCTATCTATCTATCTATATTAGTTATGTTTTCTAGCTCAAACTTATTTCAATGTACTAAAATAATAAAATAGGCTAGGCTATACAGTGTAATTCCCCCTTACCTGCTCACCTACATGTAGTTGGTTGTAGAACAGCTGTTCTATATCTGTGTGTGTGTGTTGTCTAAACGCCTTGTTCCCCCAACATGGACTAATCCGTTGATATTTCCGCCCACCAGACGAAAACAATGTTCCGCCCCGTGTCGGAGCCTGTTCACCTGGTGCTGACCCCCGTGTGTGACCCCTCCCTCTAAGGGACCGTCCTCCTCCTCCACCCCCCCCCGCGCCCGTCCCACACCCCCGGACGACCCCCCCCCCCGGTGCAGGGCTGGTAGCACACCCAGGGTCATGTTCCACCTGATCAAGAAGGACAAGGAACGGGAGTCTCTGCGGAAGGAGAAGAAGGAGAAGAAGGAGCGCATGTCCCAGGCCGACCTGCGCAGCCTCGAGGAGATGAGCGTCCGCCGGGGCTTCTTCGGCCTGCACCGCGGCGCCTCCAAGAGGGACTCCAAGACGCGGCTGGAGATCTCCAGCCCCATCCCCATCAAGGTGGCCAGCGACGCCGAGCTCAGCCTCACCGACATCCAGGCGGAGCGCGGCCCCGAGGGGGACCACCTCCCCGGGCCGGAGAAGGACCCCCACCGCCGGGGCTCCGTGAAGGAGCGGGCGGCCATGTTCGGTCCGGTCCTCACCAAGACCCCCTCCCAGGCGCTCATGGACCCCCCGCCCGTCCCGCTCCCCCTGGCCCCGGCGGCCGACGGGTTCGCCGACGCCCGGTCCGGCGCCGTCCAGTACCCCGCCCTCGCCTCCCACCCGGGGGACGCCGCCGCCGTCGTCGGGGAGTTTCCCCGGCAACGCCCCCCCCAAGGGCACCCCCCTGCCACCCGCGTCCCGGAGCTGGTGGAGAAGACCTTCCCCGGGGCGGACCTGGCGCTGCCCGCCGTGGCGGTGCAGCCGCCGCCGTCGCCCCGCGTGCTGGATGTGGCGCGCCGCAACACGGGCGACTTCGGCTTCTCCCTGCGGCGCACCACCCTGATGGAGCGGGGGGCCGACGGGCGGCCCTGCCGACGCGTGGTGCACTTCGCGGAGCCCGGGGCCAGCACCCGGGACCGGGCGCTGGGGCTGGTCCCCGGGGACCGGCTGGTGGAGATCAACGGCGTGGGCGTGGAGAGCCGCAGCCGCGACGACATCGTGGAGATGATCCGCCGCTCCGGGGACTCGGTGAGGCTCAAGGTGCGGCCCATCTCGGAGCTCAGCGAGCTCAACCTCTGCTGGCTCAGGAACTACCGGGACCCGCACCGGGACGGCTACTACGAGGTGAGTAAAGGGGGGGGTGGGGGGGGGGGCACGGGGGGGAGGGGGTCCACGGGGGGGAGGGAGAGCATGGGGGAGTCCACTTATATGACATAGTTATCATGTGGGTACAATAACTAGGACAGTGTTGGTATTGGGAGACTAGCTAGAACCTGGTTAGTATTGGGGGATTAACTAGGACATGGTTAATAGTGGGGGATTAACTAGAACCTGGTTAGTATTGGGGGACTGCTGATCGTGGGGGAGAGACCAAGATTGGGCGTTAATAAAGTACATGTGATCTTAAAAGCAGTCAAACACTGATTCAACTTGGTATTATAAATTGGACATGGTGAGATATATTCATGACACCCTACCTAGCACTACCCCCCCCTCCCCCCCAGAGGGCAAGAGAAAGCTCCCTTAATGAGCGAGGTAAAAACCTTGAGAAGGAACCGAGAGGGGGGGGGGGAACCATCCCATTGTTCAACTACGCAGTGGTGCAGGAGGGTAACAGCACCGGCTGTGGTTTGTCCCTGACGAGAAACCCCAGCCCCATAATCCCCGTCGATCGCTTCATCAGGTAAATGGATCCGCTCTCGTGGGGAGGGAACCAGCGACCATCTGAATGACACTTGACTCTGAATCTACGGTCATCTGTCTTTCCTTTTGAGGCCCCGCTCTTCCTCTACCTGAGCACACGCTAAGGAGGCGCTGCAGGTGTGTGTTCACACAGTGCCCCCCCCCCCCCCCCCAGAGAGACGCACACGGCGTCCCAGTTACCCTGGTAGACCCCCCCCCCCCCCATTAAACAGGCCGGTAGAAGAGAAATGAGGACCACAGAGTGACCCAGAACGGGGCGGTATTTATAGGAGCTTATTAAAAGATCTCTACTCCAGAT
This sequence comes from Melanogrammus aeglefinus, assembly GCA_900291075.1. NCBI lineage: Eukaryota > Metazoa > Chordata > Actinopteri > Gadiformes > Gadidae > Melanogrammus > Melanogrammus aeglefinus. The sequence goes on from OLKM01000432.1 coordinate 157,270, forward strand.
CTCGTCCAATTACACAAACCCACTGTATCTGTGTTCTACATGCTCCGTCTAAATGGACTCTGTCTAACTTAGTGGTATTTACTTTACATTAATTTAGCAGACGCCTTCAACTACGGCGACGGATGGCTCTTTGCCACCGCATGGTACCAGCTGAACTTTAGTTTCTTTATGGGGAGAAGTTGAGGAGGATACCTGGTACCTGGTACCTGGTACCTGGTACCTGGTACTTCTAGTACTGCCTTCCCTCGAGGTTCCAAGTGAGCAGAGGTGATACCGAAAGGTTTCGACACTGAAAGGTGACTGAGGTAGCTGAACACACTGCAGACTGACTACTGACTGGTCGGACAGAATCGTCAATAGTCATCGTGTCGCTGCGGCATCATTGCGTGACATCCTGCACAAACTCGCATTTTTTTAAATAGCCATGCTACTACAGCCACTGCCAGTTTTGGTAATCACCTGGACTGCAAAAAGGCGCCAAATACAGAGAATCACAGACAGCTGGAGGTGACAACCGTGACATTGAGGGGTTTGGCAATATCTGCAGTGGAAAACAAAGTACCCGGTACCAAAAGCAAATAGAGTTGGGTAGAGTACAGTTGAGTTGAGCCGGTACTATGCAAGGCAAAAAGGCATTACAGTGCACTCTGGTTGATGCAGGTCACTAAGGAGCAGGTAGGGGTTAGACAGTACAGAGACAGGTCATTAAGGAGCAGGTAGAGGTTAGACAGTACAGAGACAGGTCATTAAGGAGCAGGTAGGGGTTAGACAGTACAGAGACAGGTCATTAAGGAGCAGGTAGGGGTTAGACAGTAGAGACGGGTCAGTAAGGAGCAGGTAGGGGTTAGACAGTACAGAGACAGGTCATTAAGGAGCAGGTAGGGGTTAGACAGTACAGAGACAGGTCACTAAGGAGCAGGTAGGGGTTAGACAGTACAGAGACAGGTCACTAAGGAGCAGGTAGGTGTTATACAGTACAGAGACAGGTCACTAAGGAGCAGGTAGGGGTTAGACAGTACAGAGACAGGTCACTAAGGAGCAGGTAGGGGTTAGGGGTAATCTGGCTCTAGGAAGCCTACAGGTAGACTTTGGAGATATAGAGCTCGTAAGTTCGCCCCTTCCGGATTCTTCAATTCTAATTTTTCATGCAAAGAAAACAAAAAAAAATTGCGAAGAAGTTTTATAATGTTGGGTTTTGTGCGGGGCCGCTTTTTGAGGCCGCTACAGCCCCTCGCTGCTCTCGGCGCAAATGATATGCGTCACCACCACACCGGTACAGACCTGGCGATCTCTCTGCTCCACTTCACCACTTTTTCCAAAGGGGAGGATAACAGCATCGAAATGCCGATGGGGAGGTTGTCGGTCTTGTCCACGCCAGTCGCAGGGAGCGTGACGTCACACACAAGACGTGTAGTCTTCCTCATTGTGTTTTCTCTGAACAATTGCACAACAAACGGTCAAACTCTTGACAAACTCTGACAACATATGTGTAATCGACGGCATGTAAAGATTGGGACCAGAAGATAATTACTTTCTCTCCATTGAAACCCATTCATATCTTACGAACTCAGAGGTCCCATCGGGGTCTACCGGATGGGGCAGACTTACGAGCTCTATTGGGAGTACAAACCTTGTATCTTTTGACTGGGAGTCAAACAGTTCAGTCCTGAGTTTTCCCCCCTAGGCAGCATCAGACCATCATCTCTGTTGGGACCTGTTGTGTTATGGGAGCTTACTTCCTATCACCTGCAGGGTGGTCTGACGTGTGCTGTGTGACTCTGTAGTCGTTTGTAGTGTTAGTGAGAAGGCTCCCCCCAGGGTGAAGAAGGATGTCGTTGATGTAGCAGGACAGTATTTACTAGATCTTCGATGCATCGCGATTCTCGCTAGAACGATTCTGTCTCGATGCCGATAAATTAATAATTGGAATTTAAGAAAAAAAAAAAAAATATATATATTTTTTTGCCTGCTGCAACATTCTGTTTGCCAGAGAGGGATCATTTTGGTCATTTTAAAAATATTTAATTTATCTTCAGTGTGTAATCAGTATCTGATTTGTCTTGACACGATTGTGATTCAGCCTACGCATAGCATGGCCACAAACTCACAGCCAGGCTCAAGAACTCCTTCTAATTCTAGAGCAGCTTTTCCTTTAATGACATAGAAAAGAAAGATTAGAAAGAAACTAAAACTGAAACCTATTTTTTGCATGCTTCCATATTGTGTTATAATGCAAGCTGCATTGATTATTGCATTGTTCATAGAAAGTCATATTTGTGACAAAAGCTTTCTCTCTTATGAAATATTAGATAAGTTAATTCATCTGTTGATGTCTTTAATGATCATCACAAAAGTAGGAAGTGATTAGCAAACTCTGAGTAGCAAACCCAGATGTATATATATATTTTTGAAAATCACACATGGAAATGTACAAGAGAGTCCCACCCCTAGTATTTACACACACTGACTCTGAACAACAAAGCCTGTCATCACACAGAAACCTGCTGGTCAGGTTTGGTTTCCGGTGTTAACCAGACCTCTCGCTCTCTCTCTCTCTCTCTCGCTCTCTCTCTCTCTCTCTCTCTCTCTCTCTCTCTCTCTCTCTCTCTCTCTCTTCTCTCTCTCTCTCTCTCTCTCTCTCTCTCTCTCTCTCTCTCTCTCTCTCTCTCTCTCTCTCTCTCTCTCTCTCTCTCTCTCTCTCTCTCTCTCTCTCTCTCTCTCTCTCTCTCTCTCTCTCTCTCTCTCTCTCTCTCTCTCTCTCTCTCTCTCTCTCTCTCTCTCTCTCTCTCTCTCTCTCTCTCTCTCTCTCTCTCTCTCTCTCTCTCTCTCTCTCTCTCTCGCTCTCTCTCTCGCTCTCTCCTCCCCTCTGGATGTGATTTCTTATAGAATGTGTCATCACAGAGATAAATGCCTTAGGTTATCTTGGTATTTGAGTAACTAAGATAAGGTCATCGGGGAACTAAGATAAGGACACTGCCAGAGTGTATTCAGTGAACTCATTTTGAGTAGCAATGTTTTAGAAATTGAGTCGCAATGTTTTAGGCCTGCAGGTGTTTTGCTGCCAACTGTAATTGTCTCAAAACCTGAAAAATAAATAGTAAAACCTTTCTCTTGAATAGATTTTAAGATCATATTATCCACTGTTGTAAGGGAACTCCAGGTGTTAGAGGAACAAAATCAGAGAAGGCACAACACAATTAGAATAAAACATTTTTTTCAATTAAAATCCTGTTTGGCAGACCGTCAGCCAAGTGAAACAGGACAGAAGCTGTTCATACTATTCAAGCTCATCACGTGACATCACATTCAGTCGTCGAGCTGTCACTCAGCCATTCACTCATCAGTCAGAGAAAAACCAAAGCATATAATCAGAATTGGAACGACAACTTTGTAGCTTCAATTGGATTCTCTCTCTGTCTCTATCTCATTTTACAAACACACACACACACACACACACACACACACACACACACACACACACACACACACACACACACACACACACACACACACACACACACACACACACACACACACACACACACAGGTAGAAATCTAGGAGAGACAGTGGTGTTGAGCTCTATTTAAATGACACACACATACACACACAGCGACATCCAATTGAAGCGGTGTGTGTATGTGTGTGTCTGGCGCCATAGCGCTCAGTGGGCTCTGACTAACACTGGGCTGGTCCTTTCTCTGTCCGGTGTTTCCTTATCACTGATAGCGTGGACTCGTTCAGTGTCAACACAGATTGGCCCAGCAGACCGCAGCTTGTCGCGGGTCGGACCCGGGTTACATAACGCTTCGTCCGGGCCGCGGCCCAGCTGAGCTCTGAACCCAATCCTCTGATGGGCGCTGGGGCTCACAGCCCGCCGTCCTCGCGCTCCTCAGGCCAGGAGAACTGCTCTCTGCTGGGAACCCCCCCCACAGTGTACACATACCTCGGGACAGAAATCAGTTCATTCATAAATTCTAGTCTAGCTCCATTGTGACTTAACACATCCATGTAACATCAATTGTCCGTAGTGTGCGTTGTAGGGCATTACATGACATACCTCAAACAGAAAAACACAAACACATAGAAGACATAAACATAAAAGTCCCTTCTCCTTGATCTAGATTGATTTAGTGTTGAGCATGTGGATTGATTGTGTGTTTCAGTTTGATCTTGTTAAACTGGGGTACTCTGAATCTGCACTTTGATGGTAGCAGTTTGTATTCTGTGTTTAAGACGTGGCTACTGTTAGAGCCGATGTTGTTAGCCAACCTTAACATGTTTTTATGATAGGCTGTTTCGTATATTGTCTGGAGGGGATGGCCCACAATCTTGGAACAGATGTTTAATTGCTGTGACAATTTGGTTTTCACGGTTGTAGACACTCTTACCATACAATATTACAGTATTGTAAAATGCTTTTATGACTGAGGTGAAGAATAAATTAAGAATTTGACCGTTCGCCCCAGAGGATATGAGCGCATCGGAGAAAGTATATCAGAATATCAATTAGTCTCGTCTTTGGCGACATAAACTCAAAATGCTAATTAAAGTCGAGTCAAAAGTACTAGTATTTGTGTCTGTTAACCATTCACTGAAAGTTGTGAATCGGGTTCCTATTCATTGAAACCAGCAGCCTCACACTAATCCCCTGGCTCCTGGTTTCACTGAGCGGCCGGATAGAATTTCCTCATTCTGCGTTCAGATGACGACGTTGACATTTTCCCGTGGAGATGCTACTGCATAGCATCAGAGCGTAGGGCTGGGATTAGCAGGGGTGTGGCCTCTGTGGATTACAATGACAAAGAATTGAATTGAAAATAATTAGTGAGCAGGATAATCTCGACACCACTATCATTGACCATCGCCGTGAATCTGCCTCTGTCACGTTGTGGGCCCTCTGCGAGGGCAAACCCTGGGGCTTTTATTTTGAAGGCATCTATGACACAACAATGGTTGACAAATTCCTTCCTTCAAGTTCATACCCTTTTAGCAAAGGAAACATATTTAGCATTCTTGGGCGTGTGATGCCTCATACCTTGATCGTCAGGGTGATTGTTCACCTCCAGCTGAGTGCCCCGCCCTCAGGCGCTCAGCTGGAGGCAGAAGCTGTTGGTCAACCATCCTTCCATCTGCATTGTGTCCACCACAGTCCTGGGATTGTCTGTTTTAATTGACCTCAACACCACTGTCTCTCATAGCTTTCTACACCTGTTTGTGTGTGTGTGTGTGTGTGTGTGTGTGTGTGTGTGTGTGTGCGTGTACAAGAGTGTCTATCGGTGTGTGTGTGTGTGTGTGTGTGTGTGTGTGTGTGTGTGTGTGTGTGTGTGTGTGTGTGTGTGTTTAAAAGGGGCATTCAGGTCAAAGAGGCTCAGTCATGTTTACACTAGACATTCATAGACATACAGAATATAATGTAATCAGAAGATATATATAGATATATATATTACCGTTGCTGTGAAATTGAATGTGGAGAATTCGTACAATTTTAATAGACAGAATCTATTGAACACAGATTATAAAGGTCATGGTGATAGGCGATGTGGAATTATTTATCTGGATTAAAATCTTTCTAGGTCAACATTTACATTGCATCTGTGTTAATCTGTGCCTAGCTGTTAGCATGTATAGACCATGCGGTATGGTTTAGAGTCTAGACATTAACAGTTTTTAGTCTATGGCGTCTGTCTGCAGGCACACTCAAACTGGGGATCATCGTCTAGCTAGCTAGTTAGCGACCTTCTCCATCCTGCAGCAATATATGACTCCCTAAAGAACATGTAGGTAGCTAGCTCTAGCATGTACTGTAATATGAACACACCTTCATTGTTAGCATCTAGCAAGTTTGCTTGCTCCAGCATCTTCTCGCTTGCTAAAGCAGTAGCCTACAATAATGAATATAGAATGTCAAGCTAGTTAGCTAGCTCCAGCTTCTCCCTCCTTAAGCAGTACAAGCAGAAGACTCAAGACTCACTTGTTCAGAGTTCACCTGGACTCGGCATAGCCTCCCCCATCACCCCCCCCCCCCCCCCCCCCACACACACACACACCTCTCTTACATACACACTTATGGTATGTTGTACGTCCTGGCACTTAAAAATAGTACTTAGCATTGTGTAGCATCGTATCCTAGCTATCAGTGTAGTATACGGGGAATGGGTTAACCTAGTGATTGTTAGTGCTTGGCACTTGGTTCTATTAACATACTTACTGTACCAACAGCGATATATTGTTGTTCCTCTTTCTTCTGACAAATGTACTTGTATAGTAAGTAGCTTTGAATAAAAGCGCCTGCTTAACGCCCTTAATGTAAATGTACGTGCAGGTGTACAGCAGGGTGGAGATAGCCTGCCAGTCAGCTAGCTCCCCCGCGGTCGCCTCCGTGTTTAAGTTAAAGGTCCCACGCCCTGCGGGCTGAATAACTGTCTGCCACTCGGCGTCTTCTCTCAGCACAACTGGTTCTACCGCCGCGTCTGGAATCCATAGGGCTTGTACACAAAGACATGTCATCCGATGAATGTCCATCTTGGAAGCATGGGAGCATTGGAATGTTAGTTATTGTGTTGGTCGTGTTTGTTGTTTTGGTCGTTGTTGAGCAATTAACCTCGGAATTCTTTGTCATGTGTTTGAAACTGACACAGCGGTTCTCATGTGGGAAAAGGCAAAGCGTAGCTACTTTTCTTGACTCCTCTCACTATGGCGCAGTATGGACTCGCTGTTAGATGCTCATGGCCAAACGTTCATCACGGTTGAAAAGTTTGTGGGATCTGTTGAATGTACAACGTTAATCCTTTTTTTCATAGCAGGGATTATTGTATGGACGTTGCTTGATGCTGGACACCTCTATCTACAGTACATCTTCATCTGCATATCTCAACATGACTGTACTGGCTACTTGAGTATATTTGTAGTCCTTTGGCTCCATCTTGTGGTCAGTGACAGACAGTGAAGCTCAATAATTGGTGTGTGTGTGTGTGTGTGTGTGTGTGTGTGTGTGTGTGTGTGTGTGTGTGTGTGTGTGTGTGTGTGTGTGTGTGTGTGTGTGTGTGTGTGTGTGTGTGTGTGTGTGTGTGTGTGTGTGTGTGTGTGTGTGTGTGTGTGTGTGTGTGTACAAGAGTGTCTATCGGTCTGTGTGTGGGCGTGGGTGTGTGTATGCATGGGTGGGTGTGTGTCAAGTAGTAGTAAGCAGTAGTAAGCGATACCAGTATTGGCAGTATTATTATTATTATTATTATGATCCAAACACAGAAATGTGGAGCTTGTATCGTTCTCTCAACAACCTCATCTCATATTATTATTTATTCATTAGTATTTGGGTCAAATCGACGGGGAACGGGGCGACATTCCTCTGTTAACGGTTGCCACGGTGACCACCAGCCGCTGTTCCTGAGGAGAGGGGCGGGGGAGGAGGAAGGGGGGAGTGCACCTCAGACCTGTTGGCCGCCCAGCGGGGGTGAAAGCGCGTCGCAAAGCCTCTGATTGGCCGGCTGGTGCCCGCTCTATTTATATCCTCTCTCTGTCGCCCCCGGCAGCAGCAGCAGCTGCCCCTCCCATCCCTCCCCCTCTCTCTTAGGTCTCCCCCTGCACCGGGCCTGCCCTACGTACCCCTATCACGTTACTGTCCCCCCCACCCCTTGCCGGGCCATGTGTCGCCTGTGACGCCCCGGTCGCCTGGACCTCCCACTACCCCTGGTGGACTGTACTCTCTCCCTCTGGCTCAGTGTCTCTCTCTCCCTCCCTCTCTGTCTCAGTGTCTCTCTCTCTCTCTCTCTCCCTCCCTCTGTCTCAGAGTCCCTCTCTCTCTCTCTCTCTCCCTCCCTCTCTAGCTCAGTGCTCTCTCTCTCGTCACACACATGTCAGGACCAGGAGCTCTGGGAGTACCTGAGTGCTAGTAGACAGGCGTTGAGGCAGGAGGTAGGCGTGTGTTGTGGAGCTCTGTAGGGCCGCCGTGTGCGCGTGTGTCTGCGTCGTGTTGGCCTTGCTCGTTGTGCTGTGTTGGGGGTTTAATAGTGTGCTGTCGGTGCCGGGCGCCTGGGGGTCTGTCTCAGTAAGGCCTCGTACCCAGAGCTCTCTCTGGCTGCTCACAGACTATTTATAGGAGTGTGGTGGGATGGAAGCTAGGCCACAGATAGCAGCGCAAGCAGCCTGTCGCTATCCAGCCTCTTAATCAGGGGAATGGTGTGTTGCAATGTGTTGCAATGGAGCTTGAAATGTGTGTTGTAACGTTCTTCTGTTGTATGAGTTGTATCGGTGTGCCTCTGTGTCTGTGTGTCTCTCTGTCTATGTGTATATATCTGACTGTCAAAAAACACAACTTTATCTGTTGTTGGTGTGTCTTTCTCCCCCCTCTTCCTGTCAAAATCAAACCAGGGTTACTGGAGAAGCCTCAGTGCTGGACAGTGTTGACCAATTGGCCCATATTTCTGGCCGGAAATCTGGCCCAATCTGGCAACACTGGTGTTATGTTTTGTTTTGGTGGTTAATGTACACATCAAGAGGGAAACGCACTACACAGAGACGGCCAAGAGACGTGCGTGGTTCGACTGACCTAAACCAAAAAAAACCAAAACCGAGGTGTGGTAGAACACCGTCCGTACCCGAGCCAGCCACACTGTGTGTTCGTGGTGTGTTTTAATTGTGAACTGGGTCACCAAGACTTCATAAGCTCCTGTCAGCGCTGGAATTCCTCTGGGGGCAATTACCAACCAAAATGAAATGTTGTCAGTTAGCAGAGCCGAACGCTGTCTGCGATGTAGGGCACAGACAAGTGAGTCGGAGTGCTAATTACTGTAAAACGAAACGACGACCACCAAAAGTCTTCATGACGATGCATCAAGTGAAAGTTTTTAGAGGTCTGGGGAGTGAATTGATGACTGATTAAAATAAACCCATATGAAGGGTTTACCACAATTAATCATGCTTTGGGACAACCTGGAATATTTGGTAAACAGTCCACATCATCTTACTAAATGATGTAAGACGTGAAGATTCACGTTAATGTTTGGAGGAGGCTGTGGGTAAAAATTTCGTTCTCGCATTTTACCATGAATAAATCCACATATTTCTCATTCAGCCATCTTGTGAACCTGTTAAAGGTATCGCTGGAACCTGAAGTTAGAATTTGTAGGAGTCAGTCAAGTTATGGACATTCACATTTACATTAAGGGCATTTAGCAGATGCTTTTATCCAAAGCGACTTAAGTACATTTGTCGGAAAACAGAGAAACAACAGTACATCGCTGTCAGTACAGTAAGGATGTTCATAGAACCAAGTGCCAAGCACTTACAATCACTAGGTTAACCCATTCCCCGTATACAACAAAGAAACCTAGGATAAGATGCATGATGCTTAGTACTATTTTAAGTGCCAGGACGTACAACATACAATAAGTGCGTACTTTTGTTAAATTGACATAGACCAGTTCAGACAGAATTCGGATTTACGGTAATGTCAGATGCGGCTCCCAGCCAAACTAGTTCCTCCACACAAAATGTGCTTTACATCGTCTTTACAGTCCAACCTTCCAGTACCTCCGCTGGTTTGGAGAGGATCACGGTTTGATCCGCTGTGTGGGTTCTTTATATCTTCTGTCTCCAGTTCCGCAGGCGGCCGCGTTGCTAAGCGCCCCCCCCCCTCCCCGTGTTCCACGTTGTCTGGGGTGTCCTCCATCTCCCTGTTGTGTTTGTCCACCGTCCCGCCCTCATCCCGTCCACTGGGCGAACACATGGCTTACAAATCACGCTTTTCATTCTGGGAACAAAAGGGAAGTCTGGTGTATGTGCATATATATGTATTAATGTATGTGTGTGTATATATATGTATCAGTGTATGTGTGTGTGTATATGTATACGTGTGTGTGTGTGTGTGTATATATATATTGGGTCACCTATATTTTGACTGTGCATGAGGCTATGGTTATGCATGCAGTGGTTTTGGTGTGATGATTGCATTGTTTGTAGTCAAATAGAATAGATAATTAGGCCATTTTTTAGTGTTGGTGAGTGTTACTTTAACTGGTGAGTGTTGGTTTTAACTGGTGACCTGTCTGCTTCCCCACATTAGGTTAAACATGAGAAGCCAAGCGTAAGTTCCTGTTTTTCACCCGCATGCGTGTGACAACCTAACTTATCCCTGTGGTTGACCTGAGCGGTTAGCTCTCTGACCCCGTTAGCCTAGCACAGGTCTGCAGCAGGCCCCCTAGGTTATGAGTAGCAGGCCCCACCGTTTCCATGTGTAGGGCCCAAGTTAGCCTAGCGTCTGCAACAGGCCTCGTGATGTGAGCACTGCTCCATGCATACAGTTAGCCTCACCTAGTGAGCCTAGAGTCTGCAGCAGGCCTTGGTTACATGAGGGCCGTGTCCATGCAGACGGCCCTAGTTAGCCTAGCGCCTCCAGCAGGCCCCACAGGTTATGGAGGCCATTCCATTCGTACGGTCCATGCGTAAGCTGTTACTTTTTCCACCATTACTGCGAAATTCCGGCCAAGATAACCACCATTGCACGTCAGGAGAACCCGACGCGTCTATTCATAATATTGTAATGACCACGGAAGAGGCAGTGAATGAAGTATTGATTAGACAGAGATTTATTAGATAGGCCTACCTAATAAACCGTTGGAAAACACAAGACCGGTAACCATAGCAACGCCGGTAAACAAACCCCGAGCCCAATCCCTACGAGAGCTCCTCGCGCCACGGCCACCCGGAGGCGCACAGAGCTTTTGGCCGTGATATTATATATACAATTATATTACAGTATATACTATTATAGAGAGAGCTCCGGGAGTCGCAAACGGCAACAATCACTTTGTCCTCCATGTTGCGGTTCACCACGGACTGCGCTGCACTGAGTTGGCCGGTTGAACGCTGATTGGCTGTTACGTTACAGTGGCCACGCTGTTGAACGCTGATTGGCTGTTACGTTACAGTGGCCACGCTGTTGAACGCTGATTGGCTGTCATCACGCAAATGTCGTGTCAAAGTTTAAATATTTATAAAGATTGATAAATTGCGGGGAGCATAGGACCCTTTTTCAGAAAAAGGGTCCTATGCTCCCCGGTATGCTACAGGGGAACATAGGACCCTTTTTGGGAAAGACGGGGAACATGGGACTTAAAAAAAAAAAAAACGGGGAACATAGGACCCGGAGAACATAGGACCCGGGGAACATAGGGATGACCCCCCCTGCAAGCCCAGCGTCCGAAGCAGGCATTCAAAGGTTATAAGAAGGTCAATCAATGTGTACGGTTAGCCTAGCTAGTTAGCCTAGCGTCTGCAGCAGGCCCCGGTTATGTGAGGGCAGGTTCAATGCGTACAGCCCGTTAGCCTAGCATATCCCCATTAGCCCATTAGCCTAGCGTCTGCAGCAGGCCTCCACAGGTCGTACAAGGGCCGTTTCCACGCGTAGCACCCGCGCTAATGAGCGTCCCTGATGCATAATGGAGGCGCGCGCAGGTGGGCGGATATTAAGGTTATCACAGAGCCGCCGCGGCGCTGCTAACGATCTCCGTGCTCGCCGGCGCTGGCGTCTTAATGCTCCCTAAGTGATGTTTACCCCCGCTGCGGTTCGCGTTTGGAGCCGTTCGTCTGAGTAAAACTAATCAACGAGACTCAGAAAACAAACAGCCCTCACCTCAGCCGCCCCCCTGCGGTCCCGCAACTAGCCCCAGCACTCAAGCGCTATTAAAAATCACCTGACAAAGGGGGGGGGGGGGCGGGGGATTGCCTGACCCAAATAGTCGGCCAGACTCCTGAGCGGGCTCCCACCGCTGTGTGGTGATCAGAACATACTCACCCCCTCGCTGTGTGTGTGTGTGTGTGTGTGTGTGTGTGTGTGTGTGTGTGTGTGTGTGTGTGTGTGTGTGTGTGTGTGTGTGTGTCTGACCCAGTACAACCAGTGTGTATGTACTGTATGTGTGGGTGTGTGACCCAATACAACATGTGTGTATGTGTTTGTGTGACCCAGTACAGAACGTGTGTGTGTCTGTGTGTGTATGTGTGACCAAGCACAACACGTGTGTTTCCCAGTACAACATATGTGTGTTAGTGTGTGTGTGTGTGTCCCAGTACACCAGTAGCGGCCCTCCTCTGACCAGTGTGTCCTTCCTGTGTCCAGTCCGACTCTCGACAGCCCTCAGCCAGTAGCTAGTCAGGACCCCGCCCCCGTCGCCGCCCCTCAGCCAATCACATCGTCCGCCACCGAGTCGCCCACTAGCACCGGCGCCATGTTCGGTGGAGGCATGTTCGGTGGGGGCCGGAGGCTGCTGAGGCCCGTGCCCCCCCCTGGGGCAACGGAGGACCCCCCCCGGGCCGGCGGACCCTCCGAACCCCCAAAGACCGCCAGCCCCGCCCCCAATGCCCCGCCCAGAGCGGCGGGGGGGCGGCCCGAGAAGGACGACATCTCGGCCGGCCTGGCCAGCCTCATGGGGCGGGGCCGCACCAAGGAGCACAGGCCACGCCCCCGCAACCAGGACCGCCGGGACGACACCCCCCAGCCGGACGACCCCGAGCCTGAGGGCGGGGCCCCCAAGGAGAAGGTGGAGGAGGAGGGGGCAGAGCCGGCCGCGGCCGCCCCCCCGGAGACGACGAAGACGTTGGACCCCGCCGCGGCTGCGCCGAAGAGCGAACCCCCCCTCAGTCCCCCCACGCCCGCACCGGGCTTCCTGTCCGGCCTCAAGCCCGACCCCCTGGCGCCGCCACCCGGGTTCATCCCCGCCGCCCCGAGGCCCCACCCCCTCAGCCCCCCCGCTGGGTTCATACCGGCCCCCAGGCCTGCCTCCCAGACCCCGAGACCCAACCCCCTGGCGCGGCCCCCGGGGTTCGTCCCGGTCGCCCGCACGGACCCCCTGGCCCCCCCGCCCGGCTTCATCCCCAAGCCCCGGAACTTCTCCGTCAAGAAGCCTGCCGAGGTACAGAGTGGGCGTGTCCCCTGCTAACTCCTCCTACTAAACTGTGAGGCATGCTGGGAAACGTCAAACCACGCATGTTCTTAAAGGCCATGAGGCATTCTGGGAAATGTCCAACTGCGCATGTTGTTAGAGGCAGGTACACAGGAGTGTACCTGCGTTCTCAAAGTCCAATTCCCGTGCGTGTCTTCGGTTTGGTTCTCGTCTCTCCTTTGACTTGTTGTACAGACGCTTTAATCAACAACATATGCGCAATAAGTGAGGCCGAGAGAAGCAGCTAAACAAATCAACCAAACGCTGAATTCCAGGCTCTTCCTGACCTAGTTCCTTATGAACAACAGGACAACAACAACAGGACAACAACAACAACAGGACAACCACCACTACAGAGCAACTCTGGGAACCACACCGCGGTGATAGTCGTTTTAAACCGTTCTACCACTCAAAGCGAGGTTGTGGACGGTTTCGGAAGAGCGGGAGGGATGATAATGAAGACCTCCGGGAGGGTGGATGGACATGAAGGGGACAGACGGACCCCTGCTGGGTCCAGGACTGCCCTCAGCCTGGCTCCGTCCTCTGGGGATTCGGTGTGGTCCGTTCGTCACTCATTACCACCACCAGACCGGGTTCCCGGGTCCGCGGGGTCCGGTGGGGGTGTTTTACGCCCCCCGGTCCTGGAGAAACGAGCCAGAGAAAGATTAGTATTGATCGGGAAATCATCCAATTGCAGGGACTCGCTTCGACCAGGTTGTCTCCGCGGAAATTCCCTCTTAACAAGATGCGGCTCTCCGGCCGGTCGATACGTTTGTAGAACGCCACAGTCAATTACCCCGGCCTAATGCTCTGAGCAAGGACAGAGCCTCGCTCAGGGGCGGCGGGTTGTGTTCCCGTCCCGGCCGGAGACCCGTGGTGCGGAACGGTTTGCCGGCCGGCTGTGGGGATTTACATGCCGCTGTAATTGGTCCTTAATCCGGCAGTTTTGATTTGAGATGGGACCTTTAGAGTCGGAGGCAGTAGAATGAGCTCCATCGCTGTCAGTTATCTTTAGCTCAGCGTCGGTCTTCCCCTCTCTGTGGAGCGTCCCAGCGGTGGAGACACCGGGGCTGATGGGAACGCTGGCTGACGTCTTAACGCAGCCCATAGACTCAGAGTCGTCTCAAAACATTGGGCGATTTGTCTTGCGACTAGCAAAGACGTGCTCCGGTTTGTTTTGTGGTTGTTTTCATTCTTTCCAAATAGTTGACGCATGCTTTTAGAAGACCTGTTCATCTGAATCAGACAAAGACCTTGGTTTTGACTGAATTGTTTTCCTCTGACGTTTGCGCACCATTAACAACTAATTGGTGGTGGGTGTGTGTATTGTGTGTACCTGTGCACGGAAATTCCCTGTCTGTGTGTGTGTGTGTGTGTGTGTGTGTGTGTGTGTGTGTGTGTGTGTGTGTGTGTGTGTGTGTGTGTGTGTGTGTGTGTGTGTGTGTGTGTGTGTGTGTGTGTGTTGGGTGTTAATCCTTGCCTGTATTGTGTCAAGGTGAAGGCAGCACCTGGCTCCTCTGTGGCCCCTGGCGGCCCCCTCTTACCTGGGGGGGCCCCGCCCCCTGTTGCCTCCGCCCCTAACGACCAGGTGGCCCCGCCCCTCACTCTCTCCGCCCCTAACGACCAGGTGTGTTCCCCCCGCAACGTGACAGACCTCGTTTACACCCGACAGCTTCCATAGTAGATGTAAACTATATAAATGCAGTCCATTTAAACAAACCCACTGGTTTCCAGTGAGAGTGTGGGAGACAGAGTCGGGCCATAGTGTGGTTGAATCCCTTCTGTTGACACCTCTACCGTCGCAGGCTCCAGGGCTCGTCCCCACCGAGGAAGACCACAAGCGTGTGAAGAAGATCTTCTCCTTCAATGCCCCGAATGTAACGTCCTGTCTCACTCGGCTCTCCGTCGCTTGGGTTGTTGTAGTGCGGATGTTTGGCTGATGTTTGTGTGGTATTTGGCTGATGTTTGCCTGATGTTTGGCTGAAGGTCAGCTGATGCTTGGCTGATGTTTGGCTGAAGGTCAGCTGATGTTTGGCTGAAGGTCAGCTGATGTTTGGCTGAAGGTCAGCTGATGTTTGGCTGAAGGTCAGCTGATGTTTGGCTGAAGGTCAGCTGATGTTTGGCTGAAGGTCAGCTGATGTTTGGCTGAAGGTCAGATGGCCGGGTGGATGGTTGCTTGCCACGGTAGATGTCTGTTGAAGATCTAACCCTTGGCCTGTCCCGCACCGTTTTGTGACACCACGCTAACTGCTGTCAAAAAACTGTTGACACTATTTGTGCAAGGGATCCCAGTCGCAGGCTTGTCGCTGGTCTCTCGGTGTGTCATGAACTAGCCCGCCCTCCCTTGCAGTGTTTGCTGTTGACTTGGAGATCATGGGCTCAACTAACCAGGCTTTTCAGCGATTACAGCTAGTAGCGATCTCTCCTGGAAAGTATTTTGGCCAAATGTGTGTTTTTGATCAGTTGTGCTTTGTTGGAAATGGTCGATGTCATTGGATACTGCTTGTGGTTGGTTGTGAGTATGTTATGAGGTTGGAGGACCTGTCACGGTACTAAAAGCGTTCTGATGGAGGCCTGCAGAAAGGAGCATGGTGTGAACGCATGACTAACAGGAGGAGATGTTTAAACACTGGCTCACCATCACCAGTGTCTGTTCTGCTTTAATTACTCTGGATGATTTGCTTGATTCTGGGGATATTGTGCGTTATTGCATTTTGTACAAACCTAAATGTTAAAACATGTAGGTAAAATATAAAACACTTAAATCCACATCTGCACCTCTAAAATTCTGGCTTTTGTTCCATCGCTTTTCTCCCGGTCTCTCTCATCTCCTCTGACTCTCTCTCTCTCTCTCTCTCTGTCTCTGTCTCTCTCTCTCTCTCTCTCTCTCTCTCTCTCTGTCTCTCTCTCTCTCTCTCTCTCTCTCTCTCTCTCTCTCTCTCTCTCTCTCTCTCTCTCTCTCTCTCTCTCTCTCTCTCTCTCTCTCTCTCTGTCTCTCTCTCTCTCTCTCTCTCTCTCTCTCTCTCTCTCTCTCTCTCTCTCTCTCTCTCTCTCTCTCTCTCTCTCTCTCTCTGTGTGATCGATGCGCTGTCATCCGGTCGGCGTCTCGCGTCTCCATCTGCCTGCATGGCTTCCATAGCCCGCTAAGAAGCCTTCTTCCTCCCAGGTACAGAACCCGGGCTCTGGCCTCCCCTGGCACCACGCCGTCCTCTGCTCCTCCTCAGCATCCACCCCCCCCCAGGAGGGGAGGCCTCTACCTCTTTCTCCGTCCCTCCCTTTGTCTCTCTGTCCCTCTACCTCTGTCTCCGTCTTTATCTGTTTGTCTTTCTGTCTCTCTCTTTTTCTCTCTCACTCACTGTGTTGGTTTGTGTGTGTGTGTGTGTGTGTGTGTGTGTGTGTGTGTGTGTGTGTGTGTGTTGTCTGTGTCTGCTGTGTGTGTGTGTGTGTGTCTCTCTCTCTCTCGCTCTCGTCTCTCTCGTCTCTCTCGTCTCTCTCTCTCTCTCTCTCTCGTCTCTTCTCTCTCTCTCTCTCTGTTCTCTCTCTCTCTCTCTCTCTCTCTGTGTGATCGATGGGTCATCCGGGGCGTCTCCATCTGCCTGCATGGCTTCCATAGCCCGCTAAGAAGCCTTCTCCCTCCCAGGTACAGAACCCGGGCTCTGGCCTCCCCTGGCACCACGCCGTCCTCTGCTCCTCCTCAGCATCCACCCCCCCCAGGAGGGGAGGCCTCTGCCTCTTTCTCCGTCCCTCCCTTTGTCTCTCTGTCCCTCTACCTCTGTCTCCGTCTTTATCTGTTTGTCTTTCTGTCTCTCTCTTTTTCTCTCTCACTCACTGTGTTGGTTTGTGTGTGTGTGTGTGTGTGTGTGTGTGTGTGTGTGTGTGTGTGTGTGTGTGTGTGTGTGTGTTTTTTCTCTCGCTCTCGCTCTCTTTCTCTCTCACTCACTGTCACACACACACACACACAGACACACTGTTTATTGTGTGTATGTGTGTCTCTGTC
Organism: Melanogrammus aeglefinus; assembly: GCA_900291075.1. Classification (NCBI taxonomy): domain Eukaryota; kingdom Metazoa; phylum Chordata; class Actinopteri; order Gadiformes; family Gadidae; genus Melanogrammus; species Melanogrammus aeglefinus. The sequence goes on from OLKM01000432.1 coordinate 174,203, forward strand.
TCTCTCTCACTTTGTTGGTGTGTGTCTCTCTCTCTCTCTCTTACTGTGTTTCTCTCGCTCTCTCTCTCTCTCTCTCTCTCTCTGTCTCTCTTCTCTCTCTCTCTCTCTCTCTCTCTCTCTCTCTCTCTCTCTCTCTCTCTCTCTCTCTCTCTCTCTCTCTCTCTCTCTCTCTCTCTCTCTCTCTCTCTCTCTCTCTCTCTCTCTCTCTCTCTCTTACTGTGTTTCTCTCGCTCTCTCTCTCTCTCTCTCTCTCTACTCGTTGGGCCTTTCCTGTATGCTCGCACGCCCAGCCTCGTCCGCTCCTGGTGCATGCCTCTGTTGGCCACACAGGAACTAGAAGTGTGTTCGTCAGTTTCAGTCGTGTGATTGGGGGTCTGGGGGTTGGAGAGGTGGCAGAATGAGGAACCGTGTGGTTTCCGTGTTGCTAAACTCACACAACAAAGAGCAAGGGGTACTGTTAGCATGGCGCTGGTGTCCCTCTCCACACCTTTAAAGAGCTGCTTAAAGGTAGAGCCCTTCAACCCACACAGCGTCTCAGCTGGTGTGTGTCAGGAGGCATAAGCTTTCCTTCATAGAACGGCCGTTTTTCTTTCCTTCTGATGTGATGGCCAGCCAGCAGTGATTGCTTAAGCTAATGGTTGCTAACAGATTGTAGTTGCTAATGCTAATGTCTGCGGCTGTGGTCGATGGGGGCCGTTGGCTTATGTTTGCTAGGGGTAATGGTAATGTTGATTGCTAATGGTCACCGCTCCTTAGCTGGCTGGCTATGAGTCAGGTTCTCACGGCTCCACACGGATCTGTTTCCTAATGCCTCATTTAGATTCTCACCGTGTTTTGAGCTGCATCACATTGACTTGCAAGGGTGTGTGCGTGCATGTGTGCATGCGTGTGTGTGTGTGTGTGTGTATGGAGAGTGCGTGCGTGCGGTGTGTGCATGTGTATGTGCGTGCGGTGTGTATGTGCGTGCGTGTGTGTGTGGAGAGTTTGTGTGTGCATGCGTGCCTGCGTGTGCGTGCATGCCTGTGTGTGTGTGTGTGTGTGTGTGTGTGTGTGTGTGTGTGTGTGTGTGTGTGTGTCTGTGTCGTGTGTGTGTGTGTGTGTGTGTGTGTGTGTGTGTGTGTGTGTGTCTGTGTCTGTGTCTGTGTCTGTGTCTGTGTCTGTGTTGAGCATTGAAGCGTGTTCTCCCGTTGACCTCTGCCCGTGTCCTGTTGACCCCTGCTGCTCTCTCCATTCAGCCCCGACCGGTTCTGGACCCGGTGGCCCTGCTGACGGCCGCGCACGCCGCCGCCGTGCAGGCTCAGGTCTGACCTCGCACGACCCCCGTCACGCGTGTTCCGGCGTATTCTTGCATATTCTCGTGTATTTTCACATAGTCCAGTGTATTCCCGCGTGATCCTGCGTGTTCCCGCGTGATCTCGTGTGAACCTGTGTGTTCTAGCGCTCGCCTCTCCCGGTGTTCAAGTCTCTTATTTCACCACCTGTCGGGCCGTAGACGTTGGCCCTTTACAAGCTGCCACTCTAGTGACATCACGGGTGGGGGTGCTGGTGGAGGTTGATCCGTTGGTACCAGGGGGGGGGGGGGGGGGGGGGGGTGTGTGTCTGTGATACTTAACCAGCGACTCTTTCTCCATAACCTATAGAGTGGACTTCACTCAATAACACACACACACACACACACACACACACACACACACACACACACACACACACACACACACACACACACACACACACACACACACACACACACACACACACACACACACACACACACACACACACACACACACACACACACACACACACACACACACACAGACACACACACAAACACACATACTCTATTCAGCACCTCAGCACCTCATTCAGAGCGATGTACTGGGGCTACAGGACCGTCGTGTATGGGGCCTCACCGACCTAAAGACTCAACACTCCCTTGTTCAGGGTTCACCTAGACTCTGC
>OLKM01000432.1:188664-191472 GCA_900291075.1 Melanogrammus aeglefinus
GTGTGTGTGTTTATAATGTGTGTGTTGTGTGTTTATAATGTGTGTGTGTGTGTGTGTGTTTATAATGCATGTGTGTCTGTATGTGTGTGTTTGTAATGTGTGTGTGTGTGTGTTGATAATGCGTGTGTGTGTGTGTGTGTGTGTGTTTATAATGTGTGTGTGTGTGTGTGTTTATAATGTGTGTGTGTTTATAATGTTTATAATGCTGCACCTCAAACATCACTGCGGTGGCCCGATCCTGCAGAGTTGCACTTTACAACATCCGCAGAATCCGGCCCTTCCTCACAATGGAAGCAGCTCAGCTTCTAGGTCCAATCACTGGTCATCTCCCGCCTCGACTACTGCGACTCACTCCTGGCTGGACTTCCTGCCTCTGCGATTAAACCTTTGCAGCGCATCCAGAAGCTGCGGCAGCGCACCTCGTGTTCAACCTACCGAAGTTCTCCCATGTGACCCCTCCTCTCCGGGACCTCCACTGGCTCCCTGTAGTAGCTCGAATCAATTTAAGACGATGGTTACTGGCAATACAAGGGCAGTCGATGGAACTGCCCCTGCCTACTCCAAGCATTGCTAAAGCCACACACCCCAGCTCGATCCCTCCGCTCAAACTACCTCAGCTGGACGTCTGTCGGTACCGCCCATCGCTAAGAGCTAGCAAAGGTCGTTCAGCAAAGTCACAACTCTTCTCGGTTTTGGGACCTCAGCGGTGGAACGAGCTCCCTGCCGTTCTCAGGACCGCAGAGTCGCTCACTATCTTCCGAAAAAGACTCAAGACTCACCTGTTCAGAGTCCACCTCGACTCTGCATAGCCCCCCTCCCCCCTCTGACCACCATTGTACACTGTATTGTATTGTGTTGTATTGTATTGTATTGTGTTGTATTGTATTATAGTGTGTGTGTGTGTGTGTAATGTGTTTGTGTGTGTGTTTATAATGTGTGTGTGTGTGTGTTTATAATGTGTGTGTGTGTGTGTGTTTATAATGTGTGTGTGTGTTTATAATGTGTGTGTGTGTGTGTGTTTGTAATGTGTGTGTGTGTGTGTGTTTATAATGTGTGTGTGTGTTTGTAATGTGTGTGTGTGTGTGTGTGTGTGTGTTTATAATGTGTGTGTGTGTGTGTGTGTGTGTGTTTGTAATGTGTGTGTGTTTATAATGTGTGTGTGTGTGTGTTTATAATGTGTGTGTGTGTGTGTGTTTATAATGTGTGTGTGTGTGTGTGTGTTTGTAATGTGTGTGTGTCCTTCCAGGGTGCTGAAGAGCGGGCAGCACTCGTTGTGTTCCTTGCTGATCGTCGACACTCCGGGCTTCCAGAACCCCCGCCTGGCCCGCCGCGAGGGGGGCGGGGCCTCGGGCCAGGAGGGGGGCGGGGCCTCCGGACAGGAAGTGGGCGGGGCCAGCTTCCAGGACCTCTGCCACAACTACGCCCAGGAGCGACTGCAGAGCCTCTTCCACCAGCGCTCCTTCGTGGACGAGCTGGAGAGATACAAGGAGGTGAGGGGGGAGGGAGGGGGAGGGAGAGGGAGAGGGAGAGATACAAGGAGGTGAGGGGGGAGGGAGGGGGAGGGAGGAGAGATACAAGGAGGTGAGGGGGAGGGAGGAGGAGAGATACAAGGAGTTGAGGGGGGGAGAGGCGGGAAAAGAGAGAGGGGGGGAGAGGGGGTGGTGGAGGAAGAGAGAGGGTGGTCCAGGTGTACCCTGACACACTTGCATGATTGCAGATACACAAACATGCAAAAGGAGGAGAGCATGTGCTCCATTCACACACACACACACACACACACACACACACACACACACACAGCACACACACACACACACACACACACACACACACACACACACACACACACACACACACACACAACACCCAACACACACCACTCAGACAGATCAGCCCCCCCCCCCCCCGTGCCACACCCGTCCGGGGGGTGGGGTGGGGGTCTCTTCATCCGCCAGTCTGGTGCTCCGCCTCCATCACAGATCAAAGGGATGGTGCAGGCCGAGGCCTTATGGGAACTCCACCCCCCCATGTGTGTGTTTGTGTGTGAGTGTGTGTGTCTGTATGGGTGTATGTGTGTGTGTGTGTGTATGGGCATTTGTGTGTGTGTGTGCCTGTGTGTGTCTCTCAAAACACCCCCCCTCCTCCCATCAGCAGAGAGGAGCGCCTCCTCCCTCCTCCACCTCCTCCTCCTCCCTCCTCCACCTGTTCCTCCTCAGGTGGGGGAGGAGCAGGTGGAGGAGGGAGGAGGAGGAGGAGGAGGGAGGAGGAGGAGGAGGTGTGAGATGCTTGACAGGCCGCGGCTCGCTCCAACAACCCGTTCCCATCCCAGCATGTTGTTGGAGAGCAGGGAGAAAGGAGTGAGAAAGGAGGCGCAGACAAAGAAAACCCAATCACCGTCCTCCTGGGAGGACAACCACCACCGCTCGGAAACCGCCGCGCGGTCGACTCTAACCGCAAATCGCCGCACAAACACGACCAGTAACGGATAAAGGCGGACTCCGGGCTGTCGTCACGACGGAACAAAACCCGACGTCGAAGAAATGGATCGACCGTTGTCCTCAATTTTCCTGTTTTTCGCACCATTTTCCCCCAAAAGTTTGTGCTTTCAGCGCGAGAAGAACCAACCCGTCATCACCGGGCTCTCACACCGTTTACCTTTCTGTCCTGCCTCCGCGCCGTCCTCGACAGACACACCAATTTACCTAAAACCCCTTGATGGCGGCGTGCTGACATCAGGACTGTTTTGCCAGCGCCGCCGGTCCCCACCCCCCCCCCCCCCCCCCCTGTCAATTTGGAAAAACAGGGCAG
>OLKM01000432.1:193642-210562 GCA_900291075.1 Melanogrammus aeglefinus
CTGTCTCTCTTTCTCTCTCTCTCTCTGTGTCTCTCTCTGTCTCTGTCTCTGTCTCTGTCTCTGTCTCTCTCTCTCTCTCTCTCTCTCTCTGTCTCTCTCTGTCTCTGTCTCTGTCTCTGTCTCTCTCTCTCTCTCTCTCTCTCTCTCTCTCTCTCTCTCTCTTTTCTCTCTCTCTCTTCTCTCTCTTCTCTCTCTCCTCTCTCAACACACACACACTCAACACACACACTCTCAACACACACACTCTCAACACACACACACACACGGCCTTCCAGCAGACCAACCATCCCTAAAATCCGACCCTTACCGGGCGTCACCCTGCTGAGGCCTTGTGGCTGCTATGCGCACGCTCTACAGAGCAACATCTGGCCCGGGCTGGAGCAGCAGGACCTTCAGTAGGAGGGGGGGTGTGTGTGAGTGTAGAGGTGTCCCTGAGCGTGACGCCTGAACCCTGACTGCTCCTGACGAGCCGGCTGTCGCCCTGCGTGGTCCACCCCGCCGTCGGTGTGTGAGGGTGTGTATGAATAGGTGAATGTTAGCCAGTATTGTAAAGCGCTTTGAGTGGCCTCTGGTTAGTAAAGCGCAGTATAAATGCAGTCCGTTTACCATTAATACGATGTATTTATTCGTTACGGGGGGCGGTTGACTGCACAAGAGGACGTGGCACAGTTGTCTTATTGAACACAACGCCAGAAGAAGATCCAATTCGGCTGTATGCTGAAGACGCTTTTATCCAAAGCTATTTATAATAAGTACATGTGTCAGAAGAAAGGGAGACAACAACACATGTCGGTACAGTAAGGATGTCCATATAAACATAGAACTAGCTAAAAATGCTAGCCATCAAAGATAGCTAGGATAAGATGCTACACGATGCTAGGTACTATTTTTAAGTGCAAGGACGTACAACATACAATACGTGTGTAAGGGGGGTGTTGGGGGGTTAGGCTGTCAGGTGAACCCTAGTCTGGCTGAGCGGAAATGGACAGCGTCTATAGCGCTAGCGTCGGATTCCACCGCTACTCCTCCCCTTCCTGTTGCTGGCTTTCCCGTATTGTGCTCCCCCTCAAACTCGGAAACTAGTCAGTGTGGTGAGTTTTGAAGAGGACTTTGACGGCTCTGCAGCTAGCATGTTTGGGCTCTTACCGTCGAAAATTGCAAAGAACTTCAAAAAATTTGCTTACAGCATTTACTGAGGAAGAAAGTTGTTGTTGCACTACAGTATTTCGGATGGACACCGTGCTGCTGCCTCCCGGGGTTAGCCCCGCCCTGGACGATTGTGATTGGTTTAAAGAAATAAAAACAGGCCAGCCCAGTTTCCCCCCGGGATAGACGGCTCTAAATTGTACTTGCTGTAGTGTGGTCTGGCTTTGAGAGACTAGGTGAACCCTGAACAACTCTGAACCCCCTCATTACCATACAACAGGTGTCGGCAGCAGTTTAAGGCCTTTGGACTCTTAAAGGATCTCTCTTGTAATCACATCCACCCACACGGGGGGGGGGGAAGCGCCTCCTAATCCCTGGAACCCAACAGAATCCACCTCTAATCCCGACTCACACACACCTCCAGCTCAATCACCTGTTCAAAGAGGAGTCCCAGCGAGGTTAGTGGAGATTAGCATCTTTAGCGGCCCTAAGCTGACATAATTACACCTGTTTAATCAGGGGCCCCATCGCCCTGGCCTCACGGCCACACAGGACACAGAGGAACCCGCTGGAGGGGTGTGTGTGTGTGTGTGTGTCTCTGATTCGGAGTCTGTGTGTGTGTGTGTGTGAAGGAGTGGGTTTCTAAATGGGAGTCTGTGTGTGTTTGAGTGAGTGAGAGAGAGAGTGTGTGTGTGTGTGTGTGTGTGTGTGTGTGTGTGTGTGTGTGTGTGTGTGTGTGTGTGTGTGTGTGTGAGTGAGAGTGTGTATTTCTGTGATTGAGTGTGTCTGGGATTGTGAGTGTGTGTGTGTGTGTGTGTGTGTGTGTGTGTGTGTGTGTGTGTGTGTGTGTGTGTGTGTGTGTGTGTGTGTGTGTGTGTGTGTGTGTGTATGTGGAACCACAGCACCAGGGTTTCTAGTGGTTACTCTGCTTGATATTCCAGGGCAGGGGTCTTCAATTAAAATTGGAAATTCCTTCCAAGAAAGGTCCTCTAACCTCTAACCTACCACGTCCCACTAGCCTCATTTTGTCAAATACAATCAACACGGCATAAGACAAAGTAACGCAAGTAACTTCAAGCAAACAAAACGGGTACATTATGCCTGCATTTCAAGTAAACCAAAAAGTGCACAAGGCCTACATGTCAAGTAAGCCAAACAGGTACCCCATCTGTAGTGAGTGAGACAACCTTTGTTAGGTCCATCCCCCTCTCTGACAGCATCTCCTGAATAGCCTCATGAATATATTCTAGTCTTGTGTGTGTCTCAAGTGGGGTTAGACCCAACAGGTCCTCACAGATCTCTTCCTTGTCTTGATGAAACAATCGCACATAAACCAAAAGCTGGTCCTTATCCGTCACATCTGAAGACGGATAAGGACGGATAATCATGGCTAAGGATGGGTCACTCTGACCAGCCGCATCAAGCTGTGACAGTGCGTCAGCTGATAACATTTCGGATTTTCTGGTTGTCGTAGCAGCTGACATTGGGATTTGCTTTATTTTTTCACACAATTCATCCCTTTGTTTACCTTCAAGTTACATCTCGGCAGCGGCGTTCAAGCACTCCTTCACAACAGTCGCGTCACTGAAAGTTTTTTCTATGTGCTGCCCCAAAATCCATGCAGTCTTAAGTTAGCATTAATTTGCACGTTGCTGGCCTGTAGATGAGTGTGTGAAGCCTCGCGTAGACCTCTCATACTGAGATCTCAGCTCGGATATTTTCCGCGCTCTTACTTCTGACTTCTGAGGGTACTTTTCCTCGAAGGATCTGTGTTTGGATTCGTAATGCCGCTGAATGTTCCCGCTTTTTTATCAGCGCCACGGATTCAACACATAAAAGACACAACAAAGGTTTAGTACTGCCTTGCGGGAGAATGAACATGTATTGGTCAGTCCATTCATCTTTAAAATGTCTGTTTTCGTGGTCAACTTTCCTAATTTTCGAGCAAGCCATTTTCTCATTTCAAATCGCTCTCCCGGCAAACAAACCATTTGATTGGCTATTTTTTGAGTGACGCTATTACGCACATGCCGTGACAGACGGAGTGGGGGAGTATGTTTAGTGAAATCCTAAAAATAATAAATAAATAATAAAAAATAAATAAAATAAAAAAACGATTCTTAATATTTTGAATTGGTCATGGGTCCGGATAGGACCGTCACTTGGTCCGGACCCGGGCCGCGGCCCACCGTTTGGGGAGATGCCTGTTGGAGGCTGTGTGGTGGTGTGGTGGTGTGGTGGTGTGGTGGTGTGGTTGAGTGTCTGTTCTTCAGTCCCCAACTCGGCTCTCACGTCCACACATTAAGGTTATAAACCCTTTCTAGTGCCATGTATTTTTAAATGCTGATATCAAAGGTTTGTTCCAGCAGGGAGGTTGAGTGACATCTTTAGACAATAGAGGCAAATTTCTGTTTCGGCCGTTTTGTTTCGGTGATAAAAGTATTTCGGCCCGAAACTGAAAATGCGCTTTTGGGCCATTTTCGACCGAAAATTTTTGGTGGTCGAAAATTCGGTGCATCCCTAATAATAATGTGTGTGATTGTGTGTGAGTGTGATAATGTGTGTGTGTGTGTGTGATTCTGTGTTTGTATAATAAAGTGTGTGTGTGTGTGGGTGTGTGATAATGTGTGGGTGTGATTCTGTGTGTGTATAATAACGTGTGTGTGATTCTGTGTGTGTGTGAGTGTGATAATGTGTGTGTGTGTGTGTGTGTGTGTGTGTGTGAGTGTGATAATGTGTGTGTGTGTGTGTGTGTGTGTGTGTGTGTGTGTGTGTGTAATTCTGTGTGTGTATAATAATGTGTGTGTGTGTGTTTGATTCTGTGTGTGCGTGTGATAATGTGTGTGTTGATAATGTGTGTGTGTTTCTCTCTCTGTGTGTGTGTGTGTGTGTGTGTGTGTGTGTGTGTGTGTGTGTGTGTGTGTGTGTGTGTGTGTGTGTGTGTGTGTGTGTGTGTGTGTGTGTGTGTGTGTGTGTGTGTGTGTGTGTGTGTGTGTGTGTTGTGTGTGTGTGTCTGTGTGTGTGTGTGTGTGTGTGTGTAGGTGCGGACCCTGCGGACCGACGAGGCGCGGGGCCTCCTGTGGCTCCTGGAGGAGGAGGCCCCGCGGCCGGGGGCCTCGGAGGAGACGCTGCTGGAGCGGCTCTTCAGCTACTACGGCCCCGGAGAGAAAGGTACACACACACACACACACACACACACACACACACACACACACACACACACACACACACACACACACACACACACACACACACACACACACACACACACACACACACACACACACACACACAGAGAAACACACACACACACACACACACACACACACACACACACACACACACACACACACACAACACACACACACACACAACACACACACACACACACACACACACACACACACAGAGAACACACACCACACACACACACACACACAGACACACACACACACACACACCACAGCACACACACACACACACACACACAGCACACACACACACACACAGAAACACACACACACAGAAACACACACACACACACACAGAAACACACACACACACAGAACACACACACACACACACACACACACACACACACACACACACACACACACACACACACACACAGACACACACACACACACAAACACACACACACACGACACACACACACACACACACACACACACACACACACACACACACACACACACACACACACACACACACACACACACACACACACGAGAAACACACACACACACACACACACACACACACACACACACACACACACACACACACACACACACACACACACACACACACACACACACACACACACACACACACACACACACACACACACACACACACAACACACACACACACACACACACAAAGGGACTTCACGAGAGAATGTGTTTCACGGAGTGCGGGTCATCAGCCGCTGATCCACCGCATCGAGGAGAGAGAGTATGAATAGCGCCACAAGGTCGCCTCCTTTATGCTCTGTCTCCAAGCCTCCCCTTTCAATATATATTTAACATGTTGTTCCCCACCTCCGAGTGGCGTAGCGTTCCTCGGAGTAACAGCCGCCGCCTTGAGCACAGCCCCCACAAGGTCAGGGTGATGTCTTGTTGCCACAAAGTTACCGTTATGTGTGCGTATTTGTGTGTGTGTGTGTGTGTGTGTCGCGGGTTAGAGCACTCGGTGTGTTTGTTTCTGCGTCTCTGTTGCTTAGCGACGGCCGCGCCGTGCTTGTGTGTTTCCCGCCACACGGAGAATGTTTATTTTGTGTAATAAGGCGCCGGGACGTTTTGAGCAAAGAGGTGGTGTTTACGGCGGGATTGATTCTGAAGTTTCGGGGTCCGGTCGGGGGAAGGATGAGAGAGGAGGAATTGGCTTTGTGGCACTCTCCTGTTTTATGTTGTGCTGATGACGTGGGAGGCCGGGTAAAGAAGCCAGAGGAACGGCGCTGGGTCCATAACCTCGACACAACCGTAACCTCGCCACAGTCTCGGTACAAAAGGTTTTTTTTTCGGTGCTTTGCAAACTTGGGGCGTTGAGGAGGCTGAGGCTTCAGAGAGCTCCTGGTGAAAGGCTCAAAGGAGGCGAGAGAATGTGCTGGTGGACCACTGACCTCCGCCAAGGATAGCGGCGATAGAAGTGGACGGGGCACTGCGTCTGATCCGGCTTGGCTCTTCTTACTCGGCCGGTAATCAGCCTACGCATCACATTTGGTCTAACTACCTGCTCAACGTTGTGAGATATCACGCATACAGACGCAAAGACGGACAGACGGACAGACGGATGGACGACCAAAAACAGAGAGACGGATACACAGACACACAGATGGACAGAGAGACAGACGGCCAGAGTGAAAGACGCACAAACGGACAGATGGACAGACTCAAACAAACTGACAGATGGACGGACAGACACACACAGACACTGACACACACACAGACCCACAGACACACACATACATGGACAGACAGGCACACAAACCGACGGAAAAAGTGAATAAGTACAACCTTCTTGGGAAATCGAACAAACAGCGTATGAAACGAGAAAATTAAAGGAGAAAATCAGAGGTTTGTAATGAGTAGTCCTCAATGCAACAACAGAATGAACACAAGTACTCCCAAGTACTTGGGAGGGAGAGAGAGAGTGATGTGAATGACGGAGCGGTAGATTCTCTGGAGCTAACCTTTCCCCTAGCAACCAGAGCAGCGTATCTGCATGTTGTTGGTGTGATGGAGCTAACTTGCTTATCGTACGGCCTTGTGTATCCTCTGACCCGTGCCTCGACACACACCTTTGATCGGGGGGGGGGGGGGGGGTTGTGGTGGTGGTGGTGTGTGTGTGTGTGGGTGGGTGAGGATGTGTGTGTTCCTGTGTATGTGTGTGTGCACAACAATGTGTGAGAGTTGAGGCTCCGGGCTTCTTGGTCCATGTTGGTATCAATCTGACCCCGGATCTGCCGGGTGCGACCTTTGACCCATGGCGAGCGAGTCGTTTGGAGGTGTGATTGACCCACGTGGGCCCCGGGGCCCGGTTAGGGTGATGTGTGTGTCCATGAATGGGCGGGAGCGGGCTGGAGGCAGCAGGTGGCCGAGCGGCAGGGCGAGATGTTCAGAACACGATGTATCTGCGCCATCGGCTGCTGAGCTGCTAGACAGATGGTATGGAGCGGGCTGCTGCACACTGTGTGTGTGTGTGTGTGTGTGTGTGTGTGTGTGTGTGTGTGTGTGTGTGTGTGTGTGTGTGTGTGTGTGTGTGTGTGTGTGTGTGTGTGTGTGTGTGTGTGTGTGTGTGTGTGTGTGTGTAAGTGTGTAAGTGTGTAAGTGTGTGTGTGTGTGTGCTTGTGAGTGTGATCGTGTCTACAATGTGTGTGTTTGTGTGTGTGTGTTTGTGTTCAAGTTTATGATGTGTTTGTAAGTGCTTGTATGTGTGTGTGTAGGATGTGTGTGTGATAATGTGTATGATGTGTATGTATGTAAGGGCTGTGTGTATGTGATCCGTGTGTATAGTGTATGTTTCAGTGTGTGTGTGTGTGTGTGTGTGTGTGTGTGTGTGTGTGTGTGTGTGTGTGTGTGTGTGTGTGTGTGTGTGTGTGTGTGTGTGTGTGTGTGTGTGTGTGTGGGAGGCACATCTCCCCATCCCATCTCCTCTCCCACGGCGATGGAGCTGATCCAACCTCTGACCTCTGACCTCTGACCCCCCCAGGGCCCCCGGTGCTCCTGCGGAGCGAGCGGCCGCATCACTTCCTGCTGGGCCACAGCCACGGGACGGACTGGGTGGAGTACGACGCCCGCCGCTGGCTGAGCCACGCCCGCACCAACCCCGCCGCCGCCAACGCCACCACCCTGCTGCAGGAGTCCCAGAAGTGAGCGCCTAACCCCGGGGTTTAGTGATGCTACTGTTATTAACCCCTGGGTTTACTGATACTACTGTTATTAACCCCTGGGTTTACTGATACTACTGTTATTAACCCCGGGGTTTAGTGATGCTACTGTTATTAACCCCGGGGTTTACTGATACTACTGTTATTAACCCCGGGGTTTAGTGATGCTACTGTTATTAACCCTTGGGTTTACTGATACTACTGTTATTAACCCCGGGGTTTAGTGATGCTACTGTTGTTAACCCCTGGGATTAGTGATACTACTGTTATTAACCCCGGGGTTTACTGATACTACTGTAATTAACCCCAGGGTTTAGTGATACTACTGTTATTAACCCCAGGGTTTACTGATACTACTGTTATTAACCCCTGGGTTTACTGATACTACTGTTATTAACCCCGGGGTTTAGTGATGCTACTGTTATTAACCCCAGGGTTTAGTGATACTACTGTTATTAACCCCTGGGTTTACTGATACTACTGTTATTAACCCCGGGGTTTAGTGATGCTACTGTTATTAACCCCTGGGTTTACTGATACTACTGTTATTAACCCCTGGGTTTACTGATACTACTGTTATTAACCCCTGGGTTTACTGGTACTACTGTTATTAACCCCGGGGTTTAGTGATGCTACTGTTATTAACCCCTGGGTTTACTGATACTACTGTTATTAACCCCAGGGTTTACTGATACTACTGTTATTAACCCCTGGGTTTACTGATACTACTGTTGTTAACCCCGGGGTTTAGTGATGCTACTGTTATTAACCCCTGGGTTTACTGATACTACTGTTATTAACCCCAGGGTTTACTGATACTACTGTTATTAACCCCTGGGTTTAGTGAAACTACTGTTAGGACTGTTAACCCCTGGGTTTAGTGATACTACTGTTAAATCCAACTTTATTTGTATAGCCCTTAATCACGGGTATAGTGTCAAACGGCTGTATATTCATGACATCATGGATCATATGTTGAATGACCTGTGGCCATCATTACATACAACAACATACAACATGTATCATCATCCATACGACACACATCTGGTATGATGAATGAACCTTAGTGTCCATACGACACACATCTGGTATGGCCAAGTGGGACCGCGCTCCAATGGGGCTGCAGGAGGAACCCTTCCTAAACGTACCCCCCCCCCCCCCCCCAGGAAGAACATCCGCTCCCTGTTCCTGTCGCGGCCGGCGGGCGCGGCGGCGCTCTCGGGCTCCATCGCGGGGCTGGACGGGGCATCTCAGCTCTCCCTGCGGCGCGCCTCCAGCATCAGGAAGACCTTCACCTCCGGGGTCGCCGCCATCAAGAAGAAGTCCCTCTGCATCCAGATCAAACTGCAAGTGGTAAGGAGGGGGAGAGGGGGAGGGAGGGAGGAGGAGGGAGAGGAGGAGGGAGAGGGAGGGGGGAGGAGGGGGAGGAGGGAGGAGGAGGGGAGGGGGGGGGGGGGGGGGGAGGAGGAGAGGAGGAGGGCGGGGAGGGAGGAGAGGAGGAAGAGGAGGGGGAGGAGGAGGGGAGGGGGGGAGGGGGGAGGGGGGAGAGGAGGGGGGGAGGGGAGGAGGAGGAGGAGGAGGGGTGGAGGAGGAGGAGGAGGAGGAGGAGGGAGAGCGGAGGAGGGGAGGGGAGGGGAGGAGGAGGGAGGGGGTGTGGGAGAGAAGGAGAAGAGGGGAGGAGGAGGAGGAGGGGTAGGAGATGGAGGAGGATGGAGGAGGAGGAGGAAGGGAGGAGGAGGAGGAGGTGGGGAGGAGGAGGAGGAGGAGGAGGAGGGAGGGGGGAGGAGGATGGGGAGGAGGAGGGGAGGAGGAGGAGAGGAGGAGGGGGGAGGAGGAGGGAGGAGGAGGAGGAGGGAGGTAGAGGGGGAGAAGAGGAGGAGGGGGAGGGGGGGGGGGAGGAGGAGGGCGGGGAGGGGGGGGGGAGGAGGAGGAGGAGGATGGGAGGAGGAGGATAGGAAAGATATTTGTACTGTAAATGAAGCCAAACGAGATCTAGCGCGTATCGACTGTCACATTGTTAACATGGCACCTTTTAAAAGGTGTGTTTCATGGGACAAACATAACAGATGGTTCTCATACACCGGGCTGAACGGGCAGCAGACGGTGCACCATGGCACGGGGAAGAAGTGGAGTAAAATACCGCTGGGGGCTGAACCGATTCTAAACATGAACCAAAGGCCCATGCGGCGTAGAGACCAGTTTGACCTGGTCTGCTGGTCCTCAGGACACTCTGCTGGACCTGGTCAGGAGGTCCAGGGTCCACTTCGTCCACTGCCTGCTGCCGCGGGCCGACGCGCTCCGGGCCGGAGGAGCAGGGGGGGGAACAGAGGGCGAGGCGGAGGACGCCTCCTCCCTCATGCAGCTGGACGTGACGCTGATCCGAGCTCAGCTGCGCGGCTCCAAGCTCCTGGACGCACTACGCATCCACAGACAAGGTGAGGCCGCTGACCGGATCTGACCGGATGAGACCGGATCTCAACAGATCTAACCGGATTTGACCGGATCCGACCCGTAACGAGAGCGACGTCATCTCCTCACTCCAATTGATTAGGCTGTCCTGGTGGTCTTAAGAGCCGGGAACAGTGTTGACAGGGTGTCCGCGCGGTAGTAAAAGGTAGTAAAAAATAAAATTAAAAATGGTTGTGTTTTTGTTATAATGCACACGGGCATGTTGCAGAAAATGTGCAGCAGCGCCCCCTGTGGTCACACTTTTCGGGGGGTCGCAGAATTTGGTGTAACACCGGCAACATTTTCCGCCTTTTCCCCTCAGAGTTCTGTACGGCTGAGTTTCTAGCTCAATGAGAGAACGGGTAAATGCAAGTTTTCACAAACGTGGGTTGACGACCCGACATTTAAAGACTGGCTGAAACCTGTGATGGGAAATGGCCGAGAAGCTTTTTGCTTGTTGTGCAAAAAAACGATCACTGTGACATGGAACGGCATTAAAGCGATTAAACCACACAACGCTTCGAGCATTCACGAGCAGGGCTTTGTGCGAAGGGGCAGGGCTTTGTGCGAAGGAGGTCTGCACTCTACTGACCTCTACTCTCCATGTCGTTGTTCTGCGGTGCTAGCAGAAGAAGGCACTAGGGCTACACGGCAGTGTCACATGTACACCTTATAGTAGTAGTAAGTGGTGCTTTGCATACCCCCCGCCCCGCTGCTTGATGTCGTGTTGGTAGTAAAAAATATTGTGGAGGTAGTAAAAAAGGTAGTAAAAGGTAGTAAATTCATGTCTATGATTCCTGCATATACCCTGGTTGAATAATGTCATTATGTCGTTATACGCTGATGACCTGATGAGATATGTTGAGGGTGAGGATGGTGAGAATCAGGAAGGTGTGATGGTGGTGATGATGGTAATGAAGGAGATGGTGGTGATGAAGAGGAGGATGGTTGTGGTGATGGTGAGGATGATGGGGATGAAGAAGATGATGATAATTGTGAAGATGGTGGTGGTGGTAATGATGATGACGATGATGGTGAAGTTGATGGTGGTTAGAAGATATTGATGATGATGATGATGATGATGGTGGTTAGAAGATACTGATGATGATGATGATGTATGATGATGATGATGATGATATGATGATGATGTTCATCATCATCATCATCATCATCATCATCGCCATGGTGTTCACCATGACGATATGGACCATCCTGTCCATCCCAGGTTACCCGGACAACATGGTGTTCGCAGAGTTCCGGCGACGCTTCGACGTGCTCGCTCCTCACCTGACCAAGAAGCTCGGCCGCAACTTCATCGTGAAGGACGAGAAGAGGGTGAGTCCTCTCTGAGCACACGGCGTTCATCCAGGGAGCGCTCGGGGGCGCCGTCCACAACGCAGGCCGGCCTGGACGCTTACGTTGAGGGGCGTTGAGCAGACGCTTTTATCCAAAGCGACTTACGATAAGTACATTTGAAGGAAGAAAGAGAAACGACAACATATCGCTGTTGCTACGCTAATGATGTCCATAGAACCAAGTGCCAAGCACTAACAATCACTAGTGCCCCCTTTTCCTGCGCTTCCACGCTCTGCACTCTCTGCTCTGCAAAGTCGTGAAGGAAGAAAGAGAAACGACAACATATCGCTGTTGCTACGCTAATGATGTCCATAGAACCAAGTGCCAAGCACTAACAATCACTAGTGCCCCCTTTTCCTGCACGGCGCGTTTTCGCAACGGTTCTGCACTCACTCTGCTCTGCACGACTCTACCCTGATTTGAGAGCTTTTCCACTGCGGGTTGGAGGCGGGACTAAATGTCACGTGAACAGTGCTGTCCACTGATTGGTTAGATGAAATGACGTCATATGTGCGACGAAGCGCGGGGGGTCTTTAAACATTCACCCGTCATGTATGAAAACACAACTGCGAGAGCAACAACGACAAAACGATGAGAAAAATGGAAGACATGAGAAGAAGAACCAACCCTTGGTCGATGAGCGAGGTTCAGACCTTTCTGTTGCGTCGGGTGTTCCGGAGGATCGCGGTGTACAGAGGGACCTGGACGGATCAACGCGGAACACCTCCGACTCCGCCCTCCGACTCCGCCCTCCGACTCCGCCCTCCGACTCCGCCCAGTTCCAGGCCACGGTTTTATGTGGAAAAGTGAAAATTTACTGGTAGCGTGCCGTGTAGTGTAGGGCTGCACTAACCGCACCGAGTAGAGTCGGGACTATTTTGGCAGTGGAAAAGGGGCATAAGTTGACCCATTCCCCGTATACAGATGGATAAGATGCTCTGAAATGCAAGTTACTATTTTAAGGGCCAGAATGTACAATATACACGAAGTGCGTAAGAGGGGTGTGGGGGCCTTGGGGGGTAAGGGAGAAGGCTATGCAGAGTCTAGATGAACCCCGACAGGGTGGGGTCCGAGTGGGGCCGGTACAGCTCGGCCCGCGGCCCGGCCTCTGGAGAGAGGGTTTGAGGTGATCTACGTGCCGATCCGTTGGTCCATGATCACAGGAGCAGGCGTCTCGGAGCCCCCGATCATTACCGGAGTCACGAGGAGCTTGTTTCACGCCCTCGTCGATAGAGGCTGGTGAGAGGAGAAGGGGCTAATCACTGGGCTTCAGCATATATCCTCACCTTGAGAGAGAGAGAGAGAGAGAGAGAGAGAGAGAGAGAGAGAGAGAGAGAGAGAGAGAGAGAGAGAGAGAGAGAGAGAGAGAGAGAGAGAGAGAGAGATGAGAGAGAGAGAGAGAGAGAGAGAGAGAGAGAGAGAGAGAGAGAGAGAGAGAGAGGAGGGCTTGGATCAAGGATACAGAAGATACACAATTTAATAAAATATGAGCTGAAATGAAGAGTGAAACAGAAGCAAGCAGGGAGTAGTTTACGTGGTGGAAGAAAAATAAGAAAAACCAAAGCAACCGAAAGGAGGGAGCGGGACGTTGTGAGAAGGGAAAGTGGAAGAAAGGCCGTTCTCCCCTGGGTCTGAGTGAGTCGGGGGGTCCATGACAACCCCGCAAACAAAGAGGCCTTTAGTACCCCCGACGCACCTCTCTCTCTCTCTCCCTCTCGCTCTCCCCCTCTCTCTCTAATGGTTTTAGAGAGGGTAAAGGGGGAGATAAAGATAGTTAGAGTGAGAGGGGGAGACAGAAAAAAATTAAGATTGGGGGAGAAAGGCTGAAACCCCACACCTAATACACTGGCTGGCACACTGGGGGGACTGGGAGGACTGGGAGGACTGGGAGGACTGGGAGGACTGGGAGGACTGGGAGGACTGGGAGGACTGGGAGGACTGGGAGGACTGGGAGGACTGGCCGACAGCTGGGTCAGGCTGTGGTTTTTGCCCCCTCCGGCAGGGAGGAGAAGGGCAGAGACCCCTGGTACTGGAGGGCCGTGGAGGGGGTGGTCAGGGAGGAGGGATAAAAGGCCAGTGTGCAGTAGTAGTGTGTAGTGTCTAGTCCTGTGTGTGTGTGTGTGTGTGTGTTTCTTTGTGAGTGTGTAAATGTGCGTCCTTCTCTTCAGGCTGTGGAGGAACTTCTGGAGGCCTTGGACCTGGAGAAGAGCAGCTACCACATGGGGCTGAGTAGGGTGAGTACTACACATGTACTGTAATACTGCTATATTAATACTATACTAATACTAATACTACCATCACTAAGACCAGCTACCACACTGGGCTGAGTAGGGTGAATACTACACATGTACTGTAATACTGCTGTATTAATACTATCATAATACTAATACTACCATCACTAATGGCGCATTTCCACTAGCACGGCTCGGCTCGGTACGGCTCGGCTCGGCGCGCTATTTGCGTGTTTCCACTAGCACGCAGTACCTGCAACCGGGTACATTTTTGGTATCACCTCAGCCCTGGTTCCAAGCGAGCCGAAGCGTTACTAAAACGTGATGTCAGCCGACTGCCTTCCACTGATTGGCCGATGAGTGTCGTCACTGGAAGCGTCATAACCGCGCGACGACCGCCTAGAATGTAAATAAAAACAAGACGCGAGACAAGACACCACTTTTTACTGCTTTTTGACTTGGAACGAGATGGCTTCTCAGAAAAAATCCACTCCTTGGTCGGTGGAGGAGGTCCAGACGTTCCTGACTCTGGTTGCCGAAGAACGGATTCAGAGGGAGCTCGACAGCACCACGCGTTGTTGTTGTTCTGGTCTTCCGGATTTGTACGTTGCTCGGCGCCGTGTAAATGATGTCACAGCGGTTTCGCGCAGCCGTGTTATGACGACCTCGCCCACGTCGAGGAGGCACCAGTTGTAATGGAAACACAACCCAACCGAGCCGAGCCGTGCCGAGCCGTATCGAGCCGAGCCGTGCTAGTGGAAATGCGCCATATGACCAGCTACCACACTGGGCTGAGTAGGGTGAGTACTGCTAGTATGGTATAGTAATACTACTGCTATAGTATACTATAACACTACCATAATAGTACTACTACTACTACTATAGTATACTATATTAATACCATCATAGTACTAGTACTACTACTATCGTATACTATAATAATACTTCCTTAGTACTAATACTATGATAATAGTACACAGTGGCAGTATGAGGGATGTTGACGTGACAGGCTGAATAAAATGACCCCGTTGAATGACCTAACCCCCTCACACCAGGTTTTGACATGAGGTCACTTCCTGACCTCCAGGTGAGGGTTTCTAACGGCGTTTACGGTCAATCACGGCCCTTTCTGTTACCGCGGCGATGTCCTCCGAGTGCCCTCTGCCTGTGACGCCCCCTCGTTGGGCCGTTTCTAGTTTTAATCGCTCCGCTTTGAGGCTAATGACGCTAAGTACCGCCTAGCGCCAGGCAGCCTGCCCCCGTCTGCTGGGCCACGGACATCTGGCGGGAAATAACACGGACAGGAAGGAGAGAACGACAGGAAGGAGAGAACGACAGGAAGGAGACAACGGCAAGAAGGAAAGAACGACAGGAAGGAGGGAGTGAGTGACAGGAAGGAGAGAATGAATGACAGGAAGTAGAGAACGACAGGAAGGAGAGAACGACAGGAAGGAGGGAGTGAGTGACAGGAAAGAGAGAATGAACGACAGGAAGGAGAGAACAGGAAGGAGAGAACGACAGGAAGGAAAGAACGACAGGAAGGGGGGAGTGAGTGACAGGAAGGAGAGAATGAATGACAGGAAGGAGAGAACAGGAAGTAGAGAACGACAGGAAGGAGAGAACGACAGGAAGGAGGAAGTGATTGACAGGAAGGAAACAGAGGAAGAAGAGAATGAATGACAGGAAGGAGAGAATGAATGACAGGAAGGAGAGAACCGGAAGTAGAGAACGACAGGAAGGAGAGAGTGAGAGGACGGAGGGAATGACAGGAAGGAGAGAACCGGAAGTAGAGAACGACAGGAAGGAGAGAGTGGCAGGACGGAGGGAACGACAGGAAGGAGGGAGTGAGTGACAGGAAGGAGTGAGTAACAGGAAGGAGTGAGTGACAGGAAGGAGTGAGTGACAGGAAGGAGTGAGTGACAGGAAGGAGTGAGTGACAGGAGGGAGAGAATAAGGGAGGGAATGAAAGGAGAAAATGAAAGTAAAGGAGGGAGGGAGGGAGTGACTCCTCGCTGCGTGTTGACGGGCTGCACCTGCACACCGCGTGGGCGATGACTGGCCTTGCAAGACGACCCGTGGCTCGGTGTCAATCAGCGCTCGTTATTCGAGGAGGAAAAGTTCCGGAACGTTCCGGCGCTCCACAAACACAGCGAGCCGTCAGAACGTCCCGGCAGGCGGCAGCGCAAATTAAGACCTCTTCAAAAGCCTTCCTGTTTTTTAAAAAAAACAAAACAGGAATTCACCCCAAACCGGAGGTCACTGCCCCCATCGAGCCGTCTCGGCACGTCGAAACGCTTTCAAGCGCTGCGAGTAATCATCGTATCAATTCTCTCGGAAACACATTGAATTGATTCGTCAATTCACCGTGCCGGAAATGTGTATTTGAATCTACCCCCCCCCCCCCCTCCCCCCCAAAAAAAGGGGTTAGTTTCCTGGTTATCTGACTCAGCGAGAGTTTGAAGCTGGCGGCTGGCGTGCATTAGCATACGCAGCGGTGAAACGTCTGCCTTTCTCCACACATCTGCAGAGCGAAAAAGCAGGCCGCTCCCTTTCTGCCCTCCGGCAATTTAATAATCAGTATGCAATTCTTTTGTCAGTGAACTCATCAATCGCGGTATTCAATGGCTGTGGCACCTTTTGTTCAGTTTGTGGACCACACAATCATCTGTTAGGCTCCAGAGCTGGGGAGAGGAAGGGAGGGAGGGAGAGAGGGAGGGAGGTGGAGAGGGAGGGAGGTGGAGAGATAGTCTCTTTTCCTCCCCCGTCATCATCATCCATCCCTGTTAGGAGAAAGCTGCCTTTAAACGAGACCTTTCTGTGTAGCTCATCCCAGTGAGGGATGAGGGAGAGAGGGAGGCAGGGAGAGAGGGGGGAGAGGGGTGAGGGGGGGAGGGTCTACCTTTATATTGGCTGTTGAACTCTTCTTTACCTTCACTGCCCCCCCCACTCCCCTACCACCCCCAGGATCAAACACTAGAGACTCAATGCAGGTGTCTTTGCGATAATATCATGAATTATAAGGCTATGAGTTAGACGTTTGTAATTGGCTCCAGGCCTAGCTGTGAGGGTTGTCACGCGCAGCCTGAGTCCCCGCTCCGAGCTCCCGTCTCCCGGGGAGAGCGGCCCTCCTGGCTGGGACGGGCGCTTCATGGTCTGGTGTTTGCTTTACTCTGCACTGATGACTTCAGCTGATCCAGACCCTGTGTGTGTGTGTGTGTGTGTGTGTGTGTGTGTGTGTGTGTGTGTGTGTGTGTGTGTGTGTGTGTGTGTGTGTGTGTGTGTGTGTGTGTGTGTGTGTTTCTGTGTCTGTGTGTGTCTTTGTGTGTG
>OLKM01000432.1:230376-232876 GCA_900291075.1 Melanogrammus aeglefinus
GCGGCCAGTTGGCTCCAGACTCTTTAGCTGTTAATGAGGCCTGTTGGCACCAACCTCCCCAGCTCTTAGCGCCATGTGGCTCCGTCCTCCTCTTCTTAGCGCCCATGTTGCTCCGTCCTCCTCCGCGTTCTTATGCGGCCCAGTGCTCGTCCTCCTCGGTTCTTAGCGCGCCATGTTGGCCTCTGTCCTCCTCGTTTCTTAGCGCCATGATTGGCTCGTCCCTCCTCAGTTCTTACTGGCCATGTTGTGCCGTCCCCTCAGTCTACGGCCTATTGGCTCCGTCCTCCTCGGTTCTTAGCGTCCATGTTGGCGCCGTCTCTCCTCGTTCTAGCGCGCATGTTGGCAGCCAACCTCCCCAAGCTCTTAGCGGCCGTTGGCTCTCCTCCTCGTCTTACCGCGCATGTTGCTCTCCTCTCAGTTGCTTAGCGGCATGTGGCTCCGTCCATCCTCGGTTCTTAGCGCCATAGTGGCTCCGACCCCTCGGTTTAGCGGCCATGTGGCTCCGTCCTCCTCCTACGATTGGTTCTTAGCGCCAGTGCTCCTCCTCCCTCGCTCTGATATTTCTTTTCTCACCGCAAAGGACCAAGAGCTAGTTCGAGCTGGAGATTGTGTTGGTGCTGGACCAGAGCTTTCCCAATCTCTGAACTTGCTCCCGTTTTCCCCTTACAAAAGAGCCAAATCGGAACCTCCTCGGCGTTGCGTCATCAAGCGGCCACCTAGCCACCACGGCGTTTCACGTCATCAATAATCGCGCGAGAAAGCCGCTTGTCGGAAATAAAAAAACCGCTGTCGAGAGAGAAGACACATAACAACCAAAGATGGAATGATATCCTCGTCGTATGCACGTGACGGCTACTCGCTTGTTACAGGTGCATTGTGTTAGTTTTTACAAGCGCGAAAAGGGATTGCTCTCAAGTCCGCTTTTTTTTGTACGGTCGTTAGGAATCTCCCTCCCCTTTCCATGACGTAGGATGCTGCGGTTAGCTCCGCCTTAATAAACACCACTCTGAAGTGGTGCTAGAGGAGCACCCGTTTCTGGCTCCTGGAGCCGGCGCCTGGGTCAATCGAAAACGAAAACTCCGGAGCTTAGTCAGCACCGGAGCCACGGGAGCACCGGCTCCGCCTCAGTGGAAAAGCCCTATTAGTGGCCATGTTGGCTCCGACCTCCTCAGCTCTTAGCGGCCATGTTGGCTCCGTCCTCCTCAGTTCTTAGCGGCCATGTTGGCTCCGTCCTCCTCGGTTCTAAGCGGCCATGTTGGCTCCGTCCTCCTCAGTTCTTAGCGGCCATGTTGGCTCCGTCCTCCTCGGCTCTTAGCGGCCATGTTGGCTCCGTCCTCCTCGGTTCTTAGCGGCCATGTTGGCTCCGTCCTCCTCGGTTCTTAGCGGCCATGTTGGCTCCGTCCTCCTCGGTTCTTAGCGGCCATGTTGGCTCCGTCCTCCTCGGTTCTTAGCGGCCATGTTGGCTCCGTCCTCCTCGGTTCTTAGCGGCCATGTTGGCTCCGTCCTCCTCGGTTCTTAGCGGCCATGTTGGCTCCGTCCTCCTCGGTTCTTAGCGGCCATGTTGGCTCCGTCCTCCTCGGTTCTTAGCGGCCATGATTGCTTTGATTGGCTCTCCTCTGGTCGGCTAAATGTGTTCCATTCTCTGTGTGTCCCAGCGTTCCCAGTGTTCCCAGAGCAGAAGCTAACGGCATGACATCGGTGGCTGGACCTCATGTCAAACGTATTTTTAAACGACGGTTGAATAATGAAGGATGATGTGAAAGAAGCTCCTGGTCCTGATC
This sequence comes from Melanogrammus aeglefinus, assembly GCA_900291075.1. Lineage (NCBI taxonomy): Eukaryota > Metazoa > Chordata > Actinopteri > Gadiformes > Gadidae > Melanogrammus > Melanogrammus aeglefinus. The sequence continues at coordinate 232,158 of OLKM01000432.1, forward strand.
CAGGCTCATTGGCACGTGGGCAGTGTGGTCGCACGGTGTAGCATGGGGGAGTTCAGTTGATTCAGTATTTTTATGCAGAATGATCTGAACTTAATTAACAAACATATTTAAATGACATCTAAAATGGAATTATAACTCCTGTTGACAGCATATTTGTGTGTGTGCGCGCGTGTGTGTCTGTGTGTGTGTGTGTGTGTGTGTGTGTGTGTGTGTGTGTGTGTGTGTGTGTGTGTGTGTGTGTGTGTCAGGTTTGACGGGGAGCTAGGTACGGCCGAGGCGGAGGTCCAGAGAGAGAGGGGCCTGAAGGAGAAGCTAGCCCGCGATAAGGACCTGATGACGGGGGAGATCTTTAACCTGCGCCAGAAGATCCAGGTGAGCTCCACACCTCTGTCTGTCTGTCTGTCTCTGTCTGTCTCTGTCTGTCTGTCTGTCTGTCTGTCTCTGTCTGTCTGTGTCTGTCTGTCTCTGTCTGTCTGTCTGTCTGTCTGTCTGTCTGTCTCTGTCTGTCTGTCTGTCTGTCTGTCTGTCTGTCTGTCTGTCTGTCTGTCTGTCTGTCTGTCTGTCTGTCTGTCTGTCTGTCTGTCTGTCTGTCTGTCTGTCTCTCTCTCTGTGTGAGGGTGAATCTCTCTCTTATATTTATGCTATTAGTCAAGCAGTCGTTGCGTATATGTTTAATGCATGTTCTGTGTTTAAGTGTGTGTGTTGTGTGTGTGTGTGTG
>OLKM01000432.1:237876-267876 GCA_900291075.1 Melanogrammus aeglefinus
GGTGTCTCACTCTGTCTGTGATGGAGGTGGTGAAGGTTTCTTACTCCTGTCTGTGATGGAGATGGTGAAGGTGTCTCACTCTGTCTGTGATGGAGATGGTGAAGGTGTCTCACTCTGTCTGTGATGGAGGTGGTGAAGGTGTCTCACTCTGTCTGTGATGGAGGTGGGTGAAGGTGTCTCCACTCTGTCTGTGATGGAGGTGGTGAGAAGGTGGTCTCACTCTGTCTGTGACGGGAGGTGGTGAAGGTGTCTCACCTCTGTCTGTGATGGAGGTGGTGAAGGTGTCTCACTCTGTCTGTGATGGAGGTGGTGAAGGTGTCTCACTCTGTCTGTGATGGAGGTGGTGAAGGTGTCTCACTCTGTCTGTGATGGAGGTGGTGAAGGTGTCTCACTCTGTCTGTGATGGAGATGGTGAAGGTGTCTCACTCTGTCTGTGATGGAGGTGGTGAAGGTGTCTCACTCTGTCTGTGATGGAGGTGGTGAAGGTGTCTCACTCTGTCTGTGATGGAGGTGGTGAAGGTGTCTCACTCTGTCTGTGATGGAGGTGGTGACGGTGTCTCACGGTGTTCCTGTGTTGTTCAGTTGAGGCAGTTGGAGATCCAGCTGGAGGAGGAGTACGATGACAAGCAGAAGGTCCTCCGGGAGAAGAGGGAACTGGACACCAAACTCATCAGTGCCCAGGACCAGGTACCTGCAGCCGTCATGTCCGCTCATCCCCTGGGATGTGAACACACCATCTGCTCTCTGTCGGTTGGTCGTAGGGGGGGTTTGAATCCCATCCCAAAGGTTCTGGGTTCCAACCCCTGTGTTCCCAGTCTATCCACTCAACACTTAATGACACATTTATCCGTAGCTCTTTATGAAGACGCAGTAAATACAAGAACAGTAAATGAATATATCAGCAGTTGTTTTTAGTGATAGCAGCCCTCCTTTGAGGGTGAGGTACTTCTGTTTGGTCGTCGGTGTGGTGGCGTAGGGTAGTTGGAGTTGTGTGAGGCTGTTCTACAGCGTTGTGCATTGCGTCGCTTGGCTGCAGGCCAGCCTGAGGAACGTGGAGGGGGAGAAGAAGCTGAGGAAGGACCTGAGGAGGACCAAGGTGCTGTTGGCCGACGCCCAGATCATGCTGGACCACCTGAAGAGCAACGCCCCCAGCAAGAGAGAGATCACCCAGCTCAAGAACCAGGTCTGTGGCGGCTCCTCAACTCAAGTCCGTTTTACGGGGATGGCCTGGGTAACGCTTAAAGCTCAAACGGGCTTCTGCCAAAATCGGCCTAAATTGGCATCTAGTCGCGGCTTTGCATTGAGTTCAAATGTATACGCTTTAGGTGTGAACGCACGGTAAGGCTTGTTACGGGGGTGTAGATATATATTATACAGTCAGGCCTTTCACAGTGCTTCACAAAAACAATAAGAGGACAATTATTGAACGGGCCTGTAGAATACCACACAGCCTCCCCTAACAGTGGCGACTAACGGTGCTGTCCGGGTCACCAGATATGATGAGAATGGAGTCTAGGGAGAGTGGCGATTTATAAGCTGGAGATATTCAACGATTCAGAGTTACCAAAAATGCATAAAAAAGTGATTTCAGAAGTTTCAAAAGTCTTGTTTAAGTCCCTGTATGAACTGGAGCCTAATGACTCGTACGCCACGAGCGAGCTGGTGCTAATCACTTGGTGAGCGGCGATGTGATCCTTCACCGGGACATGCTCACTGGGTGACGTTGATTGGGCCAAACGAGGAAACTTTATCAAGTTCAGTAACCTAGAAATGGTAGGACCTTAGGATGGGGTCACAGGCCAGATGAGGTTTGAAACCACTGCCCTGCCCCTAAACCATTTACATTTTACGTTCAGACCACTACTGCTGCCCGGGGGGGGCGTCCGTCCTGTGTGGACGGACGCTGTGAGGAACCAACAGGAGGAAGCTCTCTCCATCTGCTGGGTTGTAGTCACATGGCGTAGACGCCACCCTCGCACGTTTCCCAGGTTTAATTATCCCTGTTAACACCCACCTCTCGGTGGATTCTGAGGGATAATTTTAGACGCCGTGTTTTGGGAGCTGAGCGAGTCTTCCTCCCTCCTCGTTCATTAGCTGATAAACTCTCTCCCCCTCTTACTCTATCTATCTCTCTCTCTCCCCCTCTCTCTCTCTCTCTCTCTCTCTCTCTCTCTCTCTCTCTCTCTCTCTCTCTCTCTCTCTCTCTCTCTCTCTCTCTCTCTCTCTCTCTCTCTCTCTCTCTCTCTCTCTCTCTCTCTCTCTCTCTCTCTCTCTCTCTCTCTATCTCTACATCTCCACTTCCCCTCTTTTCTCTCCCTTCCTCTCTCTCTCTCCCCCTCCCTCCCCCCTCTCCCCCTCCCCAGCTGGAGGAGTCAGAGTTCACCGCGGCGGCGGCGGTGAAGGCGAGAAAAGGCATGGAGATGGAGATCGAGGACCTCCACATCCAGACGGACGACGTCATCAAGGCCAAGATGGCGGTACGTCTCTCAAAATGGCGGCCTGAACACCTCAGGCCTGTACACTTCTCCAACAGACACCAGCACTCAGATATAGGACTCACAGCATACAGATGAGGACCCTTCCACTGACCTGAAGTCAGTAATTACCGGATCAAAAACCCGCGAGCACCATGTCGCCACGCATTCCAAGTCATCCGCGCAGACGCAAGACGAACTGGCATCTATACACGACTTTGCATTGAGTTTGAATTTATTCGCTTTAGGTCTCAACGCACGCTAAAGCTTGTTACTGGGTGTCGATATATAGGATCCAGAGGCAGACCCTTCATAGTGCTGCTCAAAAACAATAAGAAGACAATCAGATCAAGAAAATAAAAACCTGAGGATTAGATTCTCTCAGACAGGGAGTTTGGTTTGGGTGCCACAGCAGACGACAGTATTAGGACAGAAGTCCAATTAAAACCAGATTGATCTTGATTGTCGTATAGCTGCTCTGCACTTCCGTACCTTCAGGGGCCCGTATTGATTCTGTACGTGGACTGTTCTCCGCTTCAAAAGTAACTCTGGATGAAAGCCGAGGCTATAGTCGACGTAAATGTAATCTAATGTGTTCTATTCCAGTGCCGGTGTAGTAGAGTGCTCCGGTAATTATTTGTAATGTGTTTATATGTGGGCGGAAAGCACCGGGGATAGAATGACATCACATTTACTTGAAGCTCTCCCACGCACTCTGCCTCGTTATCAATCCTCCACCACGTCTCTCTCCTTTGCTCAATACTTTCATTTTATTTCCGGGCGGTCGTGTGGCCCCTCCCTGCTCCTTTGATAATTAAAACATCCACTCAATACCCCCCCCAACAACAACCAAGGTGTAATTAATCCAGGATCTACCCCCCCACACCCCCCCTCTATTAATATGCACGGCAGCACGAGCACACGTTGAATTAATCAGCTACACTTGGCACATGTCTCATTTCACCATTTCACTCTAATGGGAAAATAAGCTTTGTTAAGTCTCTCCCTCCCTCCCCCTCTCTCCCTCCCTCCCCCTCTCTCCCTCCCTCCCACCCTCACCCTCCCTCTCTCCCTCCCTCTCCCTCACCCCCTCTCCCTCCTCCCCACCTCCAACCCTCGCCCTCCCTCTCTCCTCCCTTTCCTCTCTCCTCTCTCCCCCTGCCCTCTCCCTCCCTCCCCCCTCTCCCTCACCTCCGCCCCCGACCTCCCTGCCTCTAATGGCTGCCCCGAGAACCAGCGCTGTTCCTTGGGTCGGCGTCGGGCTGCTGGAGCCTGCCTCTCCAGGGAGGAGGAGGAGGGAGGAGGAGAGGAGGAAGGAGGAGGAGGAGGAGGAGGAGGAGAGAAGAGAGCCGGGGCCGCTAATTGCAGTGTTTCTGTCAGAGTTCAGCTGGGAGAGCGTGGGGGCCCTTCATCTCCTCCTCTCCCAGCTGAACTCCTCTCTCCCCTTCTTCTCCTCTCCCTCTCCTCTCTCTCACTCCCGCTCCTCTCTCTCTCCTTCCTCTCGCACTCACTCTCCCCCTCTCTCTCCTCTCTCTCACTCCCTCTCCTCCTCTCTCTTACTCCCTCTCCTCCTCTCTCTCTCTCACTCCCTCTCCTCGTCTCTCTCCTTCCTCTCTCACTCCCTCTCCCCCTCTCCTCCTCTGTCTCCCCTTCATCTTTCTCCTCCTCCTCCTCCTCCTCCTCCTCCTCCTCCTCCTCCCCTCCTCCTCCTCCCCTCGCCGCCCATCCTATCCCCCGCCCCCACCTCCTCCTCCTCCTCCTCCTCCTCTTCCTCCTCCCTTGGCTCCACTGCGGTGGTTTCAGCTCTTCTTCCTCACCGCACTTCTCTTCATCTTTTCCAACTCCTCCTCCTCTTCCTCCCCCCCTCCTCCTCCTCCTCCTCCTCCTTGGTGGGTCTGACTGTGAGGGGCGTCTGTGCTTGTGGAACCAGCAGATAGTGTGGCTGGAGCTCCGGCCGCCAGCTAATGTCCATTTATCACATTCAATAGCTCAGGCACAAAAACCTGCCGTTCCGGGCAGGGAAATCATTTCCTCTCTCTCCCCCTCTCTCTCTCTCTCTCTCTCTCTCTCTCTCTCTCTCTCTCTCTCTCTCTCTCTCTCTCTCTCTCTCTCCCTCTCTCCCTCTCTCTCTCTCTCTCTCTCTCGTCTCTCTCCCTCTCTCTCTCTCTCTCTCTCTCTCTCTCTTTGTGCCGTGTCCCTGGCTTTCTCTCCCCCCCCCCCTCTCTCTCTCTCCATTCTTCTGCTTCTCTTTGTGTGTCTCTCTCCAACTCTGTCTCTGTCTGTGTGCCTCTCTCTATCTCACACTCTTTGTGTGTTTGTCTCTCTCGCCATGTCTATCTGCGTGTGTTTGAGTGTACTTCTGTGTGTGTGTGTGTGTGTGTGTGTGTGTGTGTGTGTGTGTGTGTGTGTGTGTGTGTTTCTTTGAATCTGCGTCTTTCTCTGCTTTTCTCTCTCACTTATTCTTCCCCAATCCTCCCTCTCTCTCTCTTTGTGTGTCCTTATGTCTCTCTACCTCTCTCTTTTCCTGTCTGTCTCTGTGTGTCTTTCTCTCTCTAACGTCTCTCTCTCTCCCCCTGTTTGTCTCTATTTCTCTCTCTCTCTCCCCTGTGTGTGTCTATGTCTCTCTCTCTAACCTCTCTCTCTCTCCCCTGTGTGTGTCTATGTCTCTCTCTCTAACCTCTCTCTCTCCCCTGTGTGTGTCTATGTCTCTCTCTCTAACCTCTCTCTCTCTCCCCCCTGTGTGTGTCTATGTCTCTCTCTCTAACCTCTCTCTCTCTCCCCTGTGTGTGTCTATGTCTCTCTCTCTAACCTCTCTCTCTCTCCCCTGTGTGTGTCTATGTCTCTCTCTCTAACCTCTCTCTCTCTCCCCCCTGTGTGTGTCTATGTCTCTCTCTCTAACCTCTCTCTCTCTCCCCCCTGTGTGTGTCTATGTCTCTCGCCCAGCTGGAGGAGCAGATCAGTCGGATCCAGAGGGAGAAGAATGACCTCCAGACCCGCATGGCGGAAGACCAGGAGGACCTCAACGAGCTGATGAAGAAACACAAGGCAGCCGTCTCCCAGGTGACACACGCACGCACGCACGCACGCACGCACGCACACACACACACACACACGCGCTCACGCATGGAAGCATGCATACATTACATACACACACACACACACATATTCACGCAAGGACGCACAAATGCACGCACGCGCACATGCACGCATGGAAGCATGGATGCATACACATACACATCCATACACACATATACATACACATGTATACACACAAACACACATACATCAGACACACATAAACATACACACACACAGTCACACACATACAGTATATACACACAGACACACATTAACACATGCACACACACATATTGTCCCACTCTCACATAGACACACACACACAGTTTCTCTCTCTCTCACTCACTCACTCACTCACTCACTCACTCACTCACTCACTCACTCACTCACTCACTCACTCACTCACTCACTCACTCACTCACTCACTCACTCACTCACTCACTCACTCACTCACTCACTCACTCACTCACTCACTCACTCACTCACTCACTCGCTCACACACACACACCTGTGTTAGTGTGTGTGTGGAGGAGAGAACAGGGCTGGTTGTTTCATTATTCATTAATTTCCCATGCCTCACGCTATCAAAAGGTCAAATGTTTATAGAGAGAGCAGTATAGTGCAAACACACACTTACCCAGCCACACACACACCTACACGCGCGCACACACACACACACACACACACACACACACACACACACACACACACACACACACACACACACACACACACACACACACACACACACACACACACACACACACACACACACACTCCTTTACTAGCAGTTTCTACATGCACCTGACATACAATTTCTGTCACCCATATCATTTATAATATATCATATATAATATGAATAAATTGGATTTATAAAGTGCTTTTCCAAGGCTCATAGGTTCTTTACACAGAGTGGTGATGGTTACAGAGCAGACAACACACAGACACACACACACACACACACCGGGGGCGGGGCTAAGAGAAGACCGCAAGGGGGAGGCGGGGCTTGGGGCAGGGTTTGAGAACTGGGGGCGAACTCTGATGCTGTGTCTCAAATCGCGCACTTCTGCACTTATACTTAATATTTTGAGTACGTAAGTGCGTTCACACTGAGCAGTGTGCGCCAATGTAGTGCGCTATGCGCACTAAATTGGCGCACTCAAACGGCCAGAAAATTGAGTGTGAATCGATGGACACTTTCCACACTCATTTCCGGTAAGTGCGCAGCGGCAGTGTTTGATTTGAGACGGTACTAGCTTGTCAAAATTTGCGCACTGTGCAACTAAGTGCACTGAATTGCAGTGTACTGTAAAGCAGTGCACTTAGAGAAGTGCGCGATTTGAGACACAGCATGAGTCTCTGATGTCACTGAGAATCTCCAACAACTCTGTGGACATATGCACGCACACACACAAACACTGAACCTACACTGACCTGTATAGCTGTAGATCTTAATCACCTCTCCCTTCTCATCTCTCTCTCTCTCTCTCTCTCTCTCTCTCTCTCTCTCTCTCTCTCTCTCTCTCTCTTCTCTCTCTCTCTCTCTCTCTCTCTCTCTCTCTCTCCTCTCTCTCTCTCTCTCTCTCTCTCTCTCTCTCTCTCTTTCGTTCTCTCTTTCTCTCACTCCTTTTCAAACATGTTACAATTATCAAGTATTTGTCATCCAGGTATCTAATTATGCTTTGTATTTTGTGTAACACATTCTTTTTTGTATGATATTTCTGTTTTTCTTTTACATGTTCGAATTTTTTTCAATCAACCAATCAACCAATCAACCAATCAATCAATCAATCAATCAATCAATCAATCAATCAATCTCTCTCTCAGTCTGCTCGGGACCTGGGCCAGATCAGTGACCTCCAGGCCCAGCTGGAGGAGTCCACCAAGGAGAAGCAGGAGATCCAAGAGAAGGTACCGCACACGGCGACATTCTGGGCCAGTTAACGGGCTAACGCGCTAACGGGCAGCTAACAGGAACGCGGCTCTGATGTCTGCAGAGGTTGAACGAAAGCAGGCGACGAGGAATAACAATAGTGCGAAAGGAACCCGCATCCCGACGGAGTTTGCCTTGGAGATGCGCCGTTGAAAGGCGTGGGGGCGGGGGCCAGGCCGTCGCTCGCGGCCCTTTCATCACCTCGTCCCCCGTCCCCCGTCCCCCGTCCCCCTGCCTCGCAGCACCGACCACACCGGCCTTAGAGGGGCTTGGATATAATGACCAGACGCCCGCGCAGGCAGCCCGCCAGAGGTGGGCCACGGCGAGGCAGGCATTGATTCGTCCTTCGCTCCTTAAACACACACACGCGCATTTACATGCACAAGCACACATACACAAGCGCAAGTGCACATACACACACACACACACACGCACGCACGTAATTACACAGACACACGCACACAAGGACATGCATACAAGCACACATGCGCACACACACACACGCACAAACACACAAACTCTCACCAAACCTACACACACACCACACACACGTACTTACACAGACACACTACTAAACCCAGCCACCTATTCACACAAACACACACACATACACACACACACACACACACACACACACACACACACACACACACACACACACACACACACACACACACACACACACACACACACACACACACACACACACACACACACACACACGTACTTACACAGACACACTACTAAACCCAGCCACCTATTCACACAAACACACACACGCATACACACACACACATACACACACACACACACACACACACACACACACACACACACACACACACACACACACACACACACACACACACACACACACACACACACACACACACACACACACACACACACACACACACACACACACACACACACACACCCCGACTCCACACTACTCCTTTGACAAAGGACAGCCGAACCTGACAGACACAGCCTTCTTTGAGTCGACTCTTGTGGCGGTTATCAAACATCCAAGCGGCCAGCGTCAGTTCGCCGTCTTAAACGACATCAAAGAGGGGCTTTTAAATCCTGCTCGACTCGGAGCTAAAGTCCTTGCTCCAGTGGCGTGGAGATTTTAGGATTGGTTCTTCGGTGAAAATGCTTGAGATGTAATTAGAGCGGTCGGATCTTCCCACGACGCAAAGTCAGCGAGCCGTCTGTGCTTCTGAGACAGCTGGTTTTTAGCCTCCTCCGTACTCTGTCTACTGTACCCGGGCCCAGGGCACCTGTCTACCGTTCACCTGTCCACTATACACGGGCACACGACACCTGTCTACTGTTCCCGGGCACAGGACACCTGTCGACTGTTCACCTGTCTACTGTTCCCGGGCACAGGACACCTGTCTACTGTTCCCGGGCACAGGACACCTGTCTACTGCACCCTGTCACAGGACACCTGTCTACTGTACCCTGGCACAGGACACCTGTCGACTGTACCTGGGCACACGACACCTGTACACCTCTGCACCCATCGTTACCTCCTGTATCAGTCTTAGGTGGAGATGGAGCTACCTTACTTATCATTATTTGTTTTGATCTATCTTTAGCTTATCTTAAGCTGTAGCTATCTCTCACTTATCTTTAGCTGTTTTGAGCTATCTTTAGCTGTTTGCTGGAGCTATCTTGAACTTATCTTTAGATGTTGTTTGAGCTGTATTCCTCTATCCTATTGTACCTTTATTGTACCTTTAGGAACTGTAGCTATTATTATTTGTCTGTTGCTCTCTTTAGCCGTCGCTATCTTTAGCCGTCGCTACCTTGAGCTGTCACTATCCTTTGCCGTAGCTCTTAGCAGTAGCTCTCTCTAGCCTTAGCTATATTTAGCTGTACCTTTTAGCGGTGGCGTGATGCCAACAGGAGTCACTTAGCGAGAACAAAACCCGGGCCCTGAGTCTTCTCAGTAACTGCTCTCGGAGACGTTTGAAAGGAACACGCCAGTGGAGGTTCATGTTTCACGCTCTGTCATTGAAGTACGAGTGGGACAGGCTGGCACCAATGGGATCCTTTGAGGGGACAAAGAGAGCATCATAAATTACCGATGCCTATTTGAAACACTCAAACAACGGCAGAAGAACATGAAGATATAAGGAGGACTTGGATCATTAGAGCGCTTAAGACCTCCACCTCCACCCTGTTTGGTTCCTTTCAGTTATCTGATCATACTTGTGCCTCCCCTTGCGGGCAGGTTATCTCCCGGCTCTGGCGTACGACTGGCGTTTGGCTGAAACGTTTTGCTAAAAAGGAAGACAAACTTCCGCACGGGGCCCACATCGTACGTGGGCCTTAGCATGCCCAGGGCTTAGCGTGGGCGGGGCTAAGCCTGGGCGGGGCAAAGCGTGGGCGGGGCAAAGCGCGGCCGCTGTGCGGGGCTAAGCGTGTGCGGGGCTAAGCGTGGGCGGGGCAAAGCGTGTGCATCAGGTTAGGCATGTGCTCGGGGCTAGCTGACGTGTGAGCGAAGCTGCTCTTTCAAGATAAACCTTTGTACTTTTATTTGACCTTCACCAGGAAACGTTCTCTTTTCAAAGTGTGGTCTGGCCAAGTAAGCAGCATCACAAAGCAAACACATGATCAACGTTACAGAAGTATCGATGATCCAGTTGGACATCCGTCTTAATCCGGCACCAAACTACCAATCAGAGCCCCGGCACCAAACTCATCCCCGGCTGGTGACAACCGGTGATTAACTGCACAACGGCTCACTTTGTCTTGGTCGTGATGAGAAGATGGAAAGTTCCACGGGACGGCTTCTCTGGGTGTGTGCAGGAATGGGCAGGGACGAAAGGTGAACTCGATTGAACTGTGCTCAAAGGAGCACATTGTTGTTTACAACGCGATCAGGCATTTGATCAGTTTGATTGATTTGAAACAACATTCTGTGAGCAGCAGAGAACGCGCGCAGAATTGATGGATGGTATTTGTCGTTGTTCAGCTCTCACACACACAGCTCTCCACTCGATGCGGTCGACCCGGGGGGCTGAACCGTGACCGGTCTGGAGAATGTACTGTTTTACTATTTTAGTCATTTAGTAGATTCTTTTAACCAAAGCAATTTACCGCGACTTCGATGCAGACGGTAGAGATTGGGGTTCGCAGCCTGAATGTGGTCGTTTGGGAGCCAAATAACACTTAGCAGGTAACAGGAATGTACTGAACAAGTATCCTACAGAAAGTAAAATAAACGAAACAAGTGGGGAACTTAAATACCAACAACACAACAGAATCCCTAACACAGGAGGAAGGGATTTCATCAACGAGGACATTCAGAGAAAACCAACTAGAGGGAGGTCAAAGATGAATGGGTCCCTATTGATGGGGCTGAGGGGGTACATGAGACAGAAACGTTGGGGAACCCCCCATGTATGTGCTTATGTACATTTACAGCATTTAAAATGTATTTTTTATCCAAAGCGACATTCAAGTACATTTGTCAGACGGAAGAGATACAAAAATATATCTCTGTCAGTTCAGTAAGGATGTTTATAGAACCCAGTGCCAAGTACTAACAATCACTAGGTTAACCCATTAACCCATCCCTGTACACAACAGAGATAGCTACGATAAGACGCTACTCTATGCTATTATCTGTCAGGCCTGGCGATTAATCAAATTTCGATCTCGATTTCGATTTTAGCGTCAAAAGATAGCAAAACGAATAGAATTCGAGATTTATTTTTTTACATTTCTTTTTATTCCTTTTTTATTAAATGTTTTATAGAAAGTGCAGAAGAACAGTTGGATACATATCTGTACATTCTTATAGATTTGAACATTTTCATTTTGACCATTTTGTGTATTTTTTTAAGGCGAGGTTACAAAGTGTTTCTTAGGTGAGACACGCTGAATAAACACATCATGCTTTGAAACTCAAAAATAATCGTTTGAATAATCATGATTTCAATATTGACCAAAATAATCGTTTGAATAATTTCCATAATCGAGCCGCCCTAGAGTTGTGTTTCTAAGCGTCCCTGTGCTAGCGTCCTGCTCTGTGCTGCCCCCTTGGGGGTCCGTCGTTCAGGATTCCGTCTCGTTCCCCCCCCAGCTGCACTCCCTGCAGAGCCAGCTGGAGTTCCAGACGCAGTCCATGGTGGAGAAGTCTCTGGTCAGCCGGCAGGAGGCCAAGATCAGAGAGCTGGACACCAAGCTGGAGTACGAGAGGACCCAGATCAAGAGGCTGGAGGTAGGACCCCCACCATCAGCACCACCCCCGGACACCCCGTGAACCCCAACACACACACACACACACCACCATCCACACTTGTCCGTAGTCAGCTATGATGTCACCGAGGTCCGGACCTCGGGAACTTTTTTCTAGGGCTAAAAATCGAATTATAAACTAAAAACTAAACTTCATGCAACATCCGCCGTTGAGAGCTTCTCCGAGATGATCGAACGCTTAATTCAATTAAGACTTGATACTTTGTGCCCGCCGTGTGTGACATCGGTTTGTGCTTGCACGGGCCGGGCATGCCCCCAACAAAACTGAACCCCTGCAACTGAAGCTTATTCTCCCAGATCCACCATCAGACTTTAAATCTGAATCTAGAATTAATTAAACAGTTAGGGCAGAGTTCTGCGTGATTGTGGTGTTTTTTTGCGAGGGCCTTGAGTGTCCCTTTGGTATGTCTGTGTTTGCATGAGTGAATATGAACGTAGAATCAGGTGAGACAGGGAACGTGCAAACGTGAGGGATTGAACTCTTGAGTGTCTTCCAGCTGGGAGTCGAACACGTTCCGCTCTCCCCTAACGACCCGCCGGTCTGTCATCATGTCCGAACCGTTTAGACGCCGTCAGAGCCCCTCAACCCCGACTCATCCCAGGTCATCTGTTTATCATCCCGTCCAATTTGCTCCAGGCTGATTGGATCGGTCTTTAACCGACCTCCTGTTGGAGGGGGCTTTGACTGGCTGTGACCTCCTTGCTGCTCTGTCTTGTCGGGGGGCTCACAGAGGAGAGACACGATGGACTTACTGTTTTCATGATATTTGGCTCAATCGGAAAAACTGTTCTGATGATTTTTTTTCCTTCAGGGAAGGATTGTAATATAATAGTTTAGTAGTTTGTTTTGGTATTTGGGGTTTACAGATTATTGTACTGAAGCTATGGATATTTGTCATTGTTTCTGAATTTAATTAAATTGTTGGGCTTTAGTGAGACAGGGTTGATCGAGGGAGGTATCAACGAGGAGCGTAGGACCGCGGGTGGGAATCGAACCTGCGGCCGCTGCGTTTTTTTTACCCCACCAGCGCGCTGAGCCCTCAGATTTGACCCCATCTCTGGGATCAATGGAACCAATGAAACGGCGCTGGTGGAACCTCACCTGGATGTGTGTTGTTCTCCCCCAGAGCCTGGTGAGCCGGCTGAAGGAGAACCTGGAGAAGATGGCGGAGGAGAGGAACCAGACGAGCATGGCGGAGAACCGGGAGAAGGAGCAGAACAAGCGCATGCAGAGACAGCTGAGGGACATCAAGGAGGAGATGGGGGAGCTGTCCAAGAAGGAGACGGAGGCCAGCCGCAAGAAACACGAGCTGGTGAGATCCTCCTCCTCCTCCTCTCCTCCTCTCCTCCTTACCTCCACTTCACCTTCAGACCTCCTTCTTATCTCCTCCTCTCCTCGTCACCTGACCTGACTTCCTAACCACCTTCTCTCCTCGTCACCTGACCTCCTCCTAACCTGACCTGACTTCCTAACCACCTTCTCTCCTCGTCACCTGACCTCCTCCTAACCTGACCTCCTCCTGATCTCTTCCTCTCCTCGTCACCTGACCTGACCACCTGACCTCCACCAGGAAATGGACATCGAGAGCCTTGAGGCGGCCAATCAGAGCCTGCAGGCGGACCTGAAGCTGGCCTTCAAGAGAATCGGGGATCTGCAGGCCGCCATCGAGGACGACATGGAGACGGACGACAACGACGACCTCGTCAACAGGTGGGCGGGGGCGAGGGGGGCATCCTGTATTTGTGTGTTTCAACCTGTCTTTGTCTCTGTGTGTGTGTGTGTGTGTGTGTGTGTGTGTGTGTGTGTGTGTGTGTGTGTGTGTGTGTGTGTGTGTGTGTGTGTGTGTGTGTGTGTGTGTGTGTGAGTGGTTTACCATCAGGGTTTCTTTTGGGGTCACACAGACTTGGGACCCACTAGGCCAATTATGTTGTGTGTTCATGTGCGTGGTTGTGTGTCTGAGTTTTGCATGGTTGCGTTGGGTTTTTGTAAGCCTGTTGAGTGTCCGTCTCTGTTTTTATGTGACAATGAGTTTTGTGCGTTTGTGTGGGCGTAAGCGTGTGTGGGAGGGTGTTTGTGTGTGTTTGGGCTTCCTCGACGATGTATCTTGTCGTTTACTCTGTCCCACGCTGCTCTCCTCCTCCTCCTCCTCCTCTCCTCCTCCTCCTCCTCCTCCTCCTCCTCCTCTCGCCTCCTCCTCCTCCTCCTCCTCCTCCTCTCTCCTCTCCTCTCCTTCTCCCCTCCTCCCTCCTCCTCCTCTCTCTCCCTCCTCCTCTCCTCCTCCTCCTCTCCTCCTCCTCCTCCTCCTCCTCCTCCCTCCCTCCTCCTCCTTCCTCCTCCTCCTCTCCTCCTCCACCTCTCCTCTCCTCTCCTCCTCCTCCTCTGCCCCCTCACTCCTTTCCTCCTCCTCCTCCCCTCCTCCTCTCTTCCTCCTCCACCTCTCCTCCTCCTCTCCTCCTCCTCCTCTGCCCCCTCACTCCTCCACCTCTCCTCTCCTCCTCCTCCTCCTCCTCTCCTCCTCCTCCACCTCTCCTCTCCTCTCCTCCTCCTCCTCTGCCCCCTCACTCCTTTCCTCCTCCTCCTCCCCTCCTCCTCCTCCTCCTCCTCCTCCTCCTCCTCTCCTCCTCCTCCACCTCTCCCCTCCTCCTCCTCTCCTCCTCCACCTCTCCTCTCCTCCTCCTCCTCTGCCCCCTCACTCCTCTCAGCCTCCAAGACATGGTGACAAAATACCAGAAGAGAAAGAGCAAAACGTGAGAGTGGGAGCATCCCGTCCTATCTGCTGCTTGTAATTGTGTTTTTCTCGCCCATTTCTGCCCCAGCGGGAGCATGGCGGCTCTGTGTCGCTGAAGCTTTGAGGTGTTTGTTTGCCATACTAACACGTCAAACAACACACACACACACACGCAGGCGGGCGCACCTCATCCTTCATCTCTACTCCAAAACCCCTGTGTTGTGCTAAGGTGCTAAAGCATGAGCTGCTCCTTCATCATGAGGTGCATTGATTTAATGTGCACGTCGTTTCGTGTGCATGTCGTTCTTCTACACCACGCTGTGTATTTGAAACCTTTATCGTCACTGTTTTACCGTTAACTAGTGCTGGCAGAGTTGGTGGCCGCTGTCGATTGGCCAATTATGCGCCTCCAGCCCCGTGATTGGTTGAAACAAATACGAAACGAAAGAAAGCGAAACGCCCTGTTCCCTGAGCGAGTCCACAACTAGACTTTAAATGTTGATATGCAAAATTAGGTTTGAGGCAGAGTGTGGTTGTGTTGTGTAAGTGTGTCGAGTGTCCCTTTGTGTCTTTACGGGACACAAGAGATTTGTGTGGTTGAGGTGAGTTGTCATCACGCGTCATCATTCAACTCTACTCTCAAACCCTCTGTTTTGCGCTAAGGGGTTACGTGCTAACACACGAGCTACGCCTTCATCACGAGGCCTTCGCCCATTGTTTCCTGTGCACGTCCTTCTGCTAACCACGGCGGAGTAGGCTTGTTTGTGAAGGACGGCGGATTATAAAGAATCTGCTCTCGGTAAACCTCAGGTCTTCCCTTGAGTGAAGATTCTTCGCTGAAAGGCTGCCAAGGTCCGGCATTTCCACGGTGTTTTATGCCTCTATTCATCCAGGCGATGTCATTCCGAGAATTTATAAGCTGACAAACGGTGGTGACAGCCGCGACGAGAGCGACTGCACACAGGAATCTCTGGCTTTTAGCGTCGGGATTTCAGAGCCTGACACCCTCAAGAATTCAACCTTGGAGGCAGCACAGAACATATGAAGGAGAAATAGTTTGAGCGGAAAGTTTTCCTTCCTCCTTCCTCCTTTCTTCTGCTCACAGTTGGGGGTGGAGACCGGATGAGATTGCGTGTGCACAAGTCGGGGCTGGAAAAGAGTTCACTTAACGCAAGCGTGTTGCCTTGTCTTCTGTGAGCTTTTAATTCCATTAAATGGCCGTGCATGGCTGCATGAGGCATTAGCTCGAACATACGAAGCGCTCTGGAACAAGACAAGGGGGTACGGCCTCGCGCCGCGGTGATCACTTCATTATTAACACCAATTAACCCGCCCGGCGTCACACGCACTTAGATGAAACCACGGCACTCACCCTCATGTCTCTCGTGCGTGGGCGCGTTGACTATTCAACATGTAACTGGGGGAGTTATTGATGGTATCCTGCCCGAACTCTGGTGTCATTCACACCGATCCATTTGCTTCCTGTTTCCTCGCAACGGCTCTGACACCCACGTCGAGTTAGATCATTTAGCCGGTCGTCAAGAACAGGTGAGACCGAGGGGGAGAGAAAGGGAGGGAGAGAGAGAGAGGTTTGGTTCTGCAAGCGAGACACAGGCGTTGCCTCTGTTGAAACCATGTCTCTCAAACTCTTTCTTGGTCTCTCCCTCCGCTCTCCTCTGTCCTCTCTCTCCTCTCTCTCTCTCTCTCTCTCTCTCTCTCTCTCTCTCTCTCTCTCTCTCTCTCTCTCTCTCTCTCTCTCTCTCTCTCTCTCTTCTCTCTCTCTCTCTCTCTCTCTCTCTCTCTCTCTCTCTCTCTCTCTCTCTCTCTCTCTCTCTCTCTCTCTCTCTCTCTCTCTCTCTCTCTCTCTCTCTCTCTCTCTCTCTCTGAATGGAGGTGTGCAGAAGAATGTTCTCACACTCTCAAAATGAGTCAATACTCATTGCTATTCACTTTTCCATAGACGTCACTGTGTATCCAAGCCTGGAGGGAGGGAGAGGGAGGGAGGGAGGGAGAGGGAGGGAGGAAGAGGGAGATAGACACACAAAGGGTGAGAGCGGAAGTAGGAGCAAAGAGATGAAGAAACAACATTTGTTCCTGCCCTAACCTTGATGCGCCAGTGGTGTCCATTAACAATAATGTCAGGAAATTGACGGTAATTTGCAAAGCGGCCTTTCTGTGGATGATTCGCGTTACCTTTTGGATGGGGTGGCGAGGTAATGGCTGGCGTGCCCAGACAAGTGGGCGACGGCGTGAAACCGGCTCTGGAACATTAGTATTTATAGGCGGATAAACACGAGCTCCCTGAGCCATTTAGCATCGCTCTCATCTCTCTGCGATGCCCTCCGTCCCACTTACACACCACTCCTCTCCGGTTCGACAAAGTAAAAAACGAAAAATAACAACAACAACAGTGTTTTGCGCTGGCCCGGTCGACTGCTCTTTTCGCGGTGATACTCCCGCTCTAACAACCGGTGTCGGTATCCTCTGACGGCTAGCGTCGGGCTAATGTCACGGCCGCGCTAATTACTCCTCCAGCGCCGCGTGATGAGTTTGTGTCGAAGGCGTCACAAAGTGTTTTGATAGCGCCGAACAACACCCCCAGAAGGGCTGATATCTGTTAAATATATACTTCCAGGTTAGCGGGGTGTGTGTGTGTGTAAGGACCCGTTGTAGTGGAGGCGCGGGGCTGATGTTGAGGATAAGTATTCCTGACAAAGATTTACAACCGGGGGAGGCGGGATGTCGGAAGGGATTAGCGTCCGGCGCTACCTTAGCCGCACGGCGCAGGCGCAGACGCCTCGGGTCCGGTTAGCCGGCTGGTGCGCGGGCCGCCGACAAATAGCTTGTGACACCGTTTGCACGGCGCTCATTGGTGAGCCGCACGGCGCAGGCGCAGACGCCTCGGGTCCGGTTAGCCGGCTGGTGCGCGGGCCGCCGACAAATAGCTTGTGACACCGTTTGCACGGCGCTCATTGGGTGAGGCACCTCGCCACGCACGCACACACACACACACACACACACACGTGTGCGTCCATCCGTGTGTGTGCTTGTGTTTGTGCGCGGGAGAAGGGAGAGTTTGATGTTGACGCTTAAAAGGTAATTTGTGGAGAAAGACGACGAGTCGAGGTGAAGAAATGTGGAATCGGTGTCGCCACGACGACGACCAGGGCCCGGTGTCGCCACGACGACGACCAGGGCCCGGTGTCGCCACGACGACGACCAGGGCCCGGTGTCGCCACGACGACGACCAGGGCCCGGTGTCGCCCCGTCTGAGCTCAGATCAAAGGTCGTTTGATTAACTTCAGAACTATTAAAAAATAGATAACCATTAAACAAGCGATGCAGAATAAACTATCTTGATCTCTAGCGGAAAAAATACTAAATGATCAAAATATATTTTATTTATTGCATTTCAAGCGTATCAATTCCTTGTGGAATCAACAAATAACTTTTCGAAACACTAAAGCAATGGCAAAATAAAAAAAATCAGTAAATACGTGACCAAATTGAACAGCCTTATAATATAAATAACATCAATAATATAAATCTTTATCCTTTGGTTTTATGCAGGGAAAACACCAGAACATTGCATCTAGAGTGCCTTCACTTCAGCAGCGGTTTGAGATTAGCCTAGCTCCACTAGCCCCAGGCGCTGTTCTCCTCGGGGGGCCGGTACCAGAGATCTTCAGAGCGGCCCGCCCGCCCGCCCGCCCGCCCACCGCCCCGTTCTCCAGGGTGGAGCCGGTGGGTGGGTGGTGCCGGGGCTTTGTTCTCGCTGTCAACACGACACGGCGTTCTGACAGGCTGACGGAGCGTCGCCTAGCGACCGCCGAGAGAGACGCGGCGCAGCCCGCGTGTAAATATGTTGTCGGTTGATGAGGCCCAGCCGGCTGTCATCGGCGTCGGTCCTGGAGTCGTCCTCCTCCTCCTCCTCCTCCTCTTCCTCCTCCTCCTCCTCCTCCTCCTCCTCTTCCTCCCCCCCCCTGCTCAAAGGCCCAGGTAGGCAGGCAGGAGATGAAAGCGCCAGCGACGGATTTATATTCCGTTTTCGTGCCTCAGTTAAGGGGAACGACTTTGAACCCTGGGTACACTTTAAGATGTGAAGTCAGCATACAGAATCAGTTTAATCATATTTCACGTTACAGGAATCCAACTCTTTGGAATTTGACCCGGGGACACGATTGTAACACAATTAATGCTCTCTAACCGTCGCTAAATATCTCTCGCTATTCAACACAGTCGAGGAGGAGATAGAAACGAAGATATGGAAACACACACTTTTTTTTTCCCGCTCGTTTTTTTCATGCCCGGCTGTCGTCTCGGGTTTATGCGTCGCGGTGACATTAATAAAACGGAGGCATCCGCAGAAACCACATTTATGGTCACAGCTCATTGCGCTCCATGAGACGGCATAAAGGGCGGCCATCTTGACGCCCACAGCCACTCGGCCACAGAGGGGCTCGTCTCCCATCCAACGCAGAGCACTCCTCACAAAGGCCTTCAGCTGCTGAGGCGAGAGCTGCCGGATCCCCCCCCCCCCTCTTCTGCTCCATTTACACCCTGGACATCCTCAGACAAAGAGATGCATAATTCAGAAGCTCACCTTGGACATAAACACAGATGAAGGGGGATTAACCTTATTTCCATCGCGGCTCTAATGCGCTCCCTCATTAGCAGCCGTGGATGGCTGCCGACGGATCGTTATGGACGGGCTCCCGGGGGCCGCAAGGTTGTCTCCTGATCTCCGCCCCCCCCCCCCCCCCCCCAATCAGCGGCGGCTGACGGGTTACATGTCAGGCCGGCGCTGGCAGGCTGGCCCTAGCATGCTAGGTTAATTAGCCCTTCAAGAGCCTCATTTACATTCAGCTGGGGGCCCCCCCCGATGCCGGGATTATCAGCACGGTGCCACGCATGTCCCCCGGTCTTTGTTTCACTCCTTGTACCTCCTTGCTCATCCTAAGAGTCCGTCGCTGATTGCCCCGCCGTCCCGCGCACCCTGAATGAACCGGTGGTCCCCCCCCCCCCCTGCGGTGCCACGACAACCACGATGGCGCCGCAGTCAGACGACAGCGGCGTGGAGGTGACGCGTGTCGTCGTGGATGACGACGCCGCCTTCCGCCACTTCCTGCCACTCACGTTTCACCTTCCCCTCCCGGCGTAGCGGAGACGAGACGGAGACGGACTCGGAGGTGGAGGACCGCGTGGACGGCGTCAAGTCCTGGCTGTCCAAGAACAAGGGCTCCACCAAGGCCCCGTCGGACGAGGGCAGCCTGAAGAGCGCAAGGTTAGTGTCTCTCCCTCCTCCCCCTCCTCCTCCCCTGCCCTCGCTCCCTCCCTCAGGCCCTACAACCTACACACCACTTCTCCGTGTTGTCGTAGCCTCGTAGGGAACAACCCCACCCGCCCCCACCCGCCTCCCCCTTCGAAACGAGCGCTTCCCCCCCCCCCCCCGGGGCGGGGCTCTGGACGGGGGACGGGTGAGTGTTCCCTATGATGAGGTGTCAACGGTCCCTCGCAGCCATCTCCCTAACGACGGCGGAGGTCGCGCTGACAGATTTATGGAGGTGGCCGGTGGCCAGTTGGCATGGCTGCTAAATGGTCCCTCTGACTGGGTTAGTGAGATGTTCCCTATGCTAGATTACCCTTCTGACTGTATACATAGCCGCCATAGCACAGGTTCTCCTCGCTCCCGCGCCCTCCTCCTCCTCCTCCTCCTCCTCCTCCTCCTCCTCCCTCTCCTCCTCCTCCTCCTCCTCCTCTGTTCTCCTCCTCTTCCTCCTCCTCCTCCTCCTCCTCCTCCTCCTCCTCCCTCTCCTCCTCCTCCTCCTCCTCCTCCTTCCTCCTCTCCTCCTCCTCCTCCTCCTCCTCCTCCTCCTCCCCTCCTCCTCCTCCTCCTCCTCCTCCTCCCTCTCCTCCTCCTTGACTTTAAAGACGCTGCCAAGGACGCATGCAAATGACAAAGAATCGTTTTCATTCCTGCGAGGCGAGAAAGATGTGATGCACTGCTGCATGGTTTCCGACGAGCACGGAGAGGTATAGCACGGGTCCACCGGGCGACAGTCTCTTCCTGTAGCGTGTGATTAAAGAAAGGCACATGATTAGAAAACACACACGCCTTTTTCCCCTGGTTTAAATTCACCCTCTCTTCCTCCGTGTGTATTTCCGTTCCTCCTTCCTCTCCTTCGTTTGCCCCTGATGTGTGGTATGAACCAATCAGACACGCGGCCAACGCGGACCCCAAGGAGGGCAAGGAGAAGGCGTCGGACGCGGGGAAAGAGGGTCAGGAGCCGGACCTGAGCCGCTCGGTGTCGGTGATGAGCACCCTGAGCTACAGGAAGCGCCCCAACCTCAAGGACTCCATCGGGGGGAAGGGCGACGAGAGCTCGCTGTTCAGCGCGCTGAAGGAGCAGCCCGACGGCCACGACCACGCCGCCCTCCGCAAGGCCAAGGCCAAGCCCAGCGGCGGCGACGCCCCCGACGACCGCAGGAAGTCCACGGCCGACGACATGGACGACCGCGGCTCCGTCATCTCCATGGCGTACTCGGAGGCCGCCAGCCGCGCCCGCAAGGGCCTGGACCGCCGCTGGAACGCGTCCCGCAGCGGCGGCGCGAGCCCCGACGCCGACTCCGTGGTGTCCTCGCTGGCGCCCAGCCGGCTGGCGGCGGCGGCGGCGGCGCGGCGGCCGGCGGCGTTCGACGACGACGACGACAACAAGTCGACGATCAGCAGCGTGAGCCGCTTCAGCCCGCGCTCCCTGCAGCGCAGCACCTCCTGGAAGGAGGATCGCCGGAGCGGCTCCCGCATGTCGCTGGCGCGCAGCTGTGGCCTCAGCGAGTTCGGCGTGTGCATGGACGACGACGAGGACGAGGACGCCCGCAGCCTGGCCTTCACCGAGGGCGGGGGGTCCTCCTACAGCCCCCGCTCGCCGCACGGCCGGAGCTACTCCCAGCCGCCCCGGCCCCGCTCCTCCGAGGGGAACGGCGCGGCGGCGGACGCCTCGGACGCCAAGCCCGTCACGCACCGCAACTACCTGGACCCCGACCTGGAGGCGGCCATCAACGAGGTGCTGAGCTTCAAGCCCATCAAGTTCAAGAGGAGCAAGATGGACTCCGGGGATGAGGGGGAGGAGGGGGAGGCCTCGGTGGCACCGGGGGGAGGAGGAGGAGGAGGAGGAGGAGGAGGAGCGGGGGAGGATGGCCGGAAGGGCGTGTCTCGGCTGAAGGGAGACGACGAAGGCCTGGGCCGTAGCACCACCACCACCTCCTCCAGCCTGTCCCGGTCGGCGTCGGGCTCGGCGCTGGACTACGGCCACCGCTCGGCCAGCAGCTTTAGCTCCGCCTCCAGCCGCAGCCGCAAGCCCAAGAAGAAGAGCAAGGCGTCCTCGTCGGAGAGCTCCTCCTCGTCGGACGGCGGCCACAGGCGGAGCCGCAGCTCCAAGGGGCAGAAGAAGAACAAGAAGTCCAAGAAGAGGTCCAAGAAGAAGGAGGCCAGTGAGTCGGAGGACTCCTCCTCGTCCTCCTCTTCCTCCTCCTCGTCCTCGTCCTCCTCGTCTTCGTCCGGGAGCTCCTCGTCGGGCTCCACCATCTCGTACCGGAGCTCCAGCAGCGTGAAGAAGGGTCTGGCGAGGCGCCCGCGGCTCTCGGACGACGACGACGACGACGACGACGACGACCACGCGCCGCCCCCAAGCCGCGCGGCGAAGCGCGGCAAGAAGGGGAGCAAGAAGGAGGGCAAGAAGAAGGTGGACAACCTGGTGATGAAGTACCTGTACCAGCCCGACAGCGACTGAGAGCCCAAGCCGGCGGGACGGCGAGTGGTGAGGCCGAGAGCCCCCGGAATGAGCCGAGTCGGGAGCGTTGGCCCCACAAATAACCCACTAACGGAGTCTGTTTGCGAGCGGATGCATTATTAAACACTGCCCTGATGAGTCTGTGTCCTGGGGTGATGAAATTGCCCGGGAAAGTCAAAGTAACAACAACAACACGCCTGCTGCCGCATGCTTCTGCACGGGTTGAATGGAAGGGGGCGGGGACGGTGTCCGTGAGCGATGCCAACGGTGCGAAGGGGGGGTGCTGGCGGGAGGAGACATTACCGGCTCACATCCCTGGTGGTTTGTCTCCTCAGAGTCTCCTGCAGTCCGCTGGCAACGGAGCAGGAGACGGGAGAGAAGCTCCCCAGGCCTCCCACTCGCCCGCCAGCAGATGAGCTCGAGAGAGAGAGAGAGAGAGGGGGTCGTGAATTAGCCTGTTCTGGATTACATGTTGGCGTGTTTCCACGCCCGGCGCTTGATCCCTCCCTCTTGAGAGAGAGAGAGGGGGAGTGCGGGAGAGAGAGAGGGAGGGAGAGAGAGAGAGGGGAGGGAGGGAGGGGGGGGAGAGAGAGGGAGGGGGGGAGAGGGAGAGAAGAGAGGAGGAGGGGAGGAGGGGGAGGGGAGAGAGAGAGAGGAGAGAGAGAGAGAGAGAGAAGAGAGAGGAGGGAGAGAGAGAGAGAGAGAGGGAGAGGGAGAGAGAGAGCGAGGAGAGAGAGAGAGAGAGAGAGCAGAGGAGGGAGAGAGAGGAGAGAGAGAGAGACTGCGGAGAGGGAGGAGAGAGAGGAGAGAGGAGGAGAGCGCGGAGGAGAGAGAGAGGGGGAGGAGAGAGAGAGAGGGGGGGGAGAGAGAGAGAGAGATTGCACTAGAGGGAGATAGATTCTTAGAATAGTTATTTCTCACCCAGAGTCCCTAAAGGACGGGCTAGCCTTGTTGAGGAACATGAATCTCTCTCTGCCGTTCTGCGAGGCTGAGTTACGTCTCTTTAGATGTGCATTATCGCCGCGCTCACAGACGGACGCTGTGACCCCCTGATCCTTTTAACACAGGCCGAGGAGCTTTTCAAGTGCGACCCGGCATAAATAATTGTGGACGCCGACCGGAGAATACCTAACGACGGAGTGTGTCGTGCGAGGCCGTCGCAGATACGGAGGCCTTGGGTTTGTTCCGAGCGCTGTGGATACGCGTCAACGTAGGAACGCTTTACAGTCCTCCCACACCACTAAGCATGTTGCATCGTTCCCGACGCACCCGTGTGCCCCTGCCCTTGTGTTCCCCTTCAGCGGAGACGCGCTACTTCTGCATGCGGTGATGCAAACCCCTCCGTCGGGTTGCATGAGGAGGACACCCCCCCCCCCCCCCTAGTAGTCTCTCTCTGTTCCCGCCTGCTCCCCCAAACGCCCCGAAACGTTGGCTCCCTCTGCACGTGACGTCACTGACGCGCTCACTCACAGCAAACACACCGTCCCCCTGTTCAGCTAGTAACTGTGTGTGTGTGTGTGTGTGTGTGTGTGTGTGTGTGTGTGTGTGTGTGTGTGTGTGTGTGTGTGTGTGTGTGTGTGTGTGTGTGTGTGTGTGTGTGTGTGTGTGTGTGTCTGTGTGTGTGTGTGTGTGTGTGTGTGTGTGTGTGTGTGTCTGTGTGTGTGTGTGTCTGTGTGTGTGTGTGTGTGTGTGTGTGTGTGTGTGTGTGTGTGTGTGTCTCTGTGTGTGTGTGTGTGTGTGTGTGTGCGTGTGTGTGTGTGTGTGTGTGTGTGTGTGTGTGTGTGTGTGTGTGTGTCCAGTCCTCCAGTGTACAGAAGACACCTGTGTGGCCCCCGACCAGAGGAGGATGCCGGAGGCTCCCCCATACAGCCCCCAACGCTGAGACCCCCCCTGGACCCACCAGCGCCGGAGACCCAGGCCTGACCCGGCCTGACCTTCCTCCCCTAACCTCCCTCCTCCTCATCTTCCTCACCCCCCTTCCCTCCCTCATCTTCTTCATCATCTTCCTCTTTCACCTCCACTCCCCTTCCTCATCTCCCTATCTTCACCCCCCCCTTCATCCTCCCCCCCCCCCCTTCATCCTCCCCCCCTCCTCCCCTTCACCCCCCCCGCCCCCCTTCTTCCCAGGGAGAGCTGTTCACTTCCCGCGACTCCGCCCACACTTGCTTTCATCTCGACCAATCAGAGCCTCCCCAGCGGGGTGGTGTTCTGGGTTGGGAGGGGGGTCAGAGTCGGGGGCGGGGGGGTAGAGGCGTGGGCAGTACCACCACCACTGACTCCTGAGTACAATCACCTCATTTTGGAGTACCTTTATCATAGTTTTACTTCTAAGTGTGACAGGATTCCCGTTTAGTGACTTACTGTGTTTGTATTTATTTGAACCGAGCCGCGCGACTTTGTACCTCGACCAGTTAAAGAGCTACTATATGTGGATGGCTGGGTTTAGTTAAACCACTGGTTTAGCTAACCACTGGGTAACCACTGGGTTAACTAGCCACTGGTCTAGCTAACCACTGGTCGAGCTAACCACTGGTTTAGCTAACCACCGGGTAACCACTGGGTTAACTAGCCACTGGTCTAGCTAACCACTGGTTTAGCTAACCACTGGTCTAGCTAACCACTGGTCTAGCTAACCACTGGTTTAGCTAACCACTGGTTTAGCTAACCACTGGTCTAGCTAACCACTGGTTTAGATAACCACTGGGTTAGCTAACATCAGCGCGGCGTTGAGGCTAACTCCCGTTGTGGTCGTCATGGCGACGGTCTGACCACTGCTGGAGGAACCAACGCCTGCTCGTGTCGGAGTGACCGGCGGACGTGTGCCATGCTGCTGCTTACTGCTCCTTTAATCAACGCTTCGTAGCGCGCCGCGACGCAGACCGCAAAGAAAATGATTCTGAAGTAAGATGTCTTCTGTTTTTAGAGGCGACGACGCATTGTAAAGCGTACGTTTTTAGGATGAATTTGGATGTGCGGTTGTTAACATTGCCTTTCTGTATGGAGGTTGGTTGTGTGAAGGTGATATTCTAATAAAAGAGTTGTTTGTTGACGCCGGCCGTGTCTGTGGTGGTGAGGGATTGAACGTGTGACCTTGTGGGGAGAAGGAATGAAATAAACTAGATTTGTAAACAAAGATATAAAAGATAAATAAAACATGGTTGCTGTAATATTTTCCAAGCTGCATTTCGGTTGTGTGTGTGTGTGTGTGTGTGTGTGTGTGTGTGTGTGTGTGTGTGTGTGTGTGTGTGTGTGTGTGTGTGTGTGTGTGTGTGTGTGTGTGTGTGTGTGTTTTTGTCCTGCAACACGTTTTCAGACAGTGTTTCATGAATTCCTTCCACAGAATGCATCTGAATATCAAGTGAGTGACTAAACGTACAGCAGGTTTAGTGAGCTGCTGCTTTATAAATGTGAAAGGGCTCAACGTTTTAATGAGCTCAACTTGTAAATGTCTTCAGTCTCTGACCGTGTGCGATATTTCGGGCTTATTACACTGAAATCGAATTTACAATTCTAATATTTCATACAAAATGCAAAACCCCGTGCACCATGCATGTCTTACATAGGTGGGAATGTTTTCATGGATCAATAATCCAATGGGAATCAATCAAACCGATCAGAAACATGAAAATATGACAAGAAACTCAACCCTGATACTTTACTCAATAGATAATTCTGCTCACGTAAACTGTGTCATCGTCGGTGTGCACTGTGCTGCTTCTGAAAGCATCATCACACCTCCGATGTCATATCAGACTGTTTAACCCCCCCCCCCCCCATCCCCTCATGTTCCAGCCAAAGGAGCAGTCGACACTAAAGCACGACGTCATCGGACTTCAGCTCACAGCGCGGTTCTGAACGCTACACACTCTGACCTCAGGGGAGAACAGGGGCGAACCCTGGAGAGGTTGCAACCTGAGGGGTTTTCTAAACTTCATGGAAATTAAGTCAGGGGAGACGGGGAGAGGTATGGATAGGTGATAGGTGTGTGTGTGAGCTGTGGGTTCTCTTGCAGTAGGTGTGTGTGTGTGAGGTGTCGGTTCTCTTGTAGGTGTGTGTGTGTGAGGGTTCTGTTCTCTTGAGGTAGGTGTGTGTGTGTGTGAGTGGTCGGTTCTCGAGCAGTAGGTGTGTGTGTGTGAGCTGTCGGTTCTCTTGTAGGCGTGTGTGTGTGAGGGTTCTGTTCTCTTGAGGTAGGTGTGTGTGTGTGTGTAAGCTGTCGGTTCTGTTGTAGGTGTGTGTGTGTGGGGGTTCTGTTCTCTTGAGGTAGGTGTGTGTGTGTGAGCTGTCGGTTCTCTTGTAGGTGTGTGTGTGGGGGTTCTGTTCTCTTGAGGTAGGTGTGTGTGTGTGTGTGTGAGTGGTCGGTTCTCGAGCAGTAGGTGTGTGTGTGTGTGTGTGCGCGCTGTCGGTTATCGTGGAAGGCATTAAGGTTTCGTTTGGCTTAGTATTTGCATATCTTCACAGAAGCTCATCTGCATATCAGTCTTATTTCCTCCCTTTCCTCCGTGTGGGAGAATGAATATTAATACGGACACAAAGAACACTTTATTCGTTTTACTTTTATCAACAGTTGGATGATAATAATAGCTCAACATGAAACAAATTATATATAGTTTGAATATAAAGGACTGGGGAGGGGTTTTATAAGAGGAGAATGCAGAAACAATTCACTGATTTAGTGTCTAGATAAAGAGAGAAACTCCTTCAGTACTAACACACCATGGATTCATTATTTTTTTGCAGCATATTAGTGGTTCAAAATATCTCTAACCCATCTGCTTCTGAATGACTTGTCTCTGTATTCACTGTCTAACCCCTACCTACTCCTTAATTATCTGTCTCTATTCACTATCAAACCCATACTTGCTCCCTAATTACTTGTCTCTCTACTGTCTGACCCCAACCTGTTCCTTAATGACCTGTCTCTGTACTGTCTAACCCCTACCTGCTCCTTAATGACCTGTCTCTGTACTGTCTAACCCCAACCTGCTCCTTAATGACCTGTCTCTGTACTGTCTAACCCCAACCTGCTCCTTAATGACCTGTCTCTGTACTGTCTAACCCCAACCTGCTCCTTATTGACCTGTCTGCACTGTCTAACCCCTACCTGCTCCATAATGACCTGTCTCTGTACTGTCTAACCCCTACCTGCTCCTTAATGACCTGTCTCTGTACTGTCTAACCCCTACCTGCTCCTTAATGACCTGTCTCTGTACTGTCTAACCCCTACCTGCTCCTTAATGACCTGTCTCTGTACTGTCTAGCCCCATACCTGCTCCTTAATGCCCTGTCTCTTTACTGTCTAACCCCTACCTGCACCCTTAATGATCAATCCTCTCTATTAGCTTATGTCCACAGTGGGAGTATTTCCCCTACTGGATTTGGATTGGGTTGGTGTTACATTATAATGTTTGTTTACCACAAGAACTTATCTTAATTGGATGCAAGCTAAATTTTGCTTTGAACTCCTCCACAATGATGTGGTAGACTGCGCGAGGAGGTGTCAATCCCATCTGTCTCTGTCTACAGTTTGATGTTTGATTAATTCCAAGTATTCTGGCACCGCAGACGAATAAAACCCTGTTCTACCCGTCTGCTGAGGGGATGTTTGTAATAATCGAGTGCATCTGTCGTCATACTTCCTAAACAGAGAGAGAGACAGAGTAAGACACACAGAGACAGAAAGAGAGAGAGAGAGAGACAAGGAGAGAGACAGACGCAAAAAGAGACAAGGAGGAAGAGACAGATACACAAAGAGAGAGAGACAGACAGAGACAAGGAGAGAGAGAGACAAGCTGAGAGACGAGGAGAGATACTCGAGACACAAAGAGAGAGAGACGGGCAAAGAGACAAGGAGAGGAGAGACAGGCAGAGACACAAAGAGAGATACAAAGACAAAGAGAGAGAGACAGGCAGAGAGATACAAAGACAGAGAGAGAGAGAGATCAAGAGGGCGACACTGTTGTGACTGTGTTGTGCCACATCAATCTGTATTCCCTGCGGTCGGGGCTCAGCTAGATTCAGAGGGATTGATAGTGCTGGATTACTACCCCGGCTGACATTTCCCCATCGCTCTGTTGTTTCTCGCTCCCTTTAAAGGGACGTCTTATTTATTCCAACCTCAATCTATATCGCCCGCCCAGAGCTGAGGATTCTGCCCCTGGCTTTCGTGTTCCTCCCTTAAAAAAGGCTTTGTGGACGCTGAGTGGCAGATTAGGGTCTGCCCCTGATGTCTCGGGTCCCTCCTCCTTCCAGCGCGTTTCACGGACTGCTGGAGCGGCCAATCGTTAGCCAGGCAGGACAACCATGCTTGCGTTCACGCCGACGCCATGTATTTTAAGCAGGGTTGTGTGCACACGCACACCGACGCGCACGCACACACACAGCTGCTGACACGTGCTGAACGCAAAACGTATGAATATGTGCACACAATGAATACGCACACGCACAATAAACACACACACACACACACATGCAGACAAACATGTGCATGCACAGAATAACATATGCTCAAATAGGCTCACAATGAACATGTACGCACACGCACAATTAACACACACACACACACACATGTACACAGACACAATGAACACACACACAGACAAACACGTGCAGACACAGAATAACACGAATACACTCACACAATGAACACACACACCCACCTGCAGAAAAACACATGCATGCACACAAAAGTACACGAATACGCTCACAATGAACATACACACACACGTGGACGCACACAAAAACAATGAACACACACACACAGATAAACAAGTGCATGCACACAAAAACATATGAATACGTGCACACAATAAATGCACACACACACACACACACACAAAGGCTGGGACACACAAAGACACACATATCATTTTGCGCAAATACACACGCGCGCACAGAGAGACAGGTGCATTACCGCCACCGATTTCCAATCCCATCTCCCCTCTCCTACCCTGACACCTCGGCAGCCGCCGGTGTGTACATGTTAATGACTTCCTGTAGCCTCTCCATGTACGCTCACTCCTGACACGGCTCTGATGGAATAACAGAGGAGCTGCGAGCCATCCACAGCCCCCAGAGACCGTCCCGGGTCGGAAACCCAGAAACCCCCCCTCTCCAGCCCTCCCTGATGGTCTCCTGAGCCCACACCGCGTACCCACACACACACATACACACACACACATACGTGCACACACACATACACTGACAAACGTACATAAACACACGCATACACATATACACAAACACACACCGACACATACTGTATACACACACAAACAAACATACTCACACACTCACAGTCAGCCACCCCCCTCCCTGGACGAGAGGCCGCGACCCCAGCCACCCAGGCCCATGGAGGGGGGGGCCCTCCAAGTGTGTGTGTGTGTGCGTGTGTGTGTGGGGTGGTGTGTGGGGAGGGAGGAGAGCAGAGGGGGTACGTGTTTATGTCCGCCGCTCTGAGGCGGTCCCGCCCCCGCGCTCCGGGCGGGGGGGGGGGGTCATCTGGAACCAGAGCAGAGGATGGGTGACTCAGTGGAGGGTGAGGCGTGAGGCGTCTCTCTCGCTCGTCGAGCGCACGCAGCGTTGCGCCCGTGACGACGCGGCCGCCGTCCGGCCCTTTGATGGCGTGCGTGCGGCGCGGTTCACTTTAGGCGCGGGTCCGCGGGCCCCGGGACCAATGAGCACACCCGCCTGCCCCCCCACACCCTCTGCTCCCCCTGAGGGGT
>OLKM01000432.1:270376-277876 GCA_900291075.1 Melanogrammus aeglefinus
GTGTGTGTGAGAGAGAGCTCCAGGCTGCTTGGCACATGCGCACATGAGTAACTGGTGTGACAGGCCTGCTATTATAGCAGTAAGATAAGATTGTTAATACATTTATGAGCCCTAGTTTATGGCATCGTAGGAGAACACACAATGTCAAATAAAGAAATAGATGCATGTAAAATAAAAAGAGTGAAAACTACAAAAAGGAACACAGAATATAAACCTACACCCACAACAGTGGCAGAAAGAGAAAGGTAAATATTAAAGCGTAAACAACCCGGGGCAAACATCTCAGACGAGGAGGACGTGAGGCGGTGGATTCACAACAACTCAATCCGTCGCATCCATAAAGCTTCCTCCTCTCGTCCCTCAAGAGATCTGTCCCTGCTCCACCTCCTCCACCTCCTCCCCCTTCACCTCCTCATCATCCTCTGGAACGCTGCTCTGTACAGACACCGTCAAGAGATCTGTCCCTGCTCCACCTCCTCCACCTCCTCCCCTCCTTCACCTCCTCATCATCCTCTGGAACGCTGCTCTGTACAGACACCGTCAAGAGATCTGTCCCTGCTCCACCTCCTCCACCTCCTCCTCCTCCTCCACCTCTTTCTCCTCCATCTAAACCTCTCCTCCTCCTCCTCCACCTCTTCCTCCTTTTCCTCCACCTCTTCCTCCACCTCCACCTCTTTCTCCTCCACCTCCACCTCTTTCTCCTCCTCGGGGCCCAGGTGTTCCCCTAATGGAGTGGTGGCAGACGGGGGGCCGGCTGATGGATGGGGGTGGGCCGTGATGTACGGTCGGCCGCCCCCTCCTCTCGGACGGAGCCCCTCTCTCTGGTCAAGTGACCTCCACTCAGACCACTCCACCTGCCTCTCTCCACCTGGCTGTAAACATGATTCATGGAGAGGTGGCGGTGTGTGTGGGTGTGTGCGTGTGTCTGTGATTCATGGTGTGTGTGTGTGTGTGTGTATGTGTGTGTGTGTGTGTGTGTTTGATTCACAGATTGGTGTGTGTGCGTGCGTATATGTGTGTCTGAGATGCATGGATTGGTTTGCGTGTGTGTTGTGATTCATGGAGTGGTGTGTGTGTGTGTGTGTGTGTGTGTGTGTGTGCTTGACGGAGTTCTTTGTGTGTTTCACGGAATGGTCTGTGTGTGTGTGTGTCTGTGATTCATGGAGTGGTCTTTATGTGTGGTTGTGTTTATGTGTGGTTGTGATGTTGTGTTTATGTGTGTGTGTGTTTGTGTGTGTGTGTTTGTGTGTGTGTGTGTGTGTGTCTGACAGCTCAAAGCTGTCCCCTCCAGACTTCGAGCCAATCAGAGATCCCTGAGCGATCGAAGAAGATGGAGATTAAGAAGATGAAGAAGAAGCAAGCGGGGCCCCATGTTCCTGTTCCCAGCGTTCTGCAGACGTTCTGCTGAGCACATCTGTGATCTACCATCAAGGGGGGCGGGGGGAATGAAGTTGATGGTGGTTCAGGTCACGGAGGGGGACGGAAGGGTCCTTGTCTGGGTGGGGGTGTCTGTCAGTAAGGGGGAGGGAGGGAGGGTTGGAGAGAGAGGGGGTTGGCGTGGGGGGAGACACACACAGGCTAATCAGATGTATCTGAACCTCTTTGACTTTCCTAGAAACTCCATAGGAAGCTGTGACTATTACTAGTACTACTAATACTAGTACTACTACTTCTGCTGCTGGTATTAATACTCTCTTGAATTCGACAGCAACTACTACCAACACAATGAGACCTGCTAATTAGCATGATGCCTCTCTGAGTTATCCTGCAGCCTCTCATTGTGTCCGGATCATACAATTAAACTTGATTTGGTGTGAAAATCACACGCAGCCCTGAAAAGCTTGTAGTTCCTCTCTACATTTCCACACTGCAATCTTTGACGGCACATTCTGCTATTCCTACAGCAATACGCCTCTCCCTGCATCTTGGTTTTACATGTAGTCAACAAATCCTAGGCCATTAGGTAGGAACCGCTGAATTATTCAATGGTCTACCTTTTGGCTTTTATGCCATTAACAATGCAATCCTCGGGCCATTGACGGGTGACCTGGGATTTTGCACTTTTACCTGTATTTATTGACTTACTTGCCGCAGATTTTTTTAAATCCTGGCAGGCCGGCGAGAGAAATGTGCCAGCTGCTGACGTCGTAGATTTCACCCTCCTGGAAAAATCCAACAAGAAATGACTTCCAGTTGGCCGCCATTCAACTCTCTCCGGAGGGACATGTCACCTCAAAGTTGTTATTATTTTCTTTTATTATATATATTTCATCCCGGGAACCCGCTTTGACTGAAAGGCTTCAGCCTGCTATGTTGGCGAATTGCGTAGCACCGAGTGGCTTGCTACCACTTTGTCTTGTATGGCTGGTTATTTTTAGCATTAGCTTTGAATTGCCCTCTATCGTTGGCTAGCGTTAGCATTAGTGCTGCTTTGCCCTCTATCTTTGGTTAGTGTTAGCACGCTGCTTTGCCCTGTATTGTTGGTTATCATTAGCATTAGGGTTGCTTTGCCCGCTATCTTTGGCTAGCGTTAGCATTAGGGCTGCTTTTCTCTCTATATTTAGCTAGCGTTAGCATTGGGGCTGCTCTGCCCGTTAGCATTAGGGCTGCTTTGCCCTGTATCGTTGGTTATCATTAGCATTAGGGCTGCTTTGCCCTCTTTCTTTGGTTAGCACTATCTTTGGCAATAGCTCTGCATTGTCTTGTTGATGGTGACAAAAAAAGGTGTGAATGTCAGGCGACGTTGAAGAAAAAAGCTCTAGACGTAAAGAAGTGAGACAAATTACAGCCCTGATGGTTTTTCATCGTAAGGAACCTCCATGGTGTCTTAATCAGAGCGCTGCTGTGCCGCAGTCTATTAGCCCAGAGTGTTGAGCACATTACTGCCTTCCATTATCACCACAAGATGTTAGGATGTCAACGTCTTGTGTAAAGCGCCACTAGATGAGTGTGTTTGTGTGTGTGAATTTGTTGTGTGTTTGTTTTATGCGCATCTGTTGGGAATCCTTGATGGGTCCAACGTCAGCATCTTCTTCCTCAACCATGCATGGAAAGCAAAGGGGGTTTAGGTCTTTTTATTGGCAGCCAGTGAGAAACGACTATGCCTTGAACATGACTAGTCAGTCAGCTCACACATCCTCCAATGAGACTCGCAGTGAAATTAGTGGTTTTAGAGGTCACCAAGTCGTTACTGGACAGTCATTAAGAGGTCATCTCTCCAGGTTTGCTCCCCTGAACACTTGGAATCGAACCCCAAACCTTTGGGCTGGTAGTTGGATACCCTATAGCCGCTATCCTAGACTCTTAATAACGCTGAAGGAGCGTTGTCTTGGAAACCACCTTGTTTCCCTTCAGGAATGAAAAGCATGAGCCTTCTCTTATTTTAACAGTGGAGGGATAATTTGAAGGATCTATACACGTGTTGCCTTCTGGCACCCCAGCAGAGGGGCTTCTGACCTTTCCCTGAAGTTTTTCCTTCCTTGGTTCCTGTAGTCTGCGCTGGAGGCGTCAACACCACTGACAGATGGTTGTGTTTTGATCGACCGATACCACCGCCAGTTTGGGTTCTAGATTCTGGTGCTGCGCCAAACATGCTACAAACATTCTGTTCACGTTGAGTTTGCTTTGAGAAGTGTTAATCATTTCACGTATAATTTCCTTCCTATAATATTCCTAGTACCAAAGCATTCATTTTCAAATGAAATGTGGGTTTGAAGAAGACTAAAGGGATGTAAGATTTTCCATATTCCTGCCACAACACTCGAGCCGTTGCGATGCACGAGATATCTGTCGGTGTGTCGTTAGTTTGTGTGTTTTCCCATGAAGTTAATCACACAGCACTCAAACACCCGAGCGGAAAACATAAACACAGGGCAATTTTCAAACCATTTTCTTGATCCTTCAACAACATCCCATCTCGCCGCCTTCCTCCAGCTCAGACAATGCTCCGAGCACACGACACACAGCGCAGTCCTTCCCCTCATCGATCCACCACCTCCTCTGCTGACGCATCTCAGCCTCATGCTGCAGACTAACGCGCTCCGAGACCGGGAGCAGCGCAGCCGGCGCCTGATTTCAGAACCTCACGTGTGCTTTGTTTACAACAGCCGACTGTGGGGCGGCAGGTGGCTCAGGAGGCAGAGCGGGGTGGCTGGTCACCGGAAGGTCGCTGGTTCGATCCCCGGCTCCTCCTAGAGTGTCGAGGTGTCCCTGAGCGAGACGCCTCACCCTGACTGCTCCTGATGAGCTGGCTGTCGTCTTGCGTGGTTAACACCGCCGTCGGTGTGTGAATGTGTGAATGGGTGGATTAATGTGCGATTGTCTATTTGAATGGGTGAAAGTGTGCATGAATGGGTGAATGTTACAATGGCTATATTGTAAAGCGCTTTGAGTGACTAATGGTTCGAAAAATGCTGTATAAATGTAGGCCATTTACCTTTAATTTACCATTACTCTTTCACAACAGCAGGAACGATGAGTCAGATCCAGGCGTTGCTCCAGAGACAGGAAGCTTTTCCTCACCTCCGCTCTGTTTTGCTGCTAGCGCGCTGCACGACCCGCGCACACATCATCCGCCGCTACAGCCCTGGGGCGCAGCTGAGCTAGCACGCCGCTGAGCTAGCACACCGCTAAGATAGAACGCCGCTGAGCTGGCACGCCGCGGTGCTAGCATGCCGCTGAGCTAGCATGCTGCTGAGCTAGCACGTATCATCGGTCGCAACAGCCCTGGGGCGCCGCTGAGCTAGCACGCCGCTGAGCTAGCACGCCGCTAAGCTAGAACGCCGCTGAGCTGGCATGCCGCGGTGCTAGCACGCCGCTGAACTAACACGCCGCTGAGCTAGCACGCCGCTGAGCTAACACGCCGCTGAGCTAGCACACCGCCGCGCGGGGCCCACCTTCCTCACTTTATCTTTTTGACTCTGTGTAGTGGTACAGAGGTGCCCTCCCGCTGGGGCCCCGCTCTGCCTTCCTGTTGCAAATTGGCGGCCCCCCCCCCGCCGTGTTGACTAACATTCCCGGCGCCGCGCCGCCAGAAGTCCTGACACCGTTTACCGGAGAGGAGAACACAACCCGGTGCCTCACTACTGGGGCGTGTTCATGTTTGCTTGGCGCTCAGAGTGTTGCTCTCCCCCGGGCCGTCGGAACCGGTAGCGTGTTAACTGCCAGCCGGGCTGGGGGGGGTCAACGGGAGGATCGGGACATATTGGGACAACCCTTTGACATGGGTGGGGTTGTGGTTGTGTGTGGTTTGGGTGTTTGACTCCCAGCCGAAGAGGTTCTGGGTTCGATCCCCGTTGTCAACAGTCTTCCTTCAGTTCCCCTAGACCAAGACAAGCCAAACTCGTCCCCTCCCCCAGCCTCCCCCTCCTTCACCTCCCCCTCCCCTCAGCCTCCCTCCACTCTACAGTTAAATAGAGGCGTCCATGGGGCCCGTGTACCTTCTCCCGCTAGCTCCGCGGCGGCTACACTATAAATCACTGTAGGAGATGATGGAGCAGGCCGCTCTGCCTCTCCAGGTGTGTAAGATTAACGGCCTGCGGCTCTGACGCCATGGCGCGCGGGGCTAGCGCGCCACGGTGCGCTCAGGGGCACTCGCGGAGCCAGGTGCGGCACAGGATTCAGCACAGAAATATCTTAGCTAGCTGTCGCCGCGGGGCTTATGCAACTGCACTCACTGTTGTTGATGTTGTGGTTGTTGTTCTTTAGGGGGGCGACGGGGGGGTTGTTTGTTTGTTTTCGCGCTCTAGAGTGATGTCTGTGTTGAACACATTTTAAACTAGCGGATAAATGCTCACGCCTTACAGAAGGGTTCGAGAGGAGACGACTAGGGGGAGATGGTGAGGGATGGGTTAGAGATAAGAGGGTGAGGGATGGCTTGAGATGAGAGGGTGAGGGATGGGGTTGATGGGTTTGATGGTTTCTATTTGTTTGAGATGAGATAGTGAGGGATGGGTTGATGGGTTTGATGGGTTTGAGATGAGATAGTGAGGGATGGGTTGATGGGTTTGAGCGCTGACTCATCAGAGCTGCGGCAGTGGAATAATTATCAGACAAGGTTAAACATTGTATTGTTGTTAATAAACCATTGTTAGGATGGATTAATAATTCACTCTGTCTGGATAACAAACGTAACAAAGGGTTTTGTCAGTCTTTCATAAAGGCAGAAGTATCTTACAGCTTATCCACGAGACCTGAAAACTAAACAGAGCTTTGGAGTTAAGTCCAAAAAATAGTATAATTTATAATGACGATGATGATAGTGTGATTGGGGGTACTACTACTAGCTAATACTCTTACTACCACCACTACTACTACTACTACTGCTAGCTAATACTCTTACTACCACCACTACTACTACTACTACTACTAGCTAATACTCTTACTGCTACACTGCTGCTACTACTACAACTAGGCTACTACTACCACTACTTCTATTACTTCTACTACTACTACTACTACTAGGTAATACTCTTACCACTACTACTACTACTACTACTACTACTACTACTACTACTACTACTACTACTACTACTACTACTACTACTACTAACTAATACCACTACATCACCATTACTGATGCTACTACTGCTAATACTTTTGACTAGGATAATGCTATACTACACCTTATGCTATTCATACTTCTACTGCTGCTACTAGTACTAACACTAGCAACTGATACTGGTATTACTATTACTAGTACCAAAATACTCAGACAAATGATACTAATACTATCACTAGGCCTACTCATAATAAGGATAGAGAATAACATAGGCAAGGCATAATAACAGGCATGAGATTGAGATGAAGTTTCTGAATAATAAAAGTATCGATCAAAAGTGAAATTAGCCCAAAAGTCCCGGGCTGCGTGGATCCGTCTGCAGCGTTGGCAGGTTTCTCTGTACTTCTTCTGGGGCTTCATTACCGCGTCAACTCCTCTTTACCTCCGGAGCTGCTGCCTACATCATGCTAATTCAAACGCTAAGCGATTCATCGGCCAGAAGGGGTCGACCAGCATTATATCGTCTCTGCGCGCCTGTCTGACTGTACCTGAGCTCTGAATACATTGAGCCCCCGCTCCCCTCCCACTCCGTCTTTCCCACGCCCGCCGCCTCCCGCTGTCTTCGGCTGACAATGAACTGCCAGGTTTGATGTGGAGGTTAACGCTCTGCGAAGAACAAACACCTCTAAATAATAATCACTCTGGATAAACCCCCCTCTACCCCCCTCTAGCCCGTACAGACGGCCGTTCATCCAGAACAGGGCTGTTTGTACGGCCGCCCGGCGATTAAATCCCACCTAGGCGTCTCGAATCCTCGCCTTTGTGTGAAGACGTCGGGCTCGGTGGCGCCGGGGGAGTTTTAACGCGCGGCGGTCGTGACGGCGGTGGGTTTTACAGGCGTCGGGCCGGTGTTTAAACGGCGCTATCGCGGGTAAATATGAACCGTCCTTCCTGGCCGGCGACCAGGTGAGAGCGAGGCCCGTGCCTGGGGAATAACTCAC
>OLKM01000432.1:282876-290376 GCA_900291075.1 Melanogrammus aeglefinus
CCTGCATTCACGACGCGGGGCTTTGAAGGAACGCCGTTGTGTACGGTTATCTGCCGCTGCTTGTCTCGCTGTTTATCAGACGTACACAAAGATGAACAGGTTCGGCCGTCCCCCCGTCCTCCCAGTTAACCCCGAGTCGCAGCCGAGTGTGGGGTGGTGGCTGCTTCACCCAGACGCCGCCGCACACCCAGAGAATGTGGTTCAGGCTCACCGAGTGTTGGCGTGTTTTCTTGTTTTAAAATTATTTTACATTTGCATGCCTTCTCGGAATTTGCATTTAAATAGTTGTAAAATGCCGTAACCCATTCTGGTATTAATTGGTGGTGACGTCTCCCGGGGTGCGCTTGCTTATACATGAATATTTTTCTGCCCGATTTATTAAAGGATTGGCGTCTGAGCGATTTGATGTTCACAAAGTAAGGACGGAGACGCTAACCTCCGCTAGCACGTTGAACGCCCCCCGAAGAAACAACGATTTAATCTGGGATTAACTTTGATTGTATTTCCTGTTAAATACGTCATCATATATCATACACATATATACTGTATATATATACGTACATGCACACACACACACACACACACATACATATATATATATATATATATATATATATATATATATATATATATATATATATATATATATATATACACACACATATACATCTATATATAAATATATATACCCATACATCTATATATATAGATGTATATATGTATATAGTATTTGTGTGTATTATATAGTGATTAAATCTAATTCTATTATATGGTATTATATAATCCCATGCTATTATGTGCAGGCAGTCTCTAAAGTTGATCTCGGAGGAAAGCCGGTCCCTGACCGGGAGGGCAGAGCCCGCCGTGTGGTGGACAGAGCAGAGGGTCGTCGCTCTGAGAGGCTCTCACACACACTATCCACCCAGGACCCCCACACCGACACACACACCCACACACACGGTACCAACGCTAGGATCCACACACTAAAATACTATCAGAATAACACACACACACATTACCAACCCTATGACAAACACACACACACATTACCAACCCTATGACAAACACACACACACATTAGCAACCCTATGACAAACACACACACACATTAACACACACACACACACACACACACATTACCAACCCTATGACAAACACACACACACATTAGCAACCCTATGACAAACACACACACATATTAACACACACACACACACACACACACATTACCAACCCTATGACAAACACACACACACATTACCAACCCTATGACACATACGCACACATTAACACACACACACACGCCCACAAAAAAAGACTGACAGACGCACTGACATTCACTCACGTGCATGGGAAGTGTTTGTGTCTCTGTCATAGGGTTGTTAATCTGTGTGTGTGTGTGTGTGTGTGTGTGTGTGTGTGTGTGTGTGTGTGTGTGTGTGTGTGTGTGTGTGTGTGTGTGTGTG
Organism: Melanogrammus aeglefinus; assembly: GCA_900291075.1. Classification (NCBI taxonomy): domain Eukaryota; kingdom Metazoa; phylum Chordata; class Actinopteri; order Gadiformes; family Gadidae; genus Melanogrammus; species Melanogrammus aeglefinus. Next base: position 284,343 of record OLKM01000432.1, read on the forward strand.
TGTGTGTGTGTGTGTGTGTGTGTGTGTGTGTGTGTGAGTGTGTGTGTGGCTATCCTGAGTGTTTCCTGCTTCATGTGCTGTCATGCGCTCCAGTCCCTCCTCTTAACCTCCAATCAGCATGTTTCTGTGTCGCCTGCACTAACGACCCGCACCCCAACTGAGATGATGTCTCCATCGCTGCGGCACTGTCCGCGTCCATCCATCCTCCCTCCCTCCCTTCCTGTCTCCCCCCCTCATTTCCTCCCTGTCTCCCTCCCTCCTTTCCTCCCCGTCTCCCTCCCTCCTTTTCTCCCTGTCTCCCTCCCTCCCTCCTTGTATCTCTCCCTCCCTCCTTTCCTCACAGTCTCCCTCCCTCCCTCCCTCCCTACCTCGACTGCGGGCCGCCTTTCAGGTTAGCGTAGCCGTTAGCCCCGAGTGTCTGCAGCGCTCAATCATGTTGATAAACACCCGAGAACCAGACACACTCCCACTAATGAAGAGAGAAGGTCAAGGAGAGATAGGGAGAGAGAGAGAGAGAGAGAGAGAGAGAGAGAGAGAGAGAGAGAGAGAGAGAGAGAGAGAGAGAGAGAGAGAGACGAGAGAGAGAGAGGGAGGAGAGAGAGAGAGGGAGAGAGAGAGAGAAGAGAGGGAGAGAGAGAGAGAGGAGAGAGGAGGGGAGAGGAGGGAGGGAGGGAGGGAAGGGAGGAGGGAGGAGGGAAGAGAGGGAGAGAGAGGGAGAGAGGAGAGAGAGAGAGAAAGAAAGAGGAGAGAGAGAGGGAGTGAGAGAGAGAGAGATGAGGGAGTGAGAGAGAGCAGAAGAGAGAGGGAGAGAGGGAGTGAGAGAGAGAGGAGAGAGAGAGAGGAGAGAAAGAGAGAGAGAGAGAGAGAGAGAGAGAGAGAGAGAGAGAGAGAGAGAGAGGAGAGAGAGAGAGAGAGAGAGAGAGAGAGAGAGAGAGAGAGAGAGAGGGGGAGAGAGAGAGGGAGAGAGGGAGAGCGAGAGAGAGAGCAGGAAAGAGCAGGCAATGATGAAGGGGGGAGAGAGAGATACAGTGATGGACTCTGTCGTGTGTCAGAAGCCCCCTGGCGTATTTGTGTGTGTGTGTGTGTGTGTGTGTGTGTATGTGTGTGTGTGTGTGTGTGTGTGTGTGTGCACTCATGTGTGTGAATGTGTGTGTGCACGTGCACACTGGTGTGTGATGTGTGCTTGGATCCATGTGTCAAACAGCCAGAGAGCCCCGGACGGGGAGAACGAGAAGAGGACTTTACGTTGAGGTCAGCTTTCATCGTTTTCTCTCTTCCCCCTGAATTGCTAAGCGGTCTCTCTCCGCTGTTTAACCCTTTCTCTGTTACATTTGAGGCCGGATATAATTGAATCCGAATTCAAAAGCACACAAACGTTACATCTCCTCTGTTATTTTAATAATAATGATAATCATCGTTCAACAGAAGGTGAACTCTTCTTTCGTGGTCTCTACAGCGTACTGCCCGCTTGAAGAGCAGACAGAGCTCAGGTCACAATGAACCTCTCCTGTGCCCGGGTAATGGCCAGGTAGTGCGTTGGGATCTGTACGGGTCTATAATCATAGCCGGCGTGCTCTATATTGTTCCAATTGATCAATTAGCCGAACTGTGGTGCGCTGCCGGTACATCAACAATCCTTAAGTAGAAACGACGACATTCCTCCTCTCAGACGGCTCTCTGACGACGCAAACACACAGGAGTCAATCAGCCGCCGGCAGGTAGGCTGATTGCTTCCGGGCGCTGACATGAACTGTGCAAATAAAGTGGACATATTCAGTGGTTCTGGAGCCGGTGCTCGCCGCATTAAAGAATGATTTCCCACTTCAGTCTTGCACGCCATCACCCTAATGACATCGTCCAGCTGGCATGTACGAACAGGGGAAACATTCAGGGGAACTTTATTTGCACAGCACACAACCAATCAAACACAAAGGCCAATCACTGGGCTCTACAGAGGCAGGGACGACATTAAAATCATTGGGAGAGGAAGGACAAGGGAAATGTAAAATAGCGGTATAAGAAGTCATTCTGGGTCTTGGTGTGTTTGGGGTTCCGGGTGGGTCTGTGTGTGTTTGGGGATCCGTGTCTCTTTGGGGGTCTCTGTGTGTGTTTGGGGGTCTCTGTGTGTGTTTGGGGGTCTGTGTGTGTTTTGGGGTTGTGTGTGTTTGTGTGTGTTGGGGGTCTGTGTGTGTTTGGGGGGTCTGTGTGTGTTTGGGGGTCTGTGTGTGTTTTGGGGGTCTCTGTGTGTGTTTGGGGGTCTGTGTGTGTTTGGGGGTCTGTGTGTGTTTTGGGGGTCTCTGTGTGTGTTTGGGGGTCTGTGTGTGTTTTGGGGGTCTCTGTGTGTGTTTGGGGGTCTGTGTATGTTGGGGTTCTGTGTGTGTGCGTTTGGGGGTCTGTGTGTGTTTGGGGTCTGTGTGTGTTTGGGGGTCTGTGTATGTTGGGGGTCTGTGTACTTTGGGGTTCTGTGCATGTTGGGGGTCTCTGTGTGTTGGGGGTCCGGGTCTGTCTGCCTGTTGGCCGGTCCCATCAAGGAGATGAGATGATCAGGCTGGTGAAGAGATGCTGGGGGGGGGGATCTGGGGGTCGGGGGGGGGGGTCGGGTCGGGCAGAGGAGGCATGCAATTTTACTCTGGAGTATGAGATAAGGTTTCACACACACGTGGTGCTTCTTTTCTATTACAGCAGCCAGACCACGAGCATGCAATTTACTCTGGAGATATGAGATAAGGTTCACACACACGTGGTGCTTCTTTTCTATTACAGCAGCCACCCTCCTACACACACACACACACACACACACACACACACGCACACACGCACACGCACACACGCACACACGCACGCGCACACGCACACACGCACACGCACACACGCACACGCACACGCACACACGCACACGCACGTGCACTAGCACACATATCCACACTGAAAGACACAAATGCATCCTCACACACACACAAGCACACACACACACACACACACAATATACACCCACAAACATTAATAAAAGAAAAACGTCATGAGGCTAAAGAATCCGCAGTGGTGAGCGTCACACATGCACCCACACGCACACATACACACACACACACACACCCACACACACAAAACACACACACACACACACGCACACACGCACACACGCGGCCGTGGTACAGAGAAACACGAGCTCCGCCCGTACTCTCCACCTCACTGCACCGAGCTATGCTTCAGATTCAAACTGCATTAGATCAAATACAGAATTATATAATCGTTAATTAACAGAATTATCATTTCAGGATCTGACCTGACTTAGAAGGACAGAAATACATCTCCAAATGAAATGGAAAGAAACATGAAATACAGACTTATACATCAGGGGGTGTTTGAGCGACCTGGTATCCAGGAGCAAGATACCTCCCTGCTCCTTATCCACATTTCACTCTACACTGTCTAACCCCTACCTGCTCCTTATCCACATTTCACTCTACACTGTCTAACCCCTACCTGCTCCTTATCGACATTTCACTCTACACTGTCTAACCCCTACCTGCTCCTTATCCACATTTCACTCTACACTGTCTAACCCCTACCTGCTCCTTATCGACATTTCACTCTATACTGTCTAACCCCTACCTGCTCCTTATCCACATTTCACTCTACACTGTCTAACCCCTACCTGCTCCTTATCGACATTTCACTCTATACTGTCTAACCCCTACCTGCTCCTTATCCACATTTCACTCTACACTGTCTAACCCCTACCTGCTCCTTATCCACATTTCACTCTACACTGTCTAACCCCTACCTGCTCCTTATCCACATTTCACTCTACACTGTCTAACCCCTACCTGCTCCTTATCCACATTTCACTCTACACTGTCTAACCCCTATCTGCTCCTTATCCACATTTCACTCTATACTGTCTAACCCCTATCTGCTCCTTATCCACATTTCACTCTATACTGTCTAACCCCTACCTGCTCCTTATCCACATTTCACTCCATATATACTGTTTATCCCCTACCTGCTCCTTAACGACATTTCAGTCTATACTGTCCAACCCCTACGACACTATTTATACAGTCTAACCCCTACCTGCTCTTCAACAAAATACCACTCTTTTTATACTGTCCAACCCCTTCTGTCAGTATTTGTACAGTCTAACCCCTACCTGCTCCTCACATCACTAGATACACTGTGTAATCATTATCTGCTCTTTAATGAAATGTATCTAAAAAACCAAAAAACCCTTGGTAGCTTTGGATAAAATCATCTGTTAAATGACTGAATAGTTACATAAATAAAATTAAGCTTAATTAAAGCAATTAATTCTCATAAGCCCAAGTACAATTAGTGGATTATACGTGTAATGTATTGTGATGCATCCGGGATAATAGGATAAACGTTACGTTAGGCCTCAATGCCTGTAAACAGACGTTTAATTCATCTCTCAGCAGAGAGAAGAGCTGACATTTGGTGATGTACCAGGGAGTCAGTCGGATCGTCAAACACTCATAAATAATATATGAACCAGTCGCAGCATAAACCACGCAGAGCTCCGAGCGGTTTGGAGTGTGGGGCTCCCAGCGCTCCATCTCTCCGAGGGCAGGGGGGGGGGGGGGGGTAGATGCCTTGCTCATGGTCAACAAATACTGCACTAAGTGCTCATATGAACCAGCAACTCTTCCTCTGCCTGCTTAGTTTCCCTAGATTCTGCAGCCCCAACCCCCATGGCTTATTGACGTGTGTGTGTGTGTGTGTGTGTGTGTGTGTGTGTGTGTGTGTGTGTGTGTGTGTGTGTGTGTGTGTGTGTGTGTGTGTGTGTGTGTGTGTGTGTGTGTGTGTGTGTGTGTGTTGTAGAGCCTCCTCCTCCCTGGTTTCCCCTGCTAATTGTTTTTGATTTGAATTGGAATCTATTAATATAATTAGACGTTGGATGTGAATTGATTTGGTCCTCCTGATAAATCCGCAGAACTCTCAGCTGCACGTCGGAGTGCAGGCTCAACACGCCACTTACACCCCCCTCTCCATCGGAAGACAGAAGGGAGGAACCACAAAAAACACAACAACAAAATGACCTAAACTACAGCAACGATACAATGAACTACAACAACCAAAACCACACCAACAACAGCTACAAAACCAGGAAGTACACAATCACAATCACACCAACTAGAGCATCAATACCAGGAACAACAACAACAACAACTACCTCAACTACAGCAACAACAAAAGATCCAGAACAACAACTACCTCAACTACAGCAACAACAAACGATCCAGAACTACAACTACCTCAACTACAGCAACAACAAAAGATCCAGAACTACAACTACCTCAACTACAGCAACAACAAACGATCCAGAACTACAACTACCTCAACTACAGCAACAACAAACGATCCAGAACTACAACTACCTCAACTACAGCAACAACAAACGATCCAGAACTACAACTACCTCAACTACAGCAACAACAATAGATCCAGAACTACAACTACCTCAACTACAGCAACAATACAAGGCACTACAAAGACACCAAACCAACAATACCAGGAACTAAAACAATTTGGCGACGACAACAGGACGGGGTCGACCCTCCGGTGAGTGCTGAGAGCAGTCCAGTCCATTAAAGTCCATATAAAACATATCTGGGTGCTATTCCACAGCGTTTAGGGCACTAAGAGCATTCCGGCGCGGTGGGGTACTTCCACTCCGCGGGGCCGGGTGTGAGCCAGCATCGCGGCCGTAGATTGACAAATAAAGCGCCTCCGGTTTTGCAGCCCGACCCCCTAATGGCAGATAATTGTGGGCTTGCAGCACGAAGCGAAGGTATGCTATGCAAATACCGGGAGGAGGAGCGTTTCCCCGGCGCGGTTCTGCCTCTCTGCCTCCTGTCGTTATGTAGGCCAGGCCGTGCGTGGCGCGGCGGACACGGGCCACTATTAATAGCCACGTTGTTTATCGTCTTTGAGGAAACTTTAGAGTCTACGGTTGAATCTCCGGTATCACTTCGACGTGAAATACCCTCCGATGGATGACGTCCCTCCGGTGAAT
>OLKM01000432.1:297876-300376 GCA_900291075.1 Melanogrammus aeglefinus
GTTTTTATTCATATTGAACACTATGTGGGATTACATTCTTTAAGGCGTTTTCGAGAGCTCCCAATGCACAATTGAGTCGCCATAAATATGCATCGTATTTCTGTTAATCCCCAGGCTAATGATCTAAAGATCATTAGATCAGTAACGACCGCATGCGGTGAGTACTGCGTGTTGAGCAGTGCGGGCGTCTGAACCATTCCAGTGACAGCACCAGAACTGCGGCAGTACTACAACGCCGCAGCATGGCTCCAAGTGCATCACGGGTCTGCTCACAAACACCCACTGATCGTAATCAAGACAAACTTTGTCTACTGCGTTGCATCCCTCCCCTCCCCTAAACACATAAATCCCTTTCTTAAATTCCAGAGGAGAGACTCGAACGCGACACCTGTTCCCTTACATTCCCCCTCTCTCCCTCCATCTCTCCCCCCCCCCTCTTCCTCTCTCGCTGGGTTGCATGATTAACTTCATTAGGGGCTATTCAGCATCTGTGTGCTGTCATAATTAGTTTAACTTTCGCGCGGGCCCTGGATGGTAAATTGCCGTCATTATGGCAGAATGCCCCCCTGCTTTAAGAGGCCTGGCGTCTGTACAGCCCCCCCCCACCCCCACCCAACTCTCCCCCTCTGCCTCTCCCGCGAGGTGAGGCGCTGGCTGGCTGGCTGAATGGCGCTCATTTTCACCTCTTCATGTGCAAATGCGTCCCCCTCCTCCCCCCCTCGCCCCCTCACCCCCTCCGCCATCGCTCCATCGCCTCGCTCCACGCATCCTAATTTCGTGCGGGTGCTGCTGAACATGTGTTCTCCCTCCCCCTTCCTCTTCCTCTTCGTGAAGGGGCGTTCGCCGGGGGTTCAGTTTCATGCTCCTCAGCCGGGGTTTCCCCGACCCGCCCCCTGAGGAGGTTCTGATCCCGGGGCGTGGGCGCGGGGGGGGGGTCCAGGGGCTGCCCTGGATAGACCTGCCGGCCGGCTGGGTTCTTCGGCTCTATCAGTAGATCTGCGACCCCAAAGAAGGAGGTCGACGTTATTTGCCAGCATTTTGGTTTTTACTGAGAGTTCACGACTTGAGTAGGAGGACACTTCATAGAGAGCGAGGTCCAGGAGACGCTGGTGTCAGCCCGAGAGGGAGAGAGACGTGACGGAGATGTTTGGAGAGGGGAATCATTAGGGATCACCACGGCCACAACTCTTCTCTTTTGGCACCGCAGCGGTGAAACGAGCTCCCTCCACACACACAAACACATTATTATACGTCGTACGCATACACATTATTATATGTTGTACGTCCTTGCACACAGTAGTACTTAGCGTCATGTAGCATCTTATCCTAGCTAACTTTGTTGTGTACGGCGGACGGGCTAACCTAGTGATGGTTAGTGCTCGGCACTTGGTTCTATGAACATCCTGACTGTAGCGGCAGCGATATATTGCTGTTTGTCATTCTTCTGACAAATGCGCTTATCGTAAGTCGTCTGCTCGACGTCCCTAAATGTAAATGTACACACGTCTCTGCGCAGCCATCAGGTTCCTCTCCGCGTGTGGAGAAGTGTTCCCCCAGCAGCGGCTCGTCCGTTCGGTTAAGAGCCGCTCCGACAAGAGTGATGACAGTGTCTTTCTAAGGAGGCCCGTTGGGAACCCCTCTCGGTCCGGCCTGGGAGACACGCGCTACACCGCGGCAGCGGTGTAGCGCGTGTCTCCCATCGGACCTGGCGGCCCACCACGCGGCGTCCTGGCGGCCTAACGCGCGACCGACCCAATTGTGAGTCTCACACGCGCTTCAGAAGACGGGTTGGACGTCCCCCTCCCCAGCCTGGGTGGAACCTGTCTCCCTGCGTCTGTGAAGTCCTTCCCCCCCCCTCGGCTGTCCCTCTCCCCGTCACATCAGAGGGTGAGCAGGGTTTACGCTCGGACCCCCCCCCCCCCTCTCTCTCCCTGTATCGATCCCTCTGCTTGTTTCATGACAAACGGCACAGAAAAGTGGATTCCTCCCCCCTCTCCTCCCCTCCTCCTCTCCTCCCCTCGCGCTCTCCTCTCTTCTCCCCTCCTTCCTCCCTCCTCCTCCTCCTCCTCCTCCTCTCTCCTCTCCTCCTTCTCCTCCTCCTCCTCCTTCCTCCTCCTCCTCCTTCCTCCTCCTCCACCTCCACTCCTTCTCCTTCTCCCTCCTCCACCCCTCTCATCCATTCCTCTCTCCCCTCTTCCTCCTCTCCTCCCCTCTGCTCATCTCCTCCCTTCCTCCCTCCTCCTCCTCCTCCTCCTCCTCCTCCTCCTCCTCCTCCTCCCTCCTCCTCCTCCTCCTCCTCCCCCTCCCACCCCCCTACCCTAATCGGGACTGCCGTGTTCCGGGCCGGTTGACGGGGGGGGGGTCTCTCACTGAAGAGATTAGACCCCCATGGTCGACTACCCCCCCCTCCATCACTGCCCCCCTTCACCCCTTATCTCCCCCATCAGCCTGCCATCAGCCCCCCCTCCCCCCCCCCCCCAGCCGCCAGATCCCATCTAGA
>OLKM01000432.1:305376-318109 GCA_900291075.1 Melanogrammus aeglefinus
GTGGTGATGGTTGTGGTGCTGGTGGTGATGGTGCTGATGGAGGGGGTTCTTTTCGGCGTGTACCTGACGCTGCTCACCTCGGCCTGGAGTCCTCGCTGCGTTCCACCGGAAGATTCCGTTCCCCGCGTGGTAATAACGTCCGACTGCGACTGTATAGGAGTCGGCGCCGTTTGAGACCCCGCGATAAAGGCAGTTATTCTGCCTCGGAGCCGTTATCTCCGGCCAACACGGGGAGAAACAGAAACAATTCTACATTTTGTGTTCTTGTCACAGCAATTGATCATGACAGGCTGGCCGCAGGAACCAGGCGACGGCTTTTCATAACATCTAACTAAGATAAGTCCTGCCTGCGCTTTATTCTTTCTCTGAGACAAATTAGTTTTTGTGTCGCCCGGTTATCAAGGCCTTTCTTAGATTGCGTGTTGTCCTAAGAATTGAGCTTATTGTGGGGAAAAAAAAAGGCAGCATTCAATCTAAGCTTCCTGCAGGAGCGTTTGTGTTTGTTCATTTTCCCGAGGACTGAAACCCGACCGGAGGAAACCGTACCGCGGCCGCGGTGTCGCTGCGACCGCACTTTCCCCCCCCCGGCTCCAAACTGACGAGCTCTGCAAAACAAGTTCAGCTATTCTCCGTCTAGCAAAACGCTGTGCAGGAGACGTCACCGGGCCTGCACACCGGAGGGTTGGGGGGGGGGGGGGGGGGGGGGGGGTAAACCTGTGTGCGTGACCTCGAATGATCGCAGTGCAAACAGTGTGTGTCGTTTGTCGCAGAAGTTGGATCGGTGGCGTAAACACAAACTTGACTTCAGTCGCGCACAAAAGAAATCCAAATGACAACAGTGTGGCTCGCGTCTCCAGTGCAATTACCCCCATTAACCAACCCCCATGACCCCCCCCCCGCCGCCCCCGTCCGTCCGTCCCCCCGCGGCCCCTCCCCTTCCACGCGGGTCCAGGCGTCGTCACGGCGACACAGAGCCCTGTCTGGAGGTGTTTACCTCGGCTGGCGCGTGTTGACGGCTCCTGGCTGCGGCTCAGGAGACGGCGCTGAATCACGGCGAGCCCAGCGCACACGGCTAACCCGTTCTGACAGCGCTGTCTACACACACACACACACACATAGGAGGCACGCACGCACATACAGATACACAAACACTCATACCTGCACACACTCGCACACATACACGCACACATACACATAAACACACACACAGACACATACATATACACATATACACACAGAACGACAGACATTCATACGACACGTACACGTACACTCACGCATACAGGGCTGTCTACACACACACACGCACATAGGATGCACGTGAGCATGCACACGCACGCACAAATATACTTACACATGGACACACACACCCATACCCACACACACACTCACATACACAAACATACACATAAACATTCACAAAAGACTCACACAAACACAAGGACATATATACACATAAACACACAAACACACACAAAGACATACAGTCACAGTCACACACACACACACACACACACAAAAACAAACAATAAAATCTCCACAGTGATGCTTTCTGGTTTGTGTGTTCCCCGGTCGTGTCTGAGCGGGGGGGGTGTTGAAACAGAAACAGAATGCAGACAGAGGCACATTTCAACGACTGCGTATTGACTCCTGGAAAACTTAGGGAGAATAGTAAGCAATACGTCCCCATTGCTGTACGTCAGCAATTCCTGTGGATGGTGGCAGGGGTACCATCGGTACCGCAGAGTTTTGAACCCTCTGGGCTTCACAGGTTTGTGAATCATTTCATAAGAGTTGTCACCCCCACAAACACTCCTCTGTATCCATCTCGGCCCGTCAATATGGGTCTGAGACAAACAGTAGTGTCTGAGTTGAATCCAACGTCGAGAGACGTTGCTTGCGATGTGTCTGTCGCCCTTCATGTCGCAGAACAGTCGCTCTTGTGCTTTGACTTTGGGTTTGTCGGCAATTTGGCACAAGGAGGATTTTATGAGGAACGAGGCAGCATGATGTCTGCACAACAGCGACAACTGCCAAGTGGAGTGGATTAACCACTCGCTGGGCCGCTGGAACCGCGCTCTGCTCCTGCGTGGAGTCAAGATGTCCCCCCAGACTTGCTTTCTAATCTGTACACTCTCCCTCTCCTCCTGACTGGTTTAGCACAGTTCAGAGGAGCCGTGTTAAAAACACAACACAACGCGGCGAGAAGCAACGCTTTACAAAACAAGACGCTCTACAAAACAAGACACTTTACAAAACACAACGCTTTACAAAACATGGCGCTTTACAAAACATGACGCTTTACAAAACACAACGCTTTACAAAACAGGATGCTCTACAAAACAAGACGATTTACAAAACACAGCGCTTTCCAGAACCTGATGCTTTACAAAACACGCTTTACAAAATGCAACGCTCTATAAAACCTGACACTTTACAAAACACAACGCTTAACAAAACATGACGCTTTACAAAACACGTCGCTTTGCAAAAAAACACGCTTTACAAAAAACTACCTTTACAAAACACACAATTAACTTAATACAACGCTTTCCAAAAGACAAAGATTTACAAAACACAATGCTTACAAAACAGGAACATTGATTGGATGGTGAATTACTGACTGAAATGAGAAAGAAAAATTGTTTTGGGAGATATTTTGATCGTACATCGCTTAGCGTATGAAGAAGCTAGCAGATTGATTGAGCGAAGCCCAATGCTGAGTGTGTGCACTAACAATTAGCGCTAACATCCAGTGCTAACACACGTGGGCGTCACCAATGATTATGAAAGCCAATGCAGAACATACTTCAAGGCAGCAATTGGAAACGATATTACAAGATAGCGTGTCTGTGCTCAGCCCAGTGGAAAGCAACGGATCCGCACACAGCTGATTAATTAGCTTCACAAAGAACTCAAGATAATGGTGTGCAGAGCAGTTCAAAGTGTGGAATGCCTTAAAAAACCAAACGGATTATATCCGTGCCTTTGAGAGGCGGAATATCTGGGATGTGGTGGTCTTGTAATTGTTGCCTGCAGTCTAAGCGGCAGAAAGATTGTTTCTGACATGAGGTCATTTCATTACCACTGGAGAAAGGCGGGCCAGCGCTAATTAAATAGATCTCGTTTAACAGGGATAAAAACAGGGAGTCCAACTCCTGCTATTTACCTTTTTTATGTGAAGTCGTGAAACCAAACTATTATTAGTATTATCTTTTTTACAACAGCAGCTTCTTAAAGAAGTTTAACATGAAGGCGGGGGGGGGGGGGGGGGGGAAGGGAGTCATTGTAAAAATCATTAATCCCGCTGTGACCTCCAACCAACAACAATGAGAGAAAGTGAGGCAGGCAGCATCCTCCATTGTATGCAGAACAACACATGTAATTACAATACGAAAAAAAATGAACCTTATCCCCACAAGTCTCCAACTTTCTATTATTTACATACCAGCCCTGTACTTTCTGCGCTGCTGTTTTTCTTTTGTGTATTTACTTCAAATGTAATAACATTTACCGACAGCATCGTTCTTTGAAACACGGCCAGCTGCGTGCTCGGCATCCCAGAATAGTCCTGGATCATTCACACTCCTGTTTGATTGGCATGTTGTGTATCGCTGTCAATCGTTGCTGCTAATTAGCATTACCCCATTAAGTAATACGTTTCCCGTCACAGTTTGTGTTGTGATGTTTGTGTTGACGTGTTGATGCTACCGAGCTCTGATAGACAAAGACATTCAGCTGACAAGATGGACGTCTCCACGCTAATCACAGACGGGCTAAATAAAACCAGGAGGAGAATTTAGTGAGGAAGGAGGAGAGGGACGGGGTCGTTTCCATGGTAATCCGGCAAGAAGAGGTTGTATCCAGTATGTGGAAGAAGGATGGAAACACGCGGCGTACGTAAGGTGGCTCGCCGGGTGTTCCACCGGGGAGTGGTGGCCAGGCCGGTGGGAATACATAAAATAAAGTCTCCTCTCCCCCGACATCAAGCGGGAGGAACAAATAAAAAGACGCAGAAGGAGGCGGGGAGGAGGCTTTGTTCTCGCCGGTGATGGGATGGCTGATTGTCGCCGGCCATCGCTCGGCCCGCGCTCGGCCCTCGTTCGCCCTCCCGTCCCAGCGCTCTCTTGATCTGCAGAACGAGACCGGGAGCGGGCCAGATCAAACACCCGCAGTCCATCTGCCACCACGCGGGTTAAGACTGGGGGGAGGAGGGAGGAGGGAGGGAGGAGAGGGAGGTGGGAGGGGAGGGAGGGAGGGAGGGAGGGAGGGAGGGCGGACGTGACAGACGGTATAAAGGGAGGGAGAGAGAGAGGGAGAGGGAGAGAAAGAGAGGCTGCTATTCTCTCAGAATTGGTTTGGTCCGGTATTCTCTTCAGCTGTAACACAATTGTATTGCATTCTCTGAGATGTACAGTATATATCTATATGTGCTGATATGGTTATATCTACAGTATACTGTATATGCTAATATGCTTATATCTATATATGCATATATTATGGATGGATGGCTGTTTGGTTAAAGAGCACGACAAAAATTGCAAATGTCAGTTGCATTCCGTTTAAAGTGAGATTTGTTTTCCGATTTCGATTTAATTTCATAGCATTCTGCAGCGTGTGCATAGAATTTATTATACAGTCGCAATAGTACCTGTAAAACAGAATCTACCGTTAAAATATAATTCTTCCTGCAGTTCAAACTGTTTTCTACAATGAAGGTATAATCTCTTCTACGGTAGAAAATGTAAGCTACAGTATTATTAGAATCTCTTTTACAGTTGAATAGAATCCTTTTGACAGATAGAATCTATAGTCAAAACTATAAATATTATTCTTCCTGCAGGTAAAATAGATGTATCTATTCTATGGTGAAAATATAATCAATTTATCATTTAAAATATAATCTATTTCACAGTTCAACAGAAACTTTAGTTAAAATATAATCGACAGCTAAATAGCCAGAACTGGATTCTTGTCGTCTCCTCCCAGTTCAAACCGGATATCGTCTGGCCGCTGACCCCTGCCAGATCTAATCAGCGGCCGTATGCAGTATTCTGCGCCAGGTACTGACGAGCTAATGATGAAGAAGAAAGCTGTCCTTCTGGCCTCTGGAACACTTTCCCCTTAGAGAGAGAGAGAGAAAAATTCAATTAATCATGTCGGACTAATGAATAATTAAGCGAGGGAAAAAGAGCATTCGGCGCCACGGCGGCGTATTGTGCGCTGCCTGCACAGGGCCGCGCTGCGTTGCCAGGTTTCTCATTAGCAGGAAAACACACGCGCCCCCTTGTTCAGAACGCCGCCGTGAGGACGAATCACCCTGACACGTGTCACTTCCACGTCAGTCTGTCGCTGCGTCGGTTTGTTTGTTTGTTTGTTTGTTTGTTTGTTTATCGTACTGTTTTTATTCTCTCTAACTGATTTTCTCGCTTTTCCGAACATTGTGTGGACGGAGAGATGAGGGGGGGGGGCGTCACGCAATCAGAGCTGCTTAGCGCACATTTGATGATATTCAACGTAAATCTGACAATTATTTATTGTATTAACCGCCTCCGTGCTTTTGAGCACAGTTATAAACGCGGAAGGCGAACCCGGGATTAAAGGAAGGTCTCAATTAATCCGTCACACAGCACACAACACGGAGCCGCTAATACATTTCACCAGCCTAGCGATAGCAGTCATTTGCTTTGCATATTCATAACATCTTTTATTATGTCTAATATTTATATCCCCTACTTCTGCTGTGACACACACATGTATGGAGTAAAATACACCTACATCTAGTCTTGGCTCATCTTATTAGCATGAGTTGAACAAGAGTTGTATAGGTGTTAGCATAAAATAACAGTTAATGCAGTGTTGGCACTTTAGCTGAAGTCGTGTTAACAGTAGTAGTATGGTATTAGTATTAGAGGTGCAGTAGCTGTAGTAGTAGTAGTAGTAGTAATTGTAATAGTATAGTATTCTTAGTATTATAGTAGTAATAGCTGTAGTTGTAATTGTAATAGTAGTAGGAACTGTAGTTGTGGTAGTAATTGTAATAATATAGTAGTAGTACCTGTAATTGTGGTAGTAATTGTAATAGTATAGTAGTAGTAGATGTAGTTGTAGTAGTAATTGTAATAGTATAGTAGTAGTAGATGTAGTTGTAGTAGTAATTGTAATAGTATAGTAGCAGCAGTGTTTGTATTATTGTTAATAATAGCGGTCTTATGAGTATAATTTGTGGGATAATTACCATTCTAATGTATTTCCCCCTGTCAGCTCTGGTATCAGGAGTCACAGCACGTCTGCTGCCTCCTCTTCATGTTATTTCTAGAAGTGTGTGCCCGTGGCTCTTTGTGCTGTTTTATTCACCGTACCCCTCAGACTCTGGCTCCTCTGGGGCTGCCGTATCAGCAGAACCCCCCCCCCCCAAGCAAATACCCGATTTTGTTCTTCTCTCCTTGAGAGGAAGAACTTCTTCACACGAGTCAAATATTTGTTATGGAGGAGCGAGAGGTGTGTGGAATAGCGCAGAACCCGCCCCCCTCCACCAACCCCCCCATCCCCATACCAGTTTTGTATTCTTGTTGCACATTGTGATGGATAAAATACAAGGTTGACACCAAGAGGCCATCACCATCTGTTTGTAAGCCTCAGGCGATGGAGACAAGCATGAGGCTACTTTAACCCCTCTGGGTGGTTCACTAGAGACCAGCATGTAGAGACCAGCATGTAGAGACCAGCGTTTAGAGACCAGCATGTAGAGACCAGCATGTAGCTCCTCTAACGGCCTCTAGATGGTTCACTAGAGACCAGCATGTAGAGACCAGCATGTAGAGACCAGCATGTAGAGACCAGCATGTAGAGACTAGCATGTAGAGACAAGCATGTAGCTCCTCTAACGGCCTCTAGGTGGTTCACGAGAGACCAGCATGTAGAGACCAGCATGTAGCTCCTCTAACGGCCTCTAGGTGGTTCACGAGAGACCAGCATGTAGAGACCAGCCTGTAGTTCCTCCAGCAGCCTCTAGGTGGTTCACGAGAGACCAGCCTGTAGTTCCTCTAACGGCCTCTAGGTGGTTCACGAGAGACCAGCATGTAGAGACCAGCATGTAGAGACCAGCCTGTAGTTCCTCCAGCAGCCTCTAGGTGGTTCACGAGAGACCAGCCTGTAGTTCCTCCAGCAGCCTCTAGGTGGTTCACGAGAGACCAGCCTGTAGTTCCTCCAGCAGCCTCTAGGTGGTTAGCCGTGTTTTGGTGCAGAATGACCCATCACCATTCTAAGACAAGGGTAAGAAATGTGATTTAATTCTCATAATACAAAGAAAACACATTTAGTCTTCAATCGTTTAGGGACTCGGTGGCTGGATCATCTTATGTTTCATATGAGTTCCCAGTTGACACAATTATATTCCATTAAAAAGTAATTAAGGATGGAATGTAAATGATTCATGGACATAAAAGTCCCACCCTCATAGAGCCAAAAAATGTAACTTTTCCGCTGTTGCCGAAAAATATAAAATATGGCGACGGTTGACGGCAAATTCACACCCTCGAAAACGGTCATGTGTAAAGTAATAGGTGACCAATTATTATATGATAGAGTCTATGGGTATAATATCCAGAGGTGTAATGCAAAAGGCATTAGGCTCCACTCTCGGTGTTATGATGAGGGCGACGTCTGGGAGCCTGCGCTGAATTTAAAGTAGTTAATATCGGAAGTTAAAGTTGCTAAAGCACACCGTAGGAGAGATAAACACTGGCAACGCTTTAATTCACTCATACACCGATGCTTTATTATGGAGGCGCATAGTTCAGACACACACAGTAAATACACACACGCGCACACATACACAAACACACACACAATTATCAACAGCACCTGTCAATAGCCTTCCCTCTCCTCACTTAGTCTCTCTCTCTCTCTCTCTCCCTCTCCCTCTCCTCACTCAGTCTCTCGCCCTCTCTCTCTCTCTCTCTCTCACTCTCACTCTCACTCTCACTCTCACTCTCACTCTCACTCTCTCTCACTCTCACTCTCACTCTCACTCTCACTCTCTCTCTCTCTCTCTCTCTCTCTCTCTCTCTCTCTCTCTCTGTCTCTCTCTCTCTCTCTCTCTCTCCTCTCTCTCCTCTCCTCTCCCTCTCCCTCTCCTCTCCTCTCCCTCTCCACTCTCCTCTTCTCTCTCTCTCTCTCTCTCTCTCTCTCTCTCTCTCTCTCTCTCTCTCTCTCTCTCTCTCTCTCTCTCTCTCTCTCTCTCCCTCTCCTCTCTCTCTCTCCTTCTCTCCCTCTCTCTCTCTCTCTCTCTCTCTCTCCTCCTCTCTCCCTCTCTCCCCCCCTCTCCCTCTCTCTCTCCCTCTCTCTCTCTCTCCTCTCTCTCTCCCTCTCTCTCTCTCTCTCTCTCTCTCTCTCTCTCTCTCTCTCTCTCTCTCTCCCTCTCTCTCTCTCTCTCTCTCTCTCTCTCTCTCTCTCTCTCTCTCTCTCTCTCTCTCTCTCTCTCTCTCTCTCTCTCTCTCTCTCTCTCTCTCTCTCTCTCTCTCTCTCTCTCTCTCTCTCTCCCCCTGTCAGTCCCTTGCCCCGATCCTTGTCCATGTAAATCAGTAAATCCTTGTCAGAACAGAGAAAAGGCCAAGTCCACTCGAGCCGATTGGATCCCCTGCGGCTCATGGCTCTGCCTATACCAAACTAATTAATGGCCGTCGTCATGAATAAAAACACTTTGATTACAAAGAGTGGATGGCCTGTGCCTCCACCCCTGCCTCCGTCATTAGGAGCAGGGCGCGCGGGTGCAGGAGAGGAACATATGGGTAGAGGAGAAGAAAATGCGGTCGGAGGAGAAGCAGGAGAGCGGGTACCCCCCACCGCCCCCAGCCCGCCCTCTGTTGCCCTGGCTTGATTGGAG
Organism: Melanogrammus aeglefinus; assembly: GCA_900291075.1. NCBI lineage: Eukaryota > Metazoa > Chordata > Actinopteri > Gadiformes > Gadidae > Melanogrammus > Melanogrammus aeglefinus. The sequence continues at coordinate 314,264 of OLKM01000432.1, forward strand.
CCTTCCCCCCTCGTCTCCCCCCTCCGTCTCCCCCTCTCTACGTCTCTATGTTTTATTCAAGACGGAGCGAGAGAGGGAGAGGTGGGGGAGAGAGAGGGTGAGAGGGGTGTGAGAGGGAGAGAGGGCGAGAGAGACTCCGAGACCCTCCGGATCTCTGATTAGCTGTACCTGCACCTACTGGCTAGCCAACGGCAAGAGCCTGTGGGGGTGCGGGTGAGTGAGTGGGGGAGGAGGAGGGGGAGGAGAAGGGGGAGGAGGGGGAGGAGGGGGAGAGCACTCAATGTCTGGGGGAGGAATTCTGAGTGCTCCATCTCTCCCCCATGGCTCAATCACCTCCAGGCTCCCCTGTGATCCCCCGCTCTGATGGGGCTCCTGCTTTCCCCGTCTCCTCGTCTCAAGGCCTCCTTATCTCCTCGTCTCCTTGTCTCCTGGTCTCCGAGTCTCCTGGTCTCAAGGCCTCCTGACCTCCTTGTCTCCTTGTCATACTCGCCCTCCTTGTCTCCTTGTCTCCTCGTCTCCTTGTCTCCTCGTCTGGTCTTCTGCTTACCTGCCCTTTCCGCAGGGATTAATCTGTGAGACATTCTCTCCGTTATACATCGCCAGAATACATCTGTGTTTGGTCGTCATGTGTCGTTAAGGAAGCCCGATATTGTCGTTGGTGGTTAGGGCATCTTAGACGTCCAGTCAAAGGTTCTGCCTTCTCATCCTTCAACGTCCATATGTCCATTTACTGTCTAACCCCTACCTGCTCCTTAACGACCTGTCTCTGTACTGTCTAACCCCTACCTGCTCCTTAACGACCTGTCTCTGTACTGTCTAACCCCTACCTGCTCCTTAACGACCTGTCTAACCCCTACCTGCTCCTTAACGACCTGTCTCTGTACTGTCTAACCCCTACCTGCTCCTTAATGACCTGTCTCTGTACTGTCTAACCCCTACCTGCTCCTTAATGACCTGTCTCTGTACTGTCTAACCCCTACCTGCTCCTTAACGACCTGTCTCTGTACTGTCTAAATAACTTGAGATTGACTACAACTGTTTAAAACAGAAAATTGGATTGAATAAAAACTAACGTCTCCTGACTTCTTGCTGTCGTTCTCCACACTGACGGCTACAGAGGCTGGGGAGCGCCATCACAGCTCGCCCGCGGCGCCGGGGTCCCGTATAGACCCCCTAAAGCACCCCCCCCCGGCCTCCCCCACCTCCCGCTGCCTTCCCCCCTTCCGCCCTGCCCTTCCCCCCCCGTCTGCACTCCCCCCCCCCCCCTACTGCGCTATGGATCCCCCGGCATTACCAGACCTTCTGTGGCTGTCATGGATCGACTCCGCGGCTTGCTCCGTCAAATGACCCCGGCCTCCCCCCACCCCCTCCCTCCCCATCTCCAGCGAGGCGTCCCCAGAGGGAGAGTCGGGCCCCCTGGTGGGGCCATCTGTACCTAGGCACAGCCACATTCATCATCAATCCCCCCCCCCCCGCCCCCAAAACGTTCAATTTGCGGACGGCTTGGGGGGGGGGGGGGGACGGGGGTGACAGCTCCACATGTACGTTCCTGGTAATGAGGGGCTTTTGAGCCAGGGGGCCGTGGGGGGTTCAATGCTGGCTCCCTGGGGTTTGAATCGCTGCTCCTGCTGCTGGTGTGCTAAATGTTACTGGTGCCGCGACTGGTGATACTAACGCTGCTAGCTAGTGCTACTGGTGATCAGTGATGGGAGTAACAGCGTTAGAAATAACTAACGCCGTTACTTTTTCTCTCTCTCTCTCTTTACTGTTCTTCCTTCGTTAGTGGGCACAAGACAATCGCCTTAATGATAAAGATTGGCTGAAGTCGAGTAACATGTCACGGTAAGCCAATCAGAGGTAGAGTTGGCCGGGTGTTGTTTGCAAACATTTGAAAGCACGCATAGTCGGACACACAACGACACAAGTGAGTCAACGTGAAGCAGGAATGGGGAGCCCCAATAATCTAAAAACTGCCTTCTTATAAATGGATGTAAAGCCATTACTTTTCCCTCCAAGAAATTAACGGAACGAAAGTAATGGTGAAATGTAAATTATGCCCTGGACAAAGTGCCTCTCCACGTCGGTGTCAAGTCATTCAAACATCTTTCAACGTTGCATGCTTCTGTTCATTCCATGCTTCCGTGGATGAACATGCGCTTGTTGTTTGAGTTCCGTTAAAGAGGGATAGAGGTGGACGTGGGGTCCAAATTATTTCACACATTTGATCATTTAAAAATGTACTTGAAAGAAACGCAATAGTTACTTTCCACAGTAACTAGTTACTTTTATAATTTGTAACGGAGTAACTACTTTAGTTACTTTTTGGGAGAAGTAACTGTAACTAATTACTTTTTTTAAAATAACTTCCCCATCACTGCTGGTGATACTAATGCTGCTAGCTAATGCTACTGATTCTACCGGTGCTGTTCGATGCTGCTGCTGCTGCTGGTGATACTGTGCTGGTGTGTGTGCACAAGCTACTGATGCGTGTGCAACTGATGCTACTGATGCTAATAGTTCTGCTAGCTACTGGTGCTAGTGCTACTGGTGCTGCAACTGGTGCTACAAGTGCTACTGCTACTGGTGCTGCAACTGGTGCTTACTGGTGCTACTAGTGCTACTGCTACTGGTGCTGCAACTGGTGCTTATGGTGCTGCTAGCTACTGCTACTGTGCTCCTGGCGCTGCCACTGGCCTCTGGTTGGTTGACTGGTTTGGGGGGGGGCAGGTGCTGAGGCCCAATCTCAGTCCTCGGCAGCAGCCACAACTGCAGCAGCAGCAGACGGTAAACCAGCCGGTAATGATGGATCCCGGGGGCCCGGGGCCCCGGTGTGGACATACATACCCCGGCTCTGATTTGAACCACCCGGTGGAGGCCCTAACTCATACGGGCGCCTGCTGCCGACAGTGTGTATGTTTTATTTGGCTGTATAATGTTAGCGATAGCGTCGTAGGGGCCGGGCCCCTGGGCGGTCGCATAGGAGAATAATAATAATGTCGTTCTTTGAAATCCGCCTTTCAAATGCAGGCGCAGGAATGTGTTTTTATTTCTTACTTCACGTGCCCCCGGAGACGTCGTGGAGGAACTATGAGCTTTCATAAAACCTGTACGCCTGGTAACGGCGCGACACTATCTCAGCAACTGAGGTAAAAAATCACTGGTATCCCTCGGAGACACACAACGCCTTACAAACACCCGGAGTCGTCCGTCAGGGAGCGGGCGCGGCTCCTCCTAATTCCATCCCCACCGTGGATAGTAATCACAGTATCTTAACATTAGCTTTTACCTGATGAAGCATAGTGTACATGTGTGTGTGTGTGTGTGTGTGTGTGTGTGTGTGTGTGCGTGTGTGTGCGTGTGTGTGTGTGTATTAGTGCGTGTTTCTCTGTGTGTGTAGGTGTGTGTGCCTGTGTGTGTGCCTGTGTGTGTAGGTGCCTTTGTGTGTGTAGGTGTGTGTTGGTGTATCTATGTTTGTGTGTGGGTGTGGGTGCTATTTTTCTGTGTTTGTGTGTTGGGTGTGTGTATGAGTGTTTGACTGTGAGTGTGCTATCTGTGGGTGTATGTGGGGGTGTGAGTGTGTTTGTGTGTTAGTGGGTATCTTTCTGTTTGTATCTATCTATGTGTGTGTTTGTATGCGTGTGTTTGTGTGTGTGTGTGTGTGTGTGGTGTGTGTGTGTGGTGTGTGTGGTGTGTGTGTGTGTGTGTGTGTTGTGTGTGTGTGTGTGTGTGTGTGTGACGTAGGCCTTGTCCTTCAGAAAAGGCCCTCGTCCAGCCACCAGGCCGCTGTGTAGACTCCATTTTGTTCCGGTCAATTCCCTCTGTCCTTCATCGGGGTCCGGCGGGGGC
>OLKM01000433.1:0-127500 GCA_900291075.1 Melanogrammus aeglefinus
GCAACATGTCAACGAGTGTGGGCACGCAGGCATACATTCAAGCATGGCAGTTGAAACGCGCATGCACAGACAAACGCACACATGCGTATGCAGAAACACAGCCACGCATGCATGCAGACACGCGCTCATGCATGCACACACACACACACACACAGACACAGAGAGATGCATGTAGTCACAGTAACCAACGTGCACAGAGACAAACCACAAATAATTTCCAGTCTAGTCTGTGCGGCTGGTCGTGGCGGCACGCGGCTGGTGACTTCACCAGCGTAATCACGATGGGAAGCCAGCCTGAGCTGGAATGTCTTGGTTTTACTGCCGTCTGTCTCTTGGAGTCTGTCTGGATGTTGGGAAACCAGTCCTTGCCTATGACTCTGTGTTTTGCCCGTCGGTGCTACAATGAGAGCGCAACGATTCATGCGAGAAATATGGCGTCCATCTCTTGTTATCTATTAACTCAAATCTATTTAAATTTTGATAATCGTTTTATAGTGATTATTTGCTGCTTCATTTTGCATTTAAGTTCAAATATGGGTTTCATGGATCAATATTAAAGGAATAGTTTAGTTTTCCTTGGCCGGTTGTCATGTAAAGCAAGCACATTTTAACTTGTGAGAGCGTTTGCTATTATTTATGAACTTTAATAGACTTTTAATGAACTTTTCATCTAACCCCAATTATTATCGAATAGATCTATAAAATATCAGCAGATTATTAGACTAAAAACAAATAAAGACAAATAAAGGTTGGATGAATCGACTATATAAATAATCATTAGATTAATAAAAGATATCAAATAATCATTAGATTAATAGATTATATAAATAATCGTTTGATTATTGGCTATATAAATAACCTTTAGATTAATAGACTATATAAATAATGATTCAATTAGTAGACTTTATCAATAATGTTTAGATGACCCAACGATTTATAAATAATGTTTGGATTAATAGACAAGAATAATTATCGTTATATGAATAAACTATAATCGTTATATTAATCGTTATAGTAATAGACTATATTAATAATCGTTATAGTAATAAACTATATTTATAATCGTTATATTAATAAACTATATTAATAATCGTTATAGTAATAAACTTTAATAATAATCGTTATATTAATCAACTATAATAATAATCGTTATAGTAATAAACTATTTATAATCGTTATATATACTATATTAATAATCATTATATTAAACTATAATAATAATCGTTATATTAAAACTATATTAATAATCGTTATAGTAATAAACTTTAATAATTATCGTTATATGAATAAACTATAATCGTTATATTAATAATCGTTATATTAATAATCGTTATAGTAATAAACTATATTAATAATCGTTATAGTAATAGAATGTATTAATAATCGTTATATTAATAAACTATATTAATAATCGTTATAGTAATAGACTATATTAATGATCGTTATATTAATAAACTATATTAATAATCGTTATAGTAATAGACTATATTAATAATCGTTATATTAATAAACTATATTAATAATCGTTATATTAATAGACTATATTAATGATCGGTAGTTGTCCAGACCGTGCTGATGCCGGTCCCTGCTGCCCCAGGCTGTGTGTGGTGGTCTCACTGAGCCCCCCCCCCCCCCCCCCGAGCCCATGTACCGCCTGTACAGCCGGCAGGTGCGCAGCAAGCAGCTGGCCATCAAGCGCATGAACGAGATCCAGAAGGGCATCGACGGCTGGGAGGCAAAGGGACACTCGGCCAGTGCTGCAGGCGCTTCATCCTGGAGGGCCTCGGCTGCTACGCGCCGGCAGGCCCGAGCGAGAAGCGCCACAACTTCCTGTTCGACTGGAGTGATGAGCCATACATGCAAGGCCAACCCGAGCTGGGGGGGCTCACCTGATGGCCCGCCTCCATACGCACAGTAGGGGGGCCTCACCTGTCACAGGTACCCTAATGAGCGGTCTACTGCTACCTCCTGTACATTCAGTAGGTACACTAGTAAGGACAGACCTCTGGCTGTATGTATGTGTTCTGATTAGTACTAGCACAGCCTGTCTGCATACTGTGTATGTTTATATACATATACTCTGTACAGGGATGATTAGTACCACAAGCTGTACACGAAGTCCTGCCCCAGTCAGGGTGTGTTACCTGGGGAGCGCTGTATTCTGTCCCCGCGGCTCAGGGCCCGGTGTTGAAAGGTTTTCTTCTAATCTCTCTCCAGACCCCAACTTCGTGCGAACCTTCCTCACCACGTACCGCTCCTTCTGCAAGCCCCAGGAGCTGCTGTCGCTGCTCATAGACAGGTGACTTCTGAAGCTCCTCCTCCACCTCTGCCTCCTCCCCTCCTCAAGTTCTACTGTGTATATGAACGTGTACCATTTAGTGTGTATCTGAGCGTGTGCATATGAAAGTATGCTATTAGTGTGAGTGTGTGTTGTGTATATGAATGTGTGTTTATTCAGGGTGTCCGCGCATCCTTAAAAAGTCTTAAAAAGTCTTAAATTCATGTTTCTAAATTTAAGGCCTTAAAAAGTCTTAAATTCGTTACAAATGTAATATGCTGGTCTTAAATACTTAACTCAAGGTCTTAGATTTGTCGGGCAGGACTTTATATATTTTTATTTTCCTCAAGTGACTTTTCAGGAAGGAAAAGTCAAAGTTGCTAGCTGCATATATAAACGATTATCTGGGTGCTTGCTAGCTAGTCTGTGACAATGGGTAAGTGCATATTCAAGGATAGTTAGCTGGAAGACGTCCGTTTCCGAAGTTGGCTCGCGTCTTTTGCCAACCCCCACCATCGCGTGTTTTAGGTCTTAAATTTCATTCAAGGTGGTATTAAAAAGGTCTTAAAAAGTCTTACATTTGACTTGCTGAAACCTGCCAATACCCTGTTATTATGGTATATCATTAGTGTGCATGTGAATCTATGTCTGAATGTATACCATTAGTGTTTATGCGTTGTGTATGTGAACGTCTCGGGTCAGGATCGACATCCCAGAGCCGGAGCCCACGGAGGCGGACCGCCAGGCGCTGTGGAACGGAGATCAGCCAATGGCAGCCGAGCTCCAGAGGTTCCGGAAGGAGTATGTGCAGCCGGTCCAACTCAGGTACCACCACCGGATCAGACCGGAGCAGACCGGATCACATTAGACCAGACCGGATCAGGACCAGATCAGACCGGATCACATTAGACCAGACCGGATCAGACTGGTTCACATTAGACCAGACCGGATCACATTAGACCGGACCGGATCAGGACCAGATCAGACCGGATCAGGACCAGATCAGACCGGATCACATTAGACAAGACCGGATCAGACCGGATCACATTAGATCAGACTGGATCAGACTGGTTTACATTAGATCAGACCGGATCACATTAGACCAAATCAGGAAAAACCGGATCACATCGATTAGACCGGTTCAGGAAAACCAGATAACAGTCGATTTAGACCAGACGATATCTCAGTATACAACACTTGATTAGAACAGAATTAGAATAAGGACCATTAGAAAGTACAGTCCTAGCAGTGTTTTTAAGTAGCGTTTCTGTCAAGTCCTTCAGCAGGCTCTTCTACCCAGTGTCCTCCATGGTGAGTCCTGTGGTTTGATATCAGACGGTGATTTGATATCAGACGGTGAATTGATATCAGACGGTGAATTGATATCAGGTGTTTAAGCCACCTGCTAAAAGGTGATCCGACGGTTTGCGGGACGGAAGGAGAGTGACACAGCGTTCCTCCCCAAGCCCCAGCTCAGCATGTTCTCCAGGGATAGGGACAGTCACACCAGGACTCCCCGCGTCAGTATTTGGTCAGTCGAGTAGGCTGATCCTCTCCTCACATGTTCCTCCACGTTCTGAAACTCTAGAACCTGGAGGTGACCTGTGGGTCACCGGTGGTCCAGGCGGTGGCTAGCGTTCCTGATGAACACATTCAGGTCATAGTTCCTAACTGAATAACAAACTTGATTACATTTGAATACACATTTTGGTTGGCAAAACGCATACCTTTCACAAACACGCATAGACCAGCACTCAGGACAGGGTCCTGTACATTTTAGACGCAACAATGTAGTGTGGTGCAAAACGCAGGCTTCGTTTTTAGAGGGCAATACATTTTTCTTTTAACATTTATCTAGCTAGTGTGGCCTTCAGCTTTTGTCTTTCCTGTTGCTCCCAAAGAACAAACAAGGTCTGGGGAGTGTCTTGTAGAGGACAAATCGCAGGGAGTATGTTGCAGGGTCACCATGAAGTCTTAAGGACCAAGCAGTGTGTTGTCAGTGTTTAAAGATGGACACTCTTTGTTGGGTCCCCAATAGTTCTTAAGGTCCAAACAGTGTGTTTACAGTCTTTAAAGATGGACTCTCTTTGTTGGGTCCCCAATAGTTCTTAAGGTCCAAACAGTGTGTTTACAGTGTTTAAAGATGGACTCTCTTTGTTGGGGTCCCCAATAGTTCTTAAGTTCCAAACAGTGTGTTCTCAGTGTTTAAAGATGGACTCTCTTTGTTAGGTCCCCAATAGTTCTTAAGATCCAAGCAGTGTGTTCTCGGTCCCGAAAAGCTGTTGTGGTCCAGCGGGTGTGTTGTGTTGCTTGTGTTCAGTGTGTCCTTTAACGACGGCGTCGTCATCTCCCTCTGCAGGGTGCTCAATGTGTTCCGTCAGTGGGTGGAGCATCACTTCTACGACTTTGACAACGACCCGGAGCTGAGGAGCCGACTAGAGGAATACATCACCAGCAAAATACAACTGAGAGGTCAGCTCCGTTCACACTCTTAAAACCACACTACCCGAGTGCCCGCGAGCAAAGCATCCACAGCAAACTACCAGATCAGATATCATGGAGAAGTGAACCCATCTCACAGTTTTGTTCACTTATGAAACTAATGAATTTGTCTTTAATGTAGAATATATAAGTCTTTAATCTTAAAACGCATGACACTTCACAAATGGGATTATTCATTGTGAAGGCTACCCTAGTCCTGTAAAACATGGATTACTATTTCCCGTCGTTAGTCATTTAGCAGATGACTTAATCCGAAGCAACGTGTCATCTAGCTCAGGGAGGGAAACGTTTAAGCCGTGGGACACCACAGGGGAATCAAACCCAGAACCTTTTAGACTGGAACCGTAACCACCAGACTAACCTCTCGTCACCGTCGGCGACCCCCCCCCCCCCCCCCCCCCCCCCAGGAAAGTCGATGAGGAAGTGGGTGGAGTCCATCAACAAGATCATCAAGAGGAAGCTGCAGACACAGGCCAATGGCGTCAGCCACAGCATCACCTTCGAGAGCCCGCCCCCGCCCATCGAGTGGCACATCAGCCGGGCGGGGCAGCTGGACACCTTTGACCTCATGACCCTTCACCCCATCGAGATCGCCCGCCAGCTCACCCTGCTGGAGTCAGAGCTGTACAGGTGAGCGGGCTGCAGGAAACACCTGGGTCAGGGGGTCGGGACCCCTGGGTCGGGGGGTCGGGACCCCCTGGGTCGGGGGGTCGGGACCCCCTGGGTCAGGGGGTCGGTGTATTTATTGATATACTCCATTCCACAGAGGGTGTGTCATATAGAAGATGGTAATGACTACTACCGAAGAAAAATAGGATTATAGATTAACAAAACCAACCTTATTATAAGGTTGGTTTGCACAGGGGCTTCTGGATATGTGTTTTCCTTGGATTTTGGCACAAGGGATTATAACATCTGATCCTGTGTATTAATGATAAGCCGGGATATAGCCAGGTTATTCTAAATGTCTCAATTGGGTTTAAAGGTAATAAAGAATACTATTTATTCAGAAACATGGTAAACATATGAAATGTATCTTTGACAGAAGAGAGAGAGGGTTGAAACATGCTAAATAATTCTCCTCTTCCTCCTCCTCCACCTGCTTCGGCTGCTCCCCCTTCCTCCCTTCCTTTCTTACTCCTTCATCTTCCTCTTCCTGCTGCTCCTCATCCTCCTCCTCCTGCTCCTCCTTCCTCCCTTCCTTCCTTACTCCCTTCCTTCTTTACTCCTTCATCTTCCTCCTTCTCCTCCTCCTCCTCCTGCTCCTCCTCTTCCTCCTGCTGCTCCTCCTGCTCCTCCTCTTCCTCCTCAGGGCGGTGAGGCCCTCAGAGCTGGTGGGCAGTGTGTGGACCAAGGAGGACAAGGAGAAGAACTCCCCCAACCTCCTCCGCATGATCCGCCACACCACCAACCTCACGCTGTGGTTCGAGAAGTGAGTCCCCACTACTCCCAGGTCCCCTCTGGTCCCAGGGTAATGGTACAGTCCAGGTCCCCTCTGGGTCCCAGGGTGATGGTACAGTCCAGGTCCCCTCTGGGCCCCAGGGTGATGGTACAGTCCAGATCCCCTCTGGGACCCAGGGTGATGGTACAGTCCAGATCCCCTCTGGGACCCAGGGTGATGGTACAGTCCAGATCCCCTCTGGTCCCAGGGTGATGGTGCAGTCCAGGTCCCCTCCGGGCCCCAGGGTGATGGTACAGTCCAGCAGTGTGCGAACTATATGGCTTTCGGGTGGGCTCACTTATATTAGTGGGGGGGGGGGGGATTGCGCGTGCCTCAGAGCGAGGACTTATTGAAAACGCATCCATTATTACAACCCTGTATGCCTACTTGCCTTTTGCCAGCACATAAAAGCACATATGATATCACATCAAATCTGACTGCGGTACCTATGCCATTTTGCACGCACATAAAAGCACATATGATATCACATCAAATCTGACTGCGGTCCAGCCAGCCGCTACATTTTACTAACTGCACAGAGAAGACCAGCTTCAAATTAAAATGAGTATTAAAAGGCAATTCTGACTGGTTGCGCTATTTATATTGACTTATTTATTATTTATTATTATGGGAGGACCATTCAAAGCTAATAGAAAGAGATGTCTTAATCAGCCTGTTTAGTCATGTTATCCACCACTGATTTGGAGTCATAAGGTCACATGACCTGGGCGCGATTGAGAAAAAATGCTATATTTTTCATAGAAATATTAATACAAATTATGAGGATTATTCACATGACTACAGTACACAGAATAATACAGCATTTTAGCTCTGTAGCTCCCAGATTAGCATTCATTTATACAGATTAGCCTTTACCTTAAAACAGAAGCGACCACACAGGCCTGGGATCACCTTCCTTTGCTGTTGGTCCAGAAGCCCATGATGTGGACAGGCGATGACCTGCATTAATCCAGGATGTGATGAAGGGTGCTGGGTTGGATCTCTCCAAAGGGGGTCCATTAAGATCCACAAAAGCGAGGAGAGTCAGTGCCATTGACGGCAGAAAAACCCCTCTCTGAGGTGGGGAGATATGTCCTGCTTGCTGTACAAAGCTTTTCCAATGTTTTGCCTGGTGCTTTTTCTTGTAACTTCCAGTTGCGCAACTCATCCACTGCCTCTCTAGCAGACTCGCCGAGTTTTTTAGCTAGTGTCCGTACTTCATTTTCTCCATACAGGATCAATGCGTTGCGGTCCTGTGGCCAGAAGTGCTTGTCCAGGGGTTTTAACATGTGGACAAGGTCTGATTCCGGCATTCGCCTTTTAAGGCCGTCAATCACAGACTGATAAAACTGACGCCGGTTGATTTTCCCCCTGCCCTCAACAAGTTGAACATCTTTAAACAGGCCCAGGGATGTGTGCTGTTCAGCTTTCAGGGTGGATTTACCGCCACTCTCTTTCATGGCTGTCAGTACATCAGTAGTCTGCTGAATCTGGCGAGTGGCATCCACTAGTAACAAGTCTCTCCGCTGAAGTTTCAATGAGAGGCCCTGTAGCTCACGGAGTATGTCTTTCATGCAAGCAAGACCCATTAAAAACCTGGAGTGTGTGAGATGTTTGTGTTGCCCCAGGAATTTCTTCCTCTCTGTGTCATTGCGAGATGTATCCTCGCTTGCTGTCTTGAAGTGGCGCGCTAATGCAGGGTAGTTATTCCAGACTGCTTTTGGCAGTATTAAAACTACTCGCCACCCACCTGATGGTGAATATCTGCCCAATTCTCAAAATTTGCATATTGAGATCTGCAGCCGCTTCCTCGAGCAAATGCGCATTCTTTGCGGACTGGTGATACAGAGCGTACAGCTAGGGGATGAAAAACTCGAGATGGTTACATCCAGCAACCTCTTTGAGAGAGTCATGGACAGCCAATTCAAGGCGGTGGGCCAGGCAATGAATGGAGTGAATGTTTGGGAAGTCACGTTTAAGCTTCGCAATCAGTCCAGTGGTTTTGCCGGTGAGAACTGCTGCACCATCTGTGGCGATGCTGATGAGGTTGTTTCCCAAAAACTCATCATCTAATCCTGCTTGGCGCAAACTCTGTCTCAAGCTGTTGTAAATGGGTTCTGCATTTGTGCCTTGTGTCAGTTCTGTAATTTCTAAAAATACATTGTCCACGTCTCCTTTCCCACTCACATCACACCGCATACAGTATATAATGAGGTATGCACGTCCGTGCACCGTGCTCTCATCAATGGTTATGCTGATTTTTGAATTTATCTTCTTTTATGTTTGAGACTAACTTTTATAAGCCAGCCTTTCCTTGGCCACCATATAGGCCGATCTGAATGAAGATGCCGTTTCTTCTTTTAACTTGGAATTTATCTCAAGTGCTCTGTTTGGCAGAACCTCCTTTTGCTTGGTTTCTGTGACTTCAACAGCCCTTTTGTGTGCTATGCTATCGCAATGTTTATACACTTTTTTTACGCAACCCTTTTTGTATGTGGCTGCTTACATCTCGTTAATCCACTCTTCCGATAAGTGCGCGCCATTGACCTTTTCAGAAAGCAGACGAGTATTTGTGTCCCTGCAAATTGTGCATCCCAAGTTTCCATCCCTAGCAAACAGCCGGGTGTTGCGGGACTTCCATTCTCTCCACTGCTGGCTGGTCCAGTTAGCTGGGAGCGAGAGGCAGGTGGAGTTACCGTCATCAGCGGCCTCTGAGCTGTCGGCTGTTGGCGGGCTTTCACTGGCAGCAGTCCCCACAAGTGCAGCGGTGGTGGTGTCGGTTGTCCCCAAGCTAGCATCTGCCCAAGAACTCGCCTCTTGCTGCTCCTCAGAGTCATTTCGTCTTCGATTTCTTTGTAAATCCAAAATTTGCGAGTAGGTTTCCCTGTTTTCTTTTAAACATGACTGCAAAACATGTAATACGAAATTGCGCAGGTCCAGCGGCTCTCCGATGTCTGATTTTAAGTGACGTTTAAGACATAGTGCCCCCAAGCTTCAATGGTGAGGACAATAATTGCATGCAGGCCGGTATCTTTATGAAGATGATGAATCACCCTCATGCGCAAATCATGCATTAAAAATAGCCAAATTACACGTGATCCATGATTATGCAATACAAAAATAAAAAGGAAATGCATTGGGGAAAAAAAGCATTTTGCCAATATTTAAGAGACCCCCCCCCCCCCAAAATTTCATATCATTTTTTCTGGGGGGCTCATGTCTCATTAAGGGGGGCTGAGACCCCCCTGGCCCCCCCGTAGTTCGCACCCTGCAGTCCAGGTCCCCTCTGGTCCCAGGGTGATGGTACAGTCCAGCCCCCCTCTGGTCCCGGGGTGATGATACAGTCTAGATCCCCTCTGGTCCACAGGGTGATGGTACTGTCCAGATCCCTCTGGTCCCAGGGTGATGGTACAGTCCAGATCCCTCTGGTCCCAGGGTGATGGTACAGTCCAGATCCCCTCTGGTCCCAGGGTGATGGTACAGTCCAGATCCCCTCTGGTCCCAGGGTGATGGTACAGTCCAGATCCCCTCTGGTCCCAGGGTGATGGTACAGTCCAGATCCCCTCTGGTCCCAGGGTGATGGTACAGTCTAGATCCCTCTGGTCCCAGGGTGATGGTACAGTCCAAGATGGTCTAAACAAATGGTAGCAGAACAAGCAACAGTTTAAGTAGGAAGATGCTTCGCCAACACTGAGATAGTCTAACCCCTCTCATGCATATTAATGTTCCTATTGTTTATATTTTATATATATATATAATAAATTATTTTGTTCTGGGCTGTATCAAAAAGGTTTACTTTTTTTGTGTGTGCGTGTGCAGGTGCATCGTGGAGGCGGAGAACCTGGACGAGCGCGTGGCGGTGTTCACGCGGGTCATCGAGGTGCTGCAGGTCTTCCAGGAGCTCAACAACTTCAACGGCGTCCTGGAGGTGGTCAGCGCCATCAACTCTGTCCCCGTGTACCGCCTGGACCACACCTTCGAGGTACACACACACACAGAGGGCACGCAGGCACACAAAGAACACACTCGCCCACGGAGAACACACACGCACAAACACACACTGATATCATGCACATACAGAACACACACTCACACAACACACGGGATACACTTGAAGACGGAGAACACACTCGCACAGAGATCACACTCGAACACACAACACACACGCACACACAGGAACACACACTCCTGGGGGATGGGTTCAGGGTTCCTGACGGCGGTGTGCTGTGCGGCGTTGCAGGCGGTGCCGGAGCGGAAGAAGAAGATCCTGGAGGAGGCGGTGGAGCTGAGCCAGGACCACTTCAAGAAGTACCTGGCCAAGCTCAAGTCCATCAACCCGCCATGCGTGCCTTTCTTTGGTAAGAACCGCCAGGCCAGTTCAGGTCAGGAGGCACCCCCTGCAGTGACTCGCACACTTCACTGGATATTTCAACTGACCTTGCCTCCCGCTCTTCTTCTCCCTCCACCTCCTCCTCCTCCTCCTCCTCATCCTCCTCCTCCTCCTCTCTCCTCCCTCTCCTCCTCCTCCTCCTCCTCCTCCTCCTCCTCTCCTCCTCCTCCTCCTCCCGTTGTCACGGTGACAAGGTATCTACCTGACCAACATCCTGAAGACTGAGGAGGGCAACCCGGACCACCTGAAGCGCCACGGCAAGGAGCTCATCAACTTCAGCAAGCGGCGGAAAGTGGCGGAGATCACGGGGGAGATCCAGCAGTACCAGAACCAGCCCTACTGCCTGAAGCAGGAGCACGACGTCCAGGTACGACCCCCCCCCCCCCCTCCCGTCCCAGGGACATCTTTTCATTTGTTACTTTATTGGTTGTTATCGCTGTGATTCAATTTGAATTTTTCTGCAATTGGCGGCATTATTTATAAATTAAGCAGATGCTTTAATCTGCTAATTAACAATAAAAAATTATTTAGTCATATAGCAGGTCCGGGACTTTCAGTTCATTCAGGAATCAAAAATCCTTGTCCGTACCCGTGCTTCCTGTTGTCCATAACAGAGAACCTCCCGGTTCGGACTAGAGCATTGCGTCTAAAATGGAGGCCTGACCATAGTCTGGTTATGGCCTTAAAGGCATGACGCTACACTTCTACAGCGGGTTCTTCTCCTATGCTATTCAGCCCTAACACTAGCGCATTAAGGAGTAGACAGGGGTCAGGCGTCTCGCTCAACGATGTCCACAGGATGTGCTCTGTAGCTTAAATACTCTTTTTAAACCATGCCTTTTAAAAAAGAAAAAAAGGGAAAGGAAGATAAAGAGCAGATTTTAATAAGCAAAGGAAGGCAAATTTTACAAAACAAAAATGTCCTGGAGTGGATTTTTCACTCTCCTGGACCAGACTCTAACCTGTTGCGGTCTCTCCCTCTCTCCCCAGAGGTTCTTTGAGAACCTGAACCCCATGGGCATCATGAGCGAGAAGGACTTCTCCGACTACCTGTTCAACAAGTCCCAGGAGATCGAGCCCCGGAACTGCCGGCAGCCTCCTCGCTTTGTAAGCCGCTCCGCCGGACCCTCTCCCTGGCTTTGTGTCTCACCAATCATGGGCCTTCGTCATTTCTGGACAGGAGCTCCCTCCTTTTCCCAGATAAAGGCTTAGTGGAAAACAGAGTGGATGCCAAATGTCCACGCT
Organism: Melanogrammus aeglefinus; assembly: GCA_900291075.1. Classification (NCBI taxonomy): domain Eukaryota; kingdom Metazoa; phylum Chordata; class Actinopteri; order Gadiformes; family Gadidae; genus Melanogrammus; species Melanogrammus aeglefinus. Next base: position 11,857 of record OLKM01000433.1, read on the forward strand.
GAATCACACATCTGTGCGGCTCCGCTTTCCCATGAAAATAAACGTAAACGTTGTTCCCTCATATTCAGGGAACTGACCGATTGAACCACCCTACACTCTCTCTCTTTCACTACTCCTGTCTCTATCCATGAGGACAGAACATGCCCCTTAACACAAAACACACTAGTTAACGATGGTTCAGGTTAGGGTGTACTTCTTGGAAGAGTTGTTCCGATACCAATGTTGGAAATTCCTCCGATACTGCCTGAAGTGGGGTATCGGCGAGTACGGAAGTCCACGCGCCGATCCGATACACGTAACTAGCTGATTTACTACACAGGCAGAGAACATCACAAACCACGTGCTTTAGAGCCACGAAGTCTGGAAAAACATGGATGCAAAGACGCTTGAATGAAAATGATCTAGGTCTGAAAAAAAAAGGGTTTTTCGACAGTAAGTGGGCCGACTATACATTGCCGTCATTATAAGAGAACCCTTCACTAACAACAAGTGCTGTCAGTAGTCACAATGCTAGATGCTGTGTCGGTATAGGCTTGGTATCGGCCCATACTCAAGTTCAGGAACCAGTATCGGTAAGAGAAAAACGGCATCTGAACATCTCTACTTGGTTTAACATCCGGGTCCTGTATGGCCAGAAGGTGGTTAGATTCCTTCAGCCTTCCGTCTTATCTCCCTCCGCCTCCCTCCCTCCCTCCCCCCGCTGCAGCCCAGGAAGACCCTGTACACCCTCAAGTCCCCGGGGATCCGGCCGGTCCGCACCTCCACGTCGGGCACCCTGAAGGGGCACCCCGTGGCCTTGGAGCGCGAGCCCCCCCACAAGATCACCTTCCGCAGCATCGCCGAGACGGAGCTGGAGACGCCCGCCTCCGCCTCGGTGCCCACCTCCCCCAACACGCCCACGCCGCCGCAGTCAGCCTCCTCCGACCTCAGCTCCGTCTTCACCGAGCCCGACCTCGGCAGCTCCTACGGTGGGTGGTCCCCGACCTCGGACCCCTGGAACCCCCGACACCTGACCCTCAAGCACCTGACCCTCCGACCCTTGACCTCTGTCCACTGACCTCGACCACTGATCTTTGACCTCCAACCTTTGACCTCCAGCCCATAACATCCGAGCCATGACACACAGAAAAATAAGAAATGACCTAAATTTAATTTAGCTAAGAAACTATGTATTCATTTTATTTATTAGTCATTGTATTCAAAGTAAATACAATAGTAATTATATATTTTAGTAATTTGATATTGATCAGATATTTATGATTAAATAATTAGTTAACCCTGGCTGGCTGTTTCTCCTCTAAAGCCTCTCTCTCTGTGTCTGTTGACTCCTACAGGAGGTAACTCCATATTCGCCCCCGTCATCCTGCCTCCTTCAAGTGAGTACCCCCCCCGTCTGGGAGGCCGGGGATATGTGGCCGGGGTCTGGGGGGGAGCAGGGACTGGTCACATCTCGGGGTCACAGTGGGGGGTCTCATCTCGGGGTCACAGTGGGGGGTCTCCATCAGGCCGTCCCAGTGGGGGTCCCCGTCAGGCCGTCCCAGTGGGGGGTCTCATCTCGGGGTGTTTGTGTTTCTCCGCTGCAGAGTTCCACTCGGCGTCCTGCGGCAGCCTGCACCACCTGGGGGAGGAGCCACTCAAGCCCCCGCCCCTCCCCCCCCGCAGGAAGGACGCCATGTCCGAGGCCAAGGTGAGGATCCTCCCCGCTCCTACCCATGATCCTCTGCTGCGCTGCGTGCGCTTGCTGCTGATGGAACCTTCTCTCCTCCTCCCCTCTCCTCCTTCCTCCTCTGTTCTCCTCTGTCCTCCTCTCCCCTCTCCTCTCTCCTCTGTCCTCCTCTCCCCTCTCCTCTCTCCTCCCCGCTCCTCTCTCCTCTGTCCTCCTCTCCCCTCTCCTCTCTCCGACCTCCTCTCTCCTCTGTTTTCCTCCCTCTCTCCTCCCTCCTCCCCTGTCCTCCTCTCTCTGTTCTGTGTCTCGACACATTGTGTTTGTTTTGGATATGTGTGCGTCAGATCCGGGCAGCCCTTACCTTCATTAAGTTTCTTTCAGTCAAACTTGTAGTAAAAGCCTGCTTTTATGAAAATGTAAATATTGTTAATGAGACAACTTTAACTCATTACTGTGTGTGTGTGTGTGTGTGTGTGTGTGTGTGTGTGTGTGTGTGTGTGTGTGTGTGTGTGTGTGTGTGTGTGTGTGTGTGTGTGTGTGTGTGTGTGTGTGTGTGTGTGTGTGTGTGTGTGTGTGTGGCCCCCCCCACCCCCCCTCCCAGATGGGCCCTCTCTCCGACTTCCCCCCCGCCATCCCCCCCCGGCTGCCCCCTACCCTGCCCCGGGTCCAGCCGCGGGCCCCGCTCTACAACGGCCCCCCCGGCGACGGGCCCCTGCCCAGCCCCCCGCCCCCCGCCGCCCCGGGACCCGCTGCCCGACACGCCCCCCCCGGTGCCCTACCGGCCCCCGGAGATCTTCATCAACTACCCGCCCAGCATGCAGCCCTCGCCGGTGGGCCGCTTCCACTGGGACTTCGGCAGCCTGCCCACCTCCCCCGGGACCCCCCCGGGGACCCCCTCCCCGCGGGTGCCCCGCCGCAGCTGCCCGCTGAGCGCCAGCCACAACAGCCTGTGCCCGCCGCCCCCCATGGCGTCGGCCCCGCCCGTCCCGCCGCGCCACAACTCCTCCCCCCAGCTGCCCAAGCTCCCGCCAAAGACATACAAGCGGGAGCAGCTGCCGCCCGCCTTCCAGGCGCTCTCATTGGTGGAGAGCACGGACAGCAGCCAATGAGACGGCCGTTTCGTTTCGTTTTTTATTTTTTGTTTTTTTTGTTTTTTTTGTTTTTCTTTCGGACGAACTCTTAACGAGGAGGGGCCGGCGAGGGAGGGGGGAGGGGGGAGGGGCCACGGACGGCAGAGCGCGCTCGGATTGGTCGGATCATCGGGGCCGGTCGACCCATCGAGGTGGATCGACCAATAGGTGACAGAATGCTGCTGCCACGCCCCCAACCCCCTCGCCTTCTTCCGCCCGCCACGCCTGACTCCTCCCACTCCCGTCGGCTCAAGAGCCCCGCCTCTCAGGGGTTACGTAGCTCCGCCTACATTTCAAACCCTCAGTGCCAATGAGCCACGCCCCCATAAGGGGCCCCAGACGCTGTTTCGTGTGTGTGTGTGTGTGTGTGTGTGTGTGTGTGTGTGTGTGTGTGTGTGTGTGTGTGTGTGTGTGTGTGTGTGTGTGTGTGTGGTGTGAAACGTGTGTGTGTGTGTGTGTGTGTGTTGTGTGTGTGTGTGTGTGTGTGTGTGTGTGTGTGCGTGCGCGCGGAAACAAGCCTCTGTGCTTCTCCCGTGGAGAGTGCCCTCTGTAGCGACCCTCCCCCCCCCTTTGAGGAGTCACATGGTCTCTTCTGGATCGTTCCACTGAGGTGGGGAAAGCATGGGGGCGTGGCCATGACGGTTGCCGTGACGGTGGCCATGTTGGCGGCTCAGACTCTCGATGCACGTCCCTGCCCCCGCCGCGGGGTTAGCGTGCGGAGCTAACGAGGAGCTAGCGGTGGCTAGCGAGGAGCTAGCGGTGGCTAGCGGGTCACCTTTACTGTTAATGTTTTTCTACGAACTCAACCATGGCCAAAGTCTTATTTTATGCAGGGGGGAAAGGGATTTTGCTCTCTCTTTTTTGTTTTGTGTCTTTGTTTTGTTTTTTAAAGAGATGACATCATCGGGGGCAAAAAGCGAGACATGTAATCCTATTGGCCGGTGCAACACTGAACACCCCGCCCCCTTTATCGCTACTGTGCACTGTGACTGAACAGGAGGGAGATGGAGTCATCAGGCCTGTCTGTCTCCGTCTGTCTGTCTGTCTGTTTCTCTCTTCGCCTGTCCCCCCCCGTGTGTCCGTCTGTCTTGTCTTTTTAGCTTTCTCCCTCTTTTGTTGTGTGTGTGTGTGTGTTCAAACAGGCCTGCCCATAGCCACCCTCTTCTCCCCAAAACGTTGCCTTTTTAAGAAGAAAACAAAAAACCCACAGCACTGACCTCTGACCCCTGGTTAGGGGGGCCTCGGCAGGAAGACATGAGGCCAGAGTCTGGACGCCATTTGCACATCAGGCTGTTTTGTCTTTTTTTGGGGTTTTGGGGTCAGATGACTTTCCCCCCGCCTCCCTGTAGCCTTGGGTTCATCTGGAGGGGAGGCAGTGCAGGTGGGGGTGTAGTACTGCCCCCGGGCCAGCAGGGGGCAGTACTACACAGGGCGCTGAAGGGTCTGACTGGACTGGAGCGCTGTCCGGAGACGCCCCCTGGAGCAGGACGTTGTGCATCTGTGTGTCTCCTCTCTCAAGAAGCCAAGGTGATGTCTTAAAACTCTTGAAGCCCCGTCCCGGGTCTCAGCGTGGACCGTGTGGTCAGTCCTACACTACCGCGGCAATCCTCCTCCTCCTTCCTCCTCTCCTCTCTCCTCCTCCTCCTCCTCCTCCTCCTCCTCCTCCTCCTCCTCCTCCTCCTCCTCCTCCTCCTCCTCGTGTATGAATAGACTGCTATGTAACTAAAGCCCAACGCCCCCCCTAACGTGCCTCCTCTCTCCGCATCCCAACCAAAGTCTGGGACTAAAGGGACAGTGCCCTCCGGTGGCGGCTTCAAGGAACTACAAACCAAGAGAAAAGCAACCGAAAATGAGGAACATCCACACCCTCTTTCACCCTCTCTCTCTTTATCTCTCTTGATCTCTCTCTGTACCTCCCTCTCTCACCCTCTTCCTCTCGCCCTATGTCTCTCAAGCCCTCTCTCTCTCCCTCTGTCTCTCTCTCCCTCTGACTCTCTCTCTCTGTCTCTCTCTCTGTCTGTTAATTTTGGACAGACTGCAGGGTCCCCTGCATCCTGAACAGATGTGCCTTTTTACTTTCTCTTTGGATTTTACACAACAAGCAAAAGGTGTCTAAAAGCAGAAAAAAAGCAAAAAAAAAAGAATAAATAATAAAGTTGCCTATGTAATGTTGAGAACAAAACTATACACTACGAATTGTACATGTTTGTGGATACAGTGTGTGTGTGTGTGTGTATGGGTGTGTGCGCGTGTGTGTGCGTGGACGTGTATATATAACATGTATACACTAACGATTAGGATTTGTATAAAGTGACGTTTCTCTCTCGTTGACGGTCTCTCCGTCTTGCGGCGGCCGCGTCAGACTTTGCCTAACAGTCCGATGCTGCTACCGTCGGCACAACGTCGACCACGGCCCCACGCAGGTCGTCGTGACAACCTAACAAGACAATCCCCCAAACCCCCCCCAACCCAGCTCGCACTCTGGGACTATTCACTGAGAATAAGCCATGACCTTTGACCCCCGCCCTCTGTGACCCTGCAACCCCCAACCCCCCCCATCTCCCCTTTTTAGCTATTTTGTTTTTTTAAAGCAATGGAAATGTACAGAGCGTTTGCTTTACTCCACCACTTTACACACCAGACTAACTGCCTTTCTCTTCTTTGTGTCTCTTTGATTTTGTAAAGGCTCGGTCACAACAGAACGCATTAAAGAGGGGGGGGGATGTATCAAGGAATGCAATATGTGTCTGTTGGAGGGGGGGGGCGGGGGGTGCGTGTCCTGAGAACACACTTTGTGCACTTTAGGCTGTACTGTTTGAAATGGCCAACGGGTGGCGTGGGGTCATGTTTATGCACGCAATGCATTGTGGTCCTGCGCTACCGTTTTTGCGAAAAACTCAAACTCTCGGATTAGGGCGATGAAAAAAAAACGATGAATTTTAAAACCGACCAATAAAAAAAACAAAACAATTAAGGCCAACGATTGGACCGCCTGCTGGTCACATGACAGTCACGTGAACTCAGGTTGTGGGAGAAATCCAAGGTGCCATGACATGAGTAGCCCTATTGGTCAGGTGTAGAGATCCAAAGTGATGTCATATCCCATCATTGCTTCGGCGTGACCTTCTCAGAGGGCTGCCGTGTAGTTCAGCAGTTGGCTCTTGAGGATAGTTTGTCCTGCCCCCTCTTAGGGGAAATATTCCTGATTGGTCAAAACTCCCCCTTTGCATTTCAGCCCTGCCCCTAACTGTAACAGAATATTCCTAATTGGGCCAAGGCCCTATCACTCTCCTAGCTCCGCCCCCCTCCTTCTGGAACATTCCGGATTCAGTTTGGACCCGCCTTTTCTCTCCTTACGTTGCCCCCCCCTCATGGAAAACGGAACATTGTGATTGGCCAGGAGCCCGCGGTAGCGCTGTAACAGTGTGTTGATTGGACGGTATGTGGCCTTCTAACTGTGCTTTGTATTAATGGTCTTGAAGAGGTGAATAAACCCCCCAGTCTTATTTTGTACTGACGTCTGCGTTCATTTCATACCGTGTGTGACTCCCAACACAAAGTCCCACCTCGAAATAGCTGGATCAGCGTCTTTGGACAAAAAAACCCCGATACTTATATAAACACAAGAATGTTTTTGGATTTTGTAATGTTTAAAACGTAACATGACAGATGAGGAACTATGGTGGTGTGTTTAGTGTCGTCGCTCCATGGAGAACCATACGTTGGTTAGTTTTATCGCCAGCCTCTTTTTGAAAGAAGACAACGTATTTAAGATCTTCTAAATATGTATTTCTAGTCAATGCCCTAAAGAGTCAGGAACAATGTGACATGTAAGGGTTTGGGTCAAAGTAAATGGTTTGAATCCCCATTGGTCTAAAAAGTATTTTTATTGTCAGCACGTAAACAAATGTAATCTGGATTAAACTTGCAGGTAAACTCATCCCAGCATGCAAACGTAAATAACAACGTCAGCGCCCAAACGTTTCAGAATAACCCCCCTTTCAAACGCCCCAAGAACCCCGAGTTCACGTGGAGCCCAACAAGGGACAGCGTTCTTCTCCAGGTTCCCTTGGGGCCCCTAGACTGTGCTGCAGGGGCCCTCGCTGTCCTCGCTGTCGTCCCATAGTCCTCCGTGGCCCAAGGTGGCTCCAACATGGCCGCTGCCCAGCTGCTGCAGCGCCCCCGCCTGTCTGGGAGGAGAGGGCGTCTTTAGTCTGCTGCTCCTGGACACCCCCACGTGTTTTACTCACAAAGACTTTGAATCTCTTCAGAAGTTATTCCGGAACAGGTAGATCAACACTGAGGGCATCAAGCGCACGCTTTAATCCAAAGCGACTTACAATAAGTACATTTATCAGAAGAAGATAAACAATGTATTACTGTCGGTACAGTAAGGATGTTCATAGAACCAAGTGCCAAGAGGGAGGGAAGGGGGGGGGGAGAGGGGGCTATGCAGAGTCCAGGTGAACTCTGAACAGGTGAGTCGGGGCATTGGGGATCGAACCTGGAACCTTCAACAAGCGCCTGGAGGTTATAGACAATCTGGAGTTAGGGAACTAAAAGTACAGATTGCATAAATCTGTTAAAGCCGGGACTTCTAACTGAATTCTGGAGGCTTTCGGTTCACAAAACGTTTGTGAAGCGCAGGGGGATCTGCCTAGACACTAAAACTGTAAACCTATACGCTGTTGGAAAAACCCTGTCCAGCCATTGGCTCCCATCTTCAAAGTGGATCACTCTAGAAACACAGGTACATGAATCCACGGCCGGAACTTTATTGGCCCTTAACTGTTCATTCATTAACATTCAGGGTTAATGAGTATCTTCCTGCGTCAGTTTGCAACACTCCCTTGAGGGTGTGTTCCAATGTTTTTTTAATCCTAATCTTCTCTGGGGCAGTGAGTGTCGAGGCAGTTGAAGGCAGCGAGCCAGAGTGGGTTCGCTGCATAGGGACTGTTGGAGCGCGGCCCTGGTCTCACCTCATGTCCTCTCTCTTCTGGCTGAACTTCTGGAAGTTGTGGCGGGCCTGACCCGGTACAGGGACGAAGACCTGCCTGGGGTCTCTCTCTGGACCGGGGACGGGGACGAAGACCGTCCTGGGGTCCCTGTCTGGACCCGGCTCCGCCTGGGAGACGGGGAGAGGAGGTTACAAACCAGCTTTAAAATCTGCTATAAAATAATGACAGTTGGTCTTGGGAATCAAGGACTTTAAATCTAATATTGGAATCAGCATGTCACTAAAATAAACATAAAAACAGAGAAAAGGCAGGACTGATGTGAAGATCACCAGGAGGTGCAGTAGAAGAGTTGAGTTTGGGTCATTAGATGTTTGTATCCATGTCAGTTATGGCACCCATTGCACCCCTGACCATTCCTGGAAGGAGGGATCCCCCATACTGCGTTCCTTCTCAAGATTCCTTCCTTGCTAATTAGGGGAGGGTTTCTTGCCCTCTGGGGGGCTTGGGTCAAGGGGGTGTCATAAATATACGGCCTGTTAAGCCCTTTGAGACTGTACCTGTGATTAAAGGTGACATATTAGAAGTGGGCGTGTCCACCTGAATGTATGACATATTGATGAGCAATGTTTGCTACAGTCCACTGGGTGCGCTGGTCAACGGATCTGTCCAGCACACATCTAGGGGGACACGCCCACTTGTGATGTCAGAAGAGGCCGATTTTCAAAACGGCGTGTATCACACTCACACCTTGTGGTACAATATGTAACCTTTGAAGGCGACACAAATAAAATGGAATTGAACTGAAATTGACCACCCCCCACGCTCTCCCCACCACACCCGCAGGCGGAGTCTCACCTGCGTCAGGACCTGCTTGGACGGGTCGTCCCAGATGGGCCGGAAGGCGCTCTTGGGGTGCAGCGGCGGCGAGCCCTTCCTGATGCTCACCAGCCGCTTGCCGTAGGACCCCACCAGGCAGGGCCCCTCCGTGCACGCCCCCGGCCCCGGCCCCGCCGCGACTCCCGCCCCGTCGGGCGGGAGGGGGGTGAGGCGGGGGATCTGCCACCTCAGACACACGGTGCGCTCCCGGCCCCCCTCCCTCCTCCTCCGCTGGCAGCCCGGCCGGAGGAGGACGGGGACCTGGCTGTCCTCCTCCTCCCACTCCTCCTCCTCCTCTTCCTCCTCTTCCTCCTCCTCATCGTCCCCCCCGGTGTGGCTGTCCCCCGGGCCCGTGCGCAGCGTCCCGTCGGGGCTGCCCGAGGTGACGGAGGAGTAGTCGAAGGCGGAGGTGTCATCCTGGTCCGTCTCCCCGTCCTCCGCGTCGTCGGGGCCCCCCCGGCCCGTGGGCTGGCTGGACGTCCCCTGGCCCGAGTCGCTGGTCTCCCAGACGGTAGGGGGGGTGTCGGGGGGCCGCAGGCCCCCGGGGGGCCGGGGGGACAGGAGGGGGGGAGGAGGGGGGGCGAAGCAGCTGGTGATGCCGCGGTCCCGGGTGGAGGGGCCCCCCAGGGTGGAGGGGCCCCCCTGGGCCAGCCGGTCCCGCTTCCGGCTCACAGGGCTGCAGGACCAGCACTCCAGGTGCATGCTGGGACACCGCATGGCGACGCCCGCGGCCTGAGGCGGAGCCTTCTCATCTCTATGGAAACCAGGGAGCAGAGGTGAGGTCGCTGCTGAAGGCCCAGAGGAGACCCAGGGGAGACGGACTAGAGCCCTGAACCCAGAGCCAATAAAAACATACATGTATTTATTTTGTGTAAGATATTTTTATCTAAAATATACCGCTTCATATGTAAAACGCTGAGAATAGATTATTAATATTAGGCCTATTAATGTGGAACATCCAATTATGTAAATATATAGTCCTATCATGCTTAAAACAATAGTAGCCGATAGGTTTTTTTAAGTACTTATTCTGTTTCGTACAAGCATCTCCAAGCATTTCTTTACGTTTTCTCATTCTTAGTTTTATTGTCTGGAATAGCTGACGACAGAACCCATGCGGGTTATTTTCCTACAGAGCGCCATACTGTATTCGGCCAGCGGGGGGCGACAGTTACCTCTGGTCTCTGGCTGGGGGCCCCGCTGGCCCTGCTGGGCCCTGGCACTGCTGACTCCGCGCACAGCAGCTAGCAGATGACACGCACACGGGAGGGCCGCCAGCGCATTTCCCGCTGTCACGATGACACAATAAAGTCAAGGAAATTCAATATGATGTCATAACAACCCCAACTTGGTACCATGAGAACACAATTCAGTCGCTAATTACCGCCAATCTAAATTAAATATATATATTTGTAAAACAAGCTAAAGAAGTATCTGAACAGAGAACAAAACGCAACTTGCTGATAGACTGCTGATGAACGGGTTTGTTCACTGTTTTTACGATGGGGCTAAACTCTCTACCCTCCCTCTCTGACCTCTGATTGGTCGGATGAGCGTCCTCTTCCCATTGGACGTCCTGCTCCAGGATGCTTTGGCAGCGAGACAGGGTCTCCCTCAGGACCTTCTCGGAGCCCAGCAGGAGGCTGCAGTCCGGGTGGTCCCGGCTGGTCCACTGCAGCAGGTTCTGCTCCAAAGGAACACCAACCAGGGCGGGAGAAGATCTCCAATATCACCACCGCAAAAACACTGTCCGAGTTTGACTTCATCTTTGGCAAAATAATGCTCAGTTCTTAAAAAACGGAACATCTTTGAAAGAAGCATTAGAAAACATGAATTGAACCACGAGACCAGCGCCCCCCCCAGTGGTGGACGGCTGACACTGCAGGAGGTCCAATCGTTCCCAGGTGAGACGGCGACATTAGATTAACATTATTTAATCCCCTCCAAAACCAGCACGCAGACCATAGCACTGTACATCTGTACACGCGTTACTGAACATTCTGTGTATCGGTTCATTTATTTCCCAAAGGCCCATCTGGTCGTCCTCTGAAAGGGGGGGGGGGGGGCTGGACCGGAGCCCATCGGACCAACGGGCCGCTGGGACTCACCTGAATGTGTCCCAGGTAACCGTGGATACGGGAGACAGGTGCGAGCAGCAGGGAGAGCAGCTTGCCCTCCTCCCGCTCCGTCTGATCTCTCTGAGGGGCGGGGACAGCGTATGGAGTCAGTGATCACAGCCCCCGCTTCTCAAAGAGTGATATCACATCATATGATATTTACACTGTACACTATAAAAAATATACATAAAATATATATATATTTTAATTAATGATATTAATTAATAACATAATTATATATTATTTTTTTTTTGACAGTATCCTTAACCATTATTGGAGGTGATCCTAAACATGTTTCGCTCTCTCTCGTATTTTTTGATGATTATACAGGAAATGTGCAGAGGGGTCAAAATGGCCGAACACAGACGGAATTAGCTTTAGCAAACTGTGCATTGTTCCCTCGGTCTATACCTGCTCTGACTGCATCGTGTGTGTGTGTGTGTGTGTGTGAACGTGTATGTTTGTGTGTGTGTGAGTGCAATTTGGGGTGTGTGTGTGAACGTGGTTGTGTATGTGTGTGTGTGTGTGTGTGCGTGTGTGTGTGTGGAAGTGGTTGTGTGAGCCTGTGTGTGTGTACGTGGTTGTGTAGGTGTATTTGTGTGTTTGTGCACTTGGTTGTGTGTGTGTGTGTGTGTGTGTGTGCACTTGGTGTGTGTGTGTGTGTGTGTGTGTGTGTGTATGTGTGTTTGTGTGTGCATTTGTGTGTGTGTGTGTGCGTATGCACGTGGTTGTGTGTTTGCGCGCGCGCGTGTGTGTGTGTGCACGTGGTTGTGTGTTTGCACGTGCGCGTGTGTGCGTGCGTGTGTGTGTGTGTGTGTGTGTGTGTCTGTGTGTGTGTGTTGTCTGTGTGTGTGTGTGTGGTGTGTGTGCGTGTGTGTGTCCTACTGTCTTCTTCTGCGTCCTGTCTCCGCGGTGCAGCTCCAGGGACAGGAAGCGGGCCAGGCTGCTGGTGTATCCGATGTACACGTCCATGAAGGCCGTCTGGGGGTCACAGAGAGGTCACCGTCCTCCATGTTCACAGACAGGTTTAAAGGGGCCCTATTTTACCATCCAACAGTGTCCCCTATTGCTTACCTGGTACCCCTCCCCAATGCACCCCTCACTAAATCCACCTTAGAGGGAAACACGGTCTATGGACTGCATTTATCCATCCCTTTTCTAACCAGTGGCCACCCAAAGCGCTCTATATCATCATCTAACATTCACCCATTCATACACACATTCACACACCGACGGCGGTGGGAGCCACGCAAGGCGACGGCCAGCTCGTCGGGAGCACTGCGGTGCCTTGCTCAGGGACACCTCGGCACTCTCACACTAGGAGGAGCCGGGGATCGAACTAGCAACCTTCCGGTTAACCAGCCAACCTGCTCGACCTCCTGCGATACATGCCGACATGTGGGAGTGTCCATCCTCAGGTATGATGGATAGCTCCGCCTACCAGCGGGTACAGCCCACCGGGCAGGTTGGTCGGTTGAGCTAAACGTCAATCACCTGGAGTGGACACGCCCACATGTGACGTCACCAACTAACTCATCAACACGTGGTGGCCTGATAGAGAGAGGGAGGTCCTCGGAGTCAGCCTCCATGACTCACGTTGTTGTGGCCAATGAGCTCCACCAGCAGGTCTCCCACTAAAGACTTCCAGTGCTCGGCGGACAGGCGCTCCTGCAGGGTGTTCCTGAACACCAGGTGGCGCTGCAGCATCTGGTCCACGAACTGCAGGTAGGACTGACTGGAGAGGAAGAAGAAGAAACCGCTAACCTAAATCAGGTGAGGATACGGTAATGATACAAAGACTGACCTCTTTACCTTTCACTATTATTTTACTATTCACTATTCGCCCTGGGGGAGACTATTTAGATATAGATCTAGAAAATGTAGAGTGGGTGTAGGTCCTCACTATGGCTCCCTGATGAAGACTATAGATATATAGATCTAGATCTAGAACATGTAGAGTGGGCGTGGTGCTCACTAGGGCTCCCGGCTTATCTGAGAGCTGTTCTTGTACTTGTCGTAGAGATGGTTCAGGGTGGAGACGTACTCCCACTCCGAGTGGAGCAGCTGCATCACCACCTGTTGGCGCGCATCTACACACACACACACACAGACACACACACACACACACAGACACGCACACACACACACACACACATAAACACATAAGATTTGGATGCCAATGTTTACACACACACATAGAAGATTTAATTTGAGATCCGGGTTCCACTGACTACACACACATTCACACACACACCAGTTAAATTTGGATTCAGATCTCAGTGTTCACATACAGACTAGATTTAAATCCAGATTCAGATCCACTTGCATGCATCTACACATACAGATTATGATACAGAATCAGATCCGGATCAGAACCGGGTCCCTGACGTTCTCCCCACACACAGATCCTAGCCGGAGGTGGACGGTCGTCTCGCGGTCGTGTCTCACCCGTCTCCCCTGACAGACCCGCCCGGAGGCCCTGCAGGTAGGAGTGGAGCAGGAGCCTTCCTCTGGGGGAGGAAGACGAGGGTGGCGGTTGTCCAGAACATCCCTCGCACTGCGTCCTTCCCCTGGCCGCCTCCCCTGGCTCACTGGCCAATCACAGTGGGACAAACAAACCATCATCAACAATAGGGTTTCATCATTATTTCATTATTCTAACATATTATTAATTTAAAGAGTGACCCAACGCTAAAATCACACGGCACCCCCTCTGGTGGACCGTGGGTATTGCAGTTCAAAGTGGTGCGACGTGACATCACTTCGTAACACAACGTCTAATTCTGACCAATCAGAAACACTTATTTCAGTGACCTTTGTTGCAGCAGTTGGATGTTGGTTTATCTTAAGTCATACGAAGGCAGATGTAGATATTGAGGAAAGAGAATAACCTTCATATGTTGCTCCATTACCATGTTCTTTTCTGCAACTGTAATGCATTTAATTTCCCAGCTAGCTCCACTGGTAGAGCATGGCACTTACACTGCCAGGGTTATGGGTTTGATTCCCACTTGGGCTTCCCATGCTTAAAAGGTAGTACGCAGTCAGGGTCATCTAAAGATGCTTCTGATACCAATGTAACTCTGAGTCTGTCTGAGTACCTCTCCTTCTGGGTAGTGGTGGTGGGGCGCCTTTCTTCCTGCTGGGCCCTCATTCGGTTGTTGACGTCCAGCTGTAGGATCTGACACTGCAACAAGCCGAGCTCCTCCTGGTGGGTAACAACCAAAACAGTGTTTAGATCCTCCATCAAAGTGGTTTCACAAAACGACAACCTCAAACCCAGAGTGTTCTCAGTGATTGGTAAATGATAAATGGACTTGGATTTATACAGCGCTTTTCTAACTATTGCCCACTCACTACGCTTTATAACATTGGCTAACAATAAACCGTTCATGCAGGAGGACCTTCTCACCCTCAGCGTCTCCACCAGGGTCTCCAGGCGCCGTGCTTTCTTCTGGCAGCTCTGGCGGTTCTCCTCCATCTCCTCCCGAAGGTACGAGTCGCCATGTTGGATCTGGCTGAGCTCCATCAGGGCGCTGGAGAAGCCGCTCTTCAGCTCCGAGACCATGAGCTGGAGCTGGGGCGGGGGGAGACCGCTCAGGGGGTTAGACACCCCCCACCATCAGAGTCACGGCCGTCATGGTCAGGGTCATCACAATCACCAGAAGAATAATCACCAGGGTCATATCAATAACCACCAGGGTCATATCAATAACCACCAGGGTCATATCAATAACCACCAGGGTCATATCAATAACCACCAGGGTCATATCAATAACCACCAGGGTCTTATCAATAATCACCAGGGTCATATCAATAATCACCAGGGTCATATCAATAATCACCAGGGTCATATCAATAATCACCAGGGTCATATCAATAATCACCAGGATCATATCAATAATCACCAGGGTCATATCAATAATCACCAGGGTCATATCAATAATCGGCAGGGTCATATCAATAATCACCAGGGTCATATCAATAATCACCAGGGTCATATCAATAATCACCAGGGTCATATCAATAATCACCAGGATCATATCAATAATCACCAGGGTCATATCAATAATCACCAGGGTCATATCAATAATCGGCAGGGTCATATCAATAATCACCAGGGTCATATCAATAATCACCAGGGTCATATCAATAATCACCAGGATCATATCAATAATCACCAGGGTCATATCAATAATCACCAGGGTCATATCAATAATCAGATGAATAATCACCAGGGTCATCCCAATAATCACCAGGGTCATATCAATAATCAGATGAATAATCACCAGGGTCATCCCAATAATCACCAGGGTCATATCAATAATCAGATGAATAATCACCAGGGTCATCCCAATAATCACCAGGGTCATATCAATAATCATATCAATAATCACCAGGGTCATCCCAATAATCACCAGGGTCATATCAATAATCAGATGAATAATCACCAGGGTCATCCCAATAATCACCAGGATCATATTAATAATCACCAGGGTCATATCAATAATTACCAGGATCATATTAATAATCATCAGGATCATCCATATGATCATAATAACAGTAACATTAATCATAGTAATAACATAATTGTATTTGTGGATGACTTTCAGGACATACAGTATAAAAGATAAATTCAAAAGGACCAGACAAAGGACACACAACCACTATTATTACAAAGCAGTTATAAATTATATATCTTAATACACAAAATTCAATTTTCCTTTGAGCTGTTGTTCCAACTTAAGTTCTGATTGATCTAACCCTGACCAGTTACACCAAAGTCAAAATAACTTCCCTATGAGATGACTAAGAGCCCATGACTCTGAAACAGCCCCTCCATTGTGTGTGCTGTTGTTGTACAGTGATGAAGAACCACGTCCTTCCCTACAGGTCCGGGGTCAGCCGTTCCTATACCCACAGTGGCTCATTAGGCAGCGCTAGGCTAGCATGCTAGTTAGCGTACCTTGGAGATCTCCGCCACTAGCTCTCCCTCCTGAGGCTTCATCACCTACAGCGGGAACACAAACAACACGCACACACACGCACGCACGCACGCACGCACGCACGCACGCACGCACGCACGCACGCACGCACGCACGCACGCACACACACACACACACACACACACACACACACACACACACACACACACACACACACACACACACACACACACATGAATCAGGTGTGTGTGCTGCATGGGTCATGTTTTGAGTGGTTCCCAGTTGTCTTATCGATGGTAGACGTGATGGTGAGGGATTTTTGCATGACAAAGAACAGAGAAGCAGGGCTCTGTGCTGGGAAGCCCCTGAACCAGTCTGTGTTCACCCAGTTCACCCAGTCTCTCCTCTCAGGCAGCAGGGTCGGGTGTCAGGGACACAAAGGAGAGAGAAGTCATTCTCTGTTCTCTGACAGAAGTCACACACCCACACGTATACTATTCACATACTCCTGGACCTTTGCAGGTTTATTTGTCATTTGCCCATGAGTGAAATGAGATATTAATGGGCATCAGTCTAACTAGTCTCAAACAACAATAACATAACAAATAGAAAAATAAAACATATGTATCCATATGGGTTATAATCAAATAGAATAATGGAATAAGAAATATCGGTTCCAGTAAAGTTAGAATATTGCAAACGGCTGTGATTATAGGCGACGTAATAATGTGTATAATGCCAGGGTTTAGTGTGTGTGTGTGTGTGTGTGTGTGTGTGTGTGTGTGTGTGTGTGTGTGTGTGTGTGTGTGTGGTGTGTGTGTGTGTGTGTGTGTGTGTGTGTGTGTGTGTGTGTGTGCGTGCGTGTGTGTGTGGTGGGTTGTAATGTCCGCTTGTTCAGAGAAAGCGACCCACTCGCGTGCGTGTCCCCTGCCAGCAGAACGGAAGTCACTCGCGAGCCAAGGAGCTCAGCCCCGCGGGAGGTCGGGGCGCGAGGAGCCAACAGCTCTGGACAGACGGAAAATAACCCCCGCCCCCCCAAAAGAAAAAACACATTTATACAATAATAATAATAATAATAATAATAATAATAATATATGTATAATCATAATATTAACGCCTACACGTTTGATAACGACGATAATGTCCCTTCATAATAATGCCTTGCCCTCGTGCATTATAGGCCTATGGAAGTCGGGCTCACTGGATTAATTACTGATTTTATAAACGTTTGATCATCACTTTGAGAAGGTATTCTACTTAAATCTAAACTAGAGTGTTTATGTCCTAGTCTCGTCATATCGCCCGCAGATATCAACGCATCTCAAGGAGAAGAGCAGAATACACAGCGGAATAAAGATAAAGATTAAAATAGACTCACCTTAATGGAGAGGTTCCTGAGTGACGTGAGACGTCGTCGCCTGCCATAATCCCAGACCCGCCATCCGCCTCTCGAGGAAGAAAACAACTTTTCCACTCATGTTTTAAACGGGTCTGCGGCGCGAGGGGCGGCAGGGACACAGAGCGTGGTGCGCGTGGACACAGCGCGCGGTGGCGCGCGGACACAGCGAGTGGTGCGCGCGGACCCAGCGGAGCAGAACTCCTCGCGCCCAGTGCGTCTACGACTCTTTAAACCCAGGATGACTTGGCAGTGCGTTAATGTATCACCCTTGTTCCGAGGTTGAATACATGGCCTGTATATAAGGAGAACATTCACCTACCCACTTTAAATAGATGTTAAATAGAAAACGTTTTAACACTTTTCTTGTTATTGTTTATTAATGTCTGTCCATCATAATCAATTCAATTAAAGTATTTTTTATGACCAGCTACTTTTAGGGGTATGTTCACATGTGAACGTTTTGATGAGGTCTTCTTGGGAAAGGGCCAAAGTAATTTCTGCGGACATTATCTTGGAGCGCATCTCTGGGGGCGTGGCCAACAACAGCGCCTCGCTGTGATTGGCTTGGCGCTTCCTCCTAGGATTTTTTAAAAACGAAGCACTCCCAGCTGTCAAAACTGCTGACTCGATTGAATGATTGGTGAGAAATAACGATTGTACGTTTCAATCCTACTCTTTTCCATCGATGATACACATTCAGTTGATCGTATCGACATTTCGGTTGCCAGGCTATTTGGCTTAGACCCGGTGTGTTGTGCTATTGCAAGGTGACGTTAGCTTAGCCACGGAGCATGTGTGTGTGTGTGTGTGTGTGTGTGTGTGTGTGTGTGTGTGTGTGTGTGTGTGTGTGTGTGTGTGTGTGTGTGTGTGTGTGTGTGTGTGTGTGTGTGTGTGTGTGTGTGTGTGTGTGTTCGTTCGTGTGTATTTCGGGTGTCGGGTCGGCTGCGGTTAGCCTCGGATAGGTAAAGCCCTTCATCATGATATCTTGGTTAGTCGGTGTCTGATGGGATGCTCTCCTTTCGTAATATTGGAGAGTTATGTCGAGGAAATGCAGTGAAATACGATTTATTCGACCAAATGGATAGGCTATATGCTTCCAGTTGTTTTGATCACACACACACACGCACACGCACAGAAACAATCGTCCAACAGTTACAATTACGTTACCTACCATACTGATGATTGTTTTCGTATTTATGTCACAATTAAAGTTGGTCTAACGTCATGAGGACGAGTGAGTTCGACTCTTCTGATGAAGAGGAGGTCTGTGAGGAGCAGCTGACACCTTTCCACATCTCATGGTAAACCGTGTGTGTGTGTGTGTGTGTGTGTGTGTGTGTGTGTGTGTGTGTGGTGTGTGTGTGTGTGTGTGTGTGTGTGTGTTGTGTGTGTGTTGTTGTGTGTGTGTGTGGTGTGTGTGTGTGGTGTTGTTGTGTCCAATTAATTGCTGAATTGCTTGTCATGTTAGACTAACTAGCAACCCCCACCCTTCAGAAACTATGTGTTACAAACTGAAGTGTTTCTTGTTCCTCCTCACTAAGGTTACCACTCTCTGTAGTTGAATCAGCGCAGTTCCTCGGTATATGCGCACTGCCCGGTAAAGTATTCCATAACAATGAAAGAGTCAACTCTATTAAATCCATTTTACTTCAAGTCCGATGTCTGACAGCAATGTGTTTTTTGCTTTCCTATCTCTAGGCTGTAAATTCAAAGAGAATCGAAGAAATCTCCCAGAGAGATGTTGGTAAGGTGGACCGTGGTGGGGCGGGGTTTGTGTTGAACAGGGTGACCGTTGTGGGGCAGGGTTTGTTGAACAGGTGACAGTAAGCTGAGGTTGTGATGGAGGGTTCTTGCATCAACACGCACATTTTTCATGACCGCCACAAACAATTAAGCTCCTGTCCTGACAAAGTTCCATTAAATGCACACTATAGAACCAGAAATAAAACACCTTTGGACCTCAAATATCCACCAAATAACCAAAAAACATATTACACATGATATAACCTGATTACACATGATAGAACCGATGCCCTCATAACCACTGCATTGTTCTCAGCAATCCCTGCAAAGCCTCTCCCAGGGATATAACGGCCAACCCCAGTCTGTCCTCAAACTGGTTTAACAACGCGTAGTGTTTGTTGGCAGGTCCCACCAATGTGCAGTTTGATCATCAGACAAGGCAAAGTTCACCAAAACCAGACTCCAAAGCTTTCCCCTGAATAGCAGAGCTTTGTTCAATCATTGTGTGACCTTCCCTCCGTCCTGAGGAGAGGAGAGGCCTGAGGTTTGGTACTTCAGCCTGGCTCCAGCTCAGTGATCTTGACGATGGAGCCGGACTAGATCCTGGCTGAACTTCAAACTGTTGCACCGTTCGTCGGCACTAGTACATGGACGCACCCAACAGTTTCAGCCTCCTTTTTAAAACAGCATGCGTGTTGTTTTGTTGTTGTTGATCCATCTCCATGGCGATCGTGTCTGACTCCCCACACTCCCTCCCCCTCCCCGGGGCGCCCAGACGAGCTGCAGAACCAGGGCGTGCAGGACGTGTTCGTGTTCTGCACCCGCGGCGAGCTGAACATGTACCGCGTGCCCTCCCTGCTGGAGGCCTACCGCCGGCAGGGCTTTCGGGTGCACCACCTGCCCTTCCCCGACGGGGGCGCCCCCGAGCTGGAGCAGTGCGGGCAGATCCTTGAGGAGCTCCAGAGCAGCCTGGAGGACCAGCGCCGCACCGTGATCCAGTGAGTCTGAAGGGCGTGGGAGACGGGTCACACCACAGTGGTTCCACCACTGATACCGGTACCGGAACCACTCTGGTGTGAACGTCGGAGGAATTGATAGGCGTTCACATCAGAGTGGTTCTGATACCGGTATCGGTATCAGAACCACTCTGGTGTGAACGTCGGAGGAATTGATAGGCGTTCACATCAGAGTGGTTCTGATACCGGTATCGGTATCAGAACCACTCTGGTGTGAACGTCGGAGGAATTGGTAGGCGTTCACATCAGAGTGGTTCTGATACCGGTATCGGTATCAGAACCTCTCTGGTGTGAACGTCTACTTATTATCGGTGGTAGGCAGTATCGGTGGTATTTCTATCGGGTATCGGCGAGTATGCAAGACTGTTTGCTACGTTATCAGTCAGACGTTGAAACGCGTCATCTCCGACCTAAGTGCGTTTGAGCTGCCAAGTCGGAAAACATGGATGGTTATGCTTGACAAGAATACAAATGTATTGTCATCATTATAGAATATTAATGAAAAATGTATGAAGGTAAATGTATAAAATAAATTGTCGACAATAAGTGAACAGACTGCCGTCCTCGCAACAGAAGCGCGGAACGGTTGAAGCATTGATCGACCATCGATATCGGAGCGGCTTTCAAGTAATAACAGAACTGTAGGAGTACTAGGACTTTAAAAGTTCATGTTTTTACTGTAGACTTCTATTTAGTCTTTTCGCAATTTTCCCTGCTGTTGGGTGTTGTGATTGACCTTGGCCATCCCCTCCAGCTTCTAGTGGTATCCTACGTTTAGTTTACGTCTAGCTCCTAATAGTCTCCTGGTCTGAGTGAGCTTCTCACTCTCAGAACACATAAACTCACTCCTGTGTTTTCTTATTTTCAGCTGTTATGGAGGCTTGGGACGCTCCGGATTAAGTAAGAATATATTTTTTTGAAGAGTGAGAGTGAGAAAGTGAATATGAGTGAGTGTGAGAGTGAGTGAGAAAGTGAATGTGTGAGAGTGAGTGAGAGTGTAATCCTGTGTCTGTACTTCCTGTCTAGTCGCCGCATGTCTCCTGCTCCAGCTGTCCGTTACCATGACGGCAAACAAAGCCATCGAGATCCTCCGGGAACTGAGAGGGGGAGGAGCCATCCAGACGGTCAAGGTGAGGCCTCGACCAACCAAAGCATCCGTAACCTGCAGTGCACGGTGCCGAGACACATGGGTTTTGCCGGTATCTGCAGTTAATATTAGTAAGAGGCCATGAAATAGAAACGCATCTTATCTCCTCTAAAGGCTTTCTGTGGATGTGACACTTGAATATTTCACAACTGCTCAATAACACATGGTTGGCATGATCACATGACTGAGGTGTCATCTGGGGTTACAAGTGGAGGAGCAATGTACACCACTCATTGGTTGCGTCCCGTGTTAACAGGAATCTTCTCAGATCGGCAGGTCCTGATTTTTTTTAGTAATAATGATTGTGTTTTTCTTCACACAGCAATACAACTTCCTCCATGAGTTCCGGGAAAAGCAGGCGGCATTCCAGCAGCGCCGAGAGAACACGGTGGAGCGCTCAGTCTCCCGGGTAAGAACTCTGGAGCGCTGTGTGTCACGGGAGAGCGCTGTGGTGTCCCGGGGGATCCCTATCCCGGAAGAGCCACAGCCTAGGCATCAACAGGCTAAATAATAGCAAGCTTTAGCTTCTCCATCTTCTATGGGTGTGTGTGTGTTTGCTTGGAACTCAAGAGTTTTGCACTTTAAATGGATACTCTTAAAATATGGAACTTGAATATGTGAGGAATGGAATTTGGTTATTTTCAAATTAAATATTGGAAGTTGTTAATTTCTCCCGCTGGTGCAATTGTCAAAATTCATAGAACGTTTAGTTTTTTGCCATGTTTATAGTGAAGGACATTTGTCACTATCCAGGTCTACTATTAAAGGCATTGTTAACTATTGAGGTACCCCTTTAAAATGGATCCTAAATTAGATTTTTGAACCTTTGCAAAATCTGGCGCCCCCAACTCCTGACGCTGATGACTGTAGTCCTTTTTTTAAAAATAAATTTGACCTGAAAACACCGTAGTGCTAATGTTAAGCACGTTCTCTTAGCATTATGCTCCAACGTGTAGACTAGAATTGTGCTGAATTAATGCAGCATAGTGATGGGGAGAGACGTTACCTTTCAACGTTATGGTGTTCAATGGCTGCTTTGGAGACTTTCACTGAAGTAACGCAACACCCAGAACCAGGAACGGTTTCATAAAACCTTTCGTCTTAAACCCGTTGATAAAAGTCAAGGAATCGCAAATTTTAAACGTACGACTTTCCTTTAAACCCCTTTTGGCTCCAATGACATACCACAAAATGGTGTAGTGGGATACGATTTTTTTATTTTGATTCAAACAAACTAGTCTTAGTTCTTCCTAGACGGTAACACGGTGGGGTCCAAGAGAAACATTGAAATATAAATGATGCGCTCCACCGCCATGCCCTTCCTAAAGAAGAGGCGTGCCGGAGGAGACGCTCGTGAATAACCGGTCCAGGTGGCTCGTTTAGTGTAGGAGTCAGGAGTGTTGAACGCCCGCACCAAAGACAGCGCAACGCCAGAACAAGACAAAGTACAAAATAATAAATACACACTCCCAAAAGGTTGGAATATTTGGAGATTGAATGAATCCTGAACTGGAGAGGTAGTCGACAGTCCGGCCCGTTGGCAGTCGGAGTAGAAACAGCTCAAGACGAGCTGGGTACTGAGACTACCTCCAGGTAGAGAACATCTAAAGAAAAGCCTTACTCCCAAATCATCAAGTCCCTCACTTTACTCAGTCCCTCACTTTACTCAGCTCAAAGAACGCTCTAAACAGCCACAGCGTCATGATGATGATGACGATGACGACAGGTGTTGAATCAGGTGTCACACTGGTTTCGAGGAGGTTAAAAGGGGCAATCTGGTTTTGAAAAGAGATCGGGTGTGAGACCCAACTTTGTTGTTCTCGTTGAACTTCTGTGGACTTTAGTGCACAAGCTTAGCATGGATGGGAGAGAGATTAATGTTCACACTTTCTATCAATTTAGTTTGACGAATCCAAGGGGGTGGGGGGGTGGGAGGGGTGGTCAATTAATATCAATTTTATAAAGCTTGGATTGTAATTTGGAGCATTCTAGAACAGCAGGTCCATAATGGACCATGACCCTTAAATGCTTCAAATCCCTTCCATTAACTTTACTGTAAACATTCAACCAGTAGGGAATTGCAGTAAACAAAAAGAACAAAAAAATCGGAAGGCAGCAAATCAGCCACAGCAGTTAAAAAAAACATAGAAAAAAACATTCTTGTTCCTTCATTGAATTATAAAGGGTGGGCTAGCGAGAAGGTGCTTGTGCATTGTTGGGGAAGGCACTGAACGTTTGCGCAAAGGATGGCGCCGCAGCTCCGTTGTACGGAGCGCGGAGCTGGGGTTAGTTCTCAGTCCTCTGTGGCGGTGTTGGTGTGTGGCTCCTCCCCTCACAGCGGCCAGGAAACGGCCCCCTCAAGGTGTCAGCGTTATTCCGGCGTCCTACTGACTCACATGCGACCGTCCGCTCTGAGGTCGACAACGAAGCATACAAGGTGCACCTGTGCCAGTCTGTTCATGCTGGAGGCCCAAGAGACAGCATGCAACGTTACAGGATACCGCGCTTTTACTTTTAAAATCGAAAAATATATATTTTTTAATAAATCCGCTTAAAAGATTCCTAGAGCCGTACCCATAGATGGAGGTAAATAAGACAGCTATCAGTTCATAAAAATTATCTACTCCTGACTCCTTCAAAATAAAAGCATTTAAATTCAAAACA
Source organism: Melanogrammus aeglefinus (assembly GCA_900291075.1). Lineage (NCBI taxonomy): Eukaryota > Metazoa > Chordata > Actinopteri > Gadiformes > Gadidae > Melanogrammus > Melanogrammus aeglefinus. The sequence goes on from OLKM01000433.1 coordinate 35,519, forward strand.
GCGGTATAATGGTGAGCATACCCGTAGAGATAGTAGTAAAAGGAAGATGTAGGAGAAGTCTCAGTTGCCATGTAAGCTTCCATGTTATGAGACAACAGATAGGTCAATGATGTCTCGGCTTCATGATGGTGGTGGTTCGTACACCCAAGACTGTCTCATGTATACCCGATGACCATTGACATGGAGCACACAAAATCAACAACTAAAGAGTTATGAATCAAAGCGATAATAAGGTCTACTGATTCGCATTTCTGGTTGCACATTAAGGATGGGAAAAAGTCATTATTATATTTTTCACAACCTTGGAACATAATTGGGGTCTGAAGGGGTTAAGTGAAGAGCCGTGTGATTACGGGGCAGGTAAGGATAAGGACTCTGGATCTAGTATTGCTCTACGACGCCTACAGGTAGACTACAGAACACGGTTCAGCTCGGAGTGGATCTACTAGCACTACGGTTTTGGGTCCCATATTCATCACATAGTCCATGTATTTCATGGAGATATATTTGTTTAATGGAAGCGTCCAACTTATTTGTAGGTAAACGGCAACAGACGCTAGATAAAACCTGTAGCTGCTAAACCAGAGTGAATGCGGGTTAGGGGTTAAGTTAGCTGAACACAACCAACAACACAACACATCTGGTGAAAGAGGTCTATTGCAATTGTTGTTCTTTTGTGTGTCTTGAAGAGTCACCTTTTGTTAATTTGCATGCAATTGCAATGATCTGCTCTCATTGGTTTACCTTTTAGACTGGGATTCAAGTCAAATAAGCAGTAAAAAAAAACCCTAACCCTAAGAGTACAGCATGTTGCTACGGAACCAGCCCGGCCAATGCGGGAGCATCACCCACCTCCAGACGTGGTAGGCCAGCAGCGGCATGTTGAGGCCCAGCGTGAGCCATTCAGCCGCACAGAAGAACATGACGCAGAAGAAGACATGGATCAGGTACTCCGGCAGAACCAGCTACGAACACAACGCAAACACAGTCAGAGGGGTGGGACGACGGAACACCTGAGTAGAGGAGCGCAGACCGCCGCCGGCTGTGGTCGCTCGTAGACCGTGACTGTCTCTGTCTGGTATGCTGAAGTTGTCTTAAATCATTAGAGTCAACTGCAGGGTCTGACTTTTTAATTAAAACTAAGGCAGCGACTGATTGTGTTGAGGAGACGACCCTAGCCCTCTAACGAGGAACACATTGATTTAAAGTCTTGAAATGGCCGGCTGACCTTCAAGAAGGGCAAGTAAAGCGCAGCGAGGAGAGAGGCTAGAGTCTTGACATACATAGGGTCCTTGCACTATTTGAAGCTGCCTTCCGTGTGGCATGGATATTTTTGAAACAAATGCATTTGCATGGTGGAGTATGCATGATGCGTGATACTGGCATGGATAGAAAGTCAGTGTATATGCAGCCAGTTGGCTTTTTAAGAGAGAAAGATAGTCTAGATGAGGACAAGTTGAGAAGGAGAGGGAGACAGAGAGAGAAAGAGAGACGGAGAGGGGGAGAGAGACACAGAAAGAGAGAGACAGATCTACCCAACAGTGCTGACACCATGATAAGCATCATGCATCACTGCTGGGGGTACAAACGTCAGGACTCTACAGAGACACATATGAAGCTAAGCTCCGCAGGCTCTGTTGGCTCATCTCAACAACAATCCCCACTTTCTTTTACCGTGAGGAGGGCTCATCTGAATACTCTAAAGATGAGGAGAGGGGGGGACCATGCCAGTGATGGAAACACCCGCTACTGGGGCTACTGGGAGTGGGGTGGGTGGGGGGGGGGAGGCCAGGCCCGGACAGATGGAGTCGCCACATGGAAGCCATGCATGCATGTAGAGCCCAGGTTGGGGCTGAGCCCCACACGCCCACAGATGGAGAGGTGAGTGGATGAGGTGCAGAGTTGTGGGGGGGGGGGGGGGAAGGGTGGACGTGGCGAAATCCTGCACCATGTTGCCAGAAATGTATGACCGGCCGATCGCTCTATCGAGCGGAAGTTCAGATTGAGCCGAGGGTTATGTTAAGGACCTACAAGACCCCCTGAGACGACTGACCACGATGGGACGGAAATAGGCCATTCTGTTTAACAGGCGGGCCTCCTCCCACTCCTAAAGGTTCATGAACCAATCAGGGCCCCCTGAGATACTGCTGAGCTAGTCGTAGTGTTCCACGGCCATCTGGCCCAAGCCCCAGGTGATTTTCTGGAGCTTTGAAGTCCAAAAAGGAAAAAAAAAAATCCACCCATTTTAAAATCACAATTGCTTCCGACAGATACCTTCGAGACAGGGAGGGGTTTAAAGTAAATTCAGTAAAGTGAATTAAGATTGACGTCCAACAAGCACCCATCTCCTCACTTGTTCGTACCATAAAAAAACAACATCTTAACCTCCCCAAATATTTCTGTAAATCTAGATGGATTCCGTGGGCTGAATTTATAAGTTTATTGATAACTTACCAATAACTATAAAAACACCAAATGCAAACAGGTGGGAGGGGGGGGGGGGTTGTAATCAAGATCATGCATGTCTTGAGCATTTGCAAGTCTTTTCAGTTAACACGCGCGTGCCTCGAGTCCTCATAACATGGGGGAGAATGTGGTTGATAAATGATTGCATTATTTTATTAGAGGGTGCTGCTGTCCAATGTGTTGAGGTGCACATAGGCCTATGTACTATAGGTTAACGGCAACAGGCTCTTTGATTTATTAAACCTCCAGGTAAACTACGGCTCTTTTTGAAACTTGGCAATACGTCTGCAGCGGGATGTTTATAAAAAAATAAAATGGTGGGGAAAGAAATCGAACCACGGGATTTTACACCCATAATAAGACTCAAAAACCGCCATACTAACAAGCTTGGACCGACGCACGCCCTTAGATGAAATCTAGTCTTGTTCCTTTTCGATTAGTTAACTGAAAAAACCGTTGCAAACACTCTACCGTGCAGAATGACATACCGCAGACTGTACTGTACTGAGCGGGCATTCTTTAAAGTTTGGTACAAACCTTCAATGCAATTTTGATTCTTTTAATCTTTTTGACCTTTTCAACTGTCTTTTGGCCGTTAACAAAAATGAAAAAAATAAATAAAAAGCAGATTAGAAAACCAAAAGAATAAATGCGTTAGAGTTTGAGAGCTGAAACATCACTCCTGGTTTACAAGTACAACAGACAGTTTAGTTAGCAGAACGGTGCAGATAAATCAAGTTAAAATGTCTACAAGACGCATAAACTCATCCTGAAATAACATTAAACAAAAGCTGAAGTGCATGCGCTGAAAGAGGCAAGGGGATGTGGCCGACTATTGACGTGTCACTTACCGGGTTTAAAGTGTTACATTGATCTATAGGGTTCTTGTAGTCCGTTTTCAGCTCATCGAAGGCGATTATCTGGAGAGGCAAAAGGGACATAATATTACACAAAATATATGCAAATATTACCCCGATTTCCGTTTACAAAAGTGTGTGTGTGTGTGTGTGTGTGTGTGTGTGTGTGTGTGTGTGTGTGTGTGTGTGTGTGTGTGTGTGTGTGTGTCTCTCTCTCTCTCAATGATTCTTGGTTTTAATCTTCAGTGTAAACAGTAATGCCTCATCAAAGCTACAGTCAGTAGAAATCACTGAGCCGTGACGTCACGAGATTAACTCCCGTCAAGAGGTTAAGCGGCGTTAGCCGGGCTAGCATGTCGAGCTCCAGCTAGCGTCCAGATCGTTATAACAGGTTAATACAACAGCCCGGTTAATACAACAGCCCCCATTACACATGTATACAGAAATGGCCGATCAGATGGACGCGATACGTATGGCTGGTTAACAACTGTTGTGTGACAGGGCTGCTCTGTTTTCTGGGTGCTACCGTTAGCTTGCGACAGGGGGCCATTCATTCTAGATCGGACCCGTTCCCGGGGACACACATTGTCATTATGGGCCCCAAACCCGGGACCCGAGGGGGGGATTCTGGGCCATAAAATGAAAAAGAGGATCTGCGTTGAGTCGACCGGCGGCGAACCCCCAGCGGATGGCGAACCACGCATCACAAAGCCCGTCCTTACGTAAACGTTAGCCCGCGATATCGGCTCGGTGGAGCTGGACAAGACGCACGACGGTGATGAACGAACATTGATACTTACGTGCCAAATCGCGAAGAAGATAAGTGCTGCCGTGAGCAATAGAGCCAGCATATAACAAAAGGCCGCGAATGTGAACGCCATTTTCTCCTACCGCTCGGTCTCGGGACGTAGCCGTAGCTACAGATTTGAGATCTGTCACCACTATGTCGTCACACAAGTGGTTCTGATCACAGCTATCGCGAGATTTCGCTGTAGAACCTGCAGAACGGCACAAATCTGTCACCCTGTAACTGCTGTTTAATTATTCAGTTTCTCATCGTTGGTATAATGTGATGTGGGGAGAAGAAAACACGAGAAACGATGACATTTATACATCACTATTTTATTGGGTGAATATTGGACATCGTACAAATTATGAATATTTAATAATATTTCACAAGTTACACTGATGCCAAGAGGCAGCAATGTTTCATGTGGGAAATCTTGGAAAAGTCGACGATTCGTCTGAGTATGAAAAAAAGCCCGACATCAATGCAAAGTACATTTATTGTACGGTTTACTACATATACTAGATTAGTTGGAAAAATATGTATATATCCACAGGATCAAACCAAATGCATGGCCTCACCCCCTTGTCGTTCAAACACCATACATGTATGGAAACGAAGCCATGTACAGTAGTTCACCACGCTCAAAGAATTCTCGTTTTTGTATCGGTTCGTTTGAAACATTGACATATTCAATAAATCACACCAGATCATCATTAAGCAGCCTCCCTTCAATTAAATCAATATCTTATTTAAATTTTTTTTTTGGCATTTTGTTTAAGGAGGCTCCCAGATTGTGAAAGGTGTCGATCTTAATTTCAATTAGAAATTAACAATTTACAGAGAGCAACGATCCCAATCTCATGGATTAAGAGCTTTCAGCTCCTCTGAGATCTTGACAGTGATTTGCAAAAAACACCTTGACCATTGGAGATAAACCAATGCAAATCATACAAGAAAAACGAATGCATTTAATGAATAAAATAATCAGAAAAGGATCAAACATGATATAAAAACCTTTTTATATATTTTTTAACCAAATTCTTGTTACAGTTTCTGTTTCCTCAGTTTGGCCTTCTGATTCCCATCAATACAAAATTTGAAGAAAAAAAAGATTAAAAATAAGCAACAGCAAGTTTGTGAGGTGGGTTACAGCATGATGCCACACTTATTGTGTAAATCTCCACTAAATCCATTTTAGTCTGTTGCCTACAAACAGGTGGGCTACTACGGGGTACTACGCAACGCCTCTGTGATCTGCCACTCTTTTAAGCTCTTTGTGTACAAGTTGAAAGAAAGGCTTGCGTTTGATTTCCAAATCTAAAAAGGAATATCGGTGTTCGGTAAACTGACCTCAAGGCTGGGACAAGCACAATGTAATCCAAGTACAAAAACTAGCTATGGGCATTTTGTCAACGAGAGGACATCTTGGCTCTAAATGCTATGTGGAGGGAACTGAATGCGCCACCCAGCTATAGCATTGAAGTTGACTGCCGGTTGGATAAGGCCCATAATCATCCACTATGACAGTTGCACAAAGGTAGTTTAAGAGTAGACCCTGTATTTGACGGAAAAGGCTGTCCTGCTGTTCAAATGGTATGGACGCCATTTCAGGAATGATTCAGTGGAAATGGAATAGAAAGTTCACCGAGATTTAGACAGGTCAATGGTAGGCCTACAAGGTTATCCCTCGCCGTCCAAATCATAGTAAATAACACCATATTCAGCATGCATGAGTCAGAATCTACAATATGACAAGGCTGTTCATATATCTATATTTATACACATTCTGCGTGTGTACTTTGAATAGTACTACTGCTCCATTGTGTGCAGCAGTACATTTATTTATTAGTATACATGTATAATATATGCATAATCCCTCTTTCCTTTTTGTTGGTTGTCGTTATGCCTCAGGTGAGCTACTTGTAAACGGGTGAACTCGATGCATTCTACATCCACAGACCTAAAGCCTCCATCTCTGATTGTAGCAATGATTGTTCAACCGTGTCAGAAGCAACCTAAATCAATTCAAACTATATGAAGTATATTCTCTTTTTCAATAATCCAGCAACGCCATTACTAATCCAATTATAACTAAAACATTTTAAATAAAAAATGGGTGAAACTTAAAAGAGACTGCTAGTTCAGGACTTATTTAAGATAAGTCAATGTCTAGTTCAAAGCCTCTAGAGTCTTAACCGGGAGAGTTCTAAGGCCTACAGAGATGAAACAGGAGCGTGGTTTCATGACAGACTGCACTGGCACAAGGGAAACATTCGATGAGAAGGACAATAGAAACCAGGTCTGCATGAAATAGCATCTCCAGAAATAGTTTCGTTTTTTTATGCACCTTCTCCCACTGGTGTGGTGTTTTGTAATCGAGACCATTTTAAGAGCTGCATGACTGTGAAAGGTATTGATTGTCCTATCCTACGGTGTTCTGTGTGGTTAGGGGGGGGGGGGGTACAACGAGCATCAGGGCAAACATGGCGCCCCACTTCTTTAAAGAAGAATTAAAAAAAAAAAGTAAAAAAAAAAAAAGGACTTGACTCGGGTTGTGCGGTCTCCGTTCCTCTGTTACCTCGGCGACCTTAAGAGTAGAGCCCAAGCCTTTCCTTCAGCCACTCCTCGGTCAGCTCCTCAGTGGTCCTCACCTCAAACACCTGCAGACAGACGGGCAGACCGTCAGAAAGACAGGCAGACCGTCAGACAGGCAGACAGTCAGACAGAAAGACAGACATCCAGGCAGACCGTCAGACAGCTGGCAGACCGTCAGACAGGCAGGCAGACCGTCAGACAGACAGGCAGTTAGACAGTCAGAATGACTTTTCACTACTGCTCGTTCTTCCACCGCATATCCATTTACACATTGCTGAGTCGCTATGGCGACCACTGGTTATCATAAATAGCAGATGTTTTCATCCAAAGTGAAGTCAGATATCAGCCATTACGGAACAGGTAGGAGTTGGAGACAGTAAACTCAGATTACAGGTCATTAAGGAGCAGGTAGGGGTCAGACAGTAAACTCAGAAACAGGTCATTAAGGAGCAGGCCAGGGACAGAGATCAGACGATGAGCAAGGCGGAGAGGAACGGTGTGGAGGAGAGGAACGGGGTGTCGAGTGCTGCTCTACCTTGGTGAGGTTCAGAGTCTTCACCAGCTTGTTCTTGCTTCCTGCATACATCATCTGCTGCATCTGGTTTGCAGCCTGAAAATAGACCAAAAAATGTTGCGACAACAGAAATATTGTCGCTTTGCAGGGAATCTCTCACAACAACCATATAAGTTCGCTACGACCAACCCCCTACACCTGTAGATGTTTACCGATGTAAAGTCCTTGAAATAACATTTTTTTCTTTCCCCGTCCTTTTTTCCGCCCTTTCCCTTAGCACTTAGTAACGGGACATCATTGAAGATGATGAAGATGATGGCTACATAGAGATTAAGGAGAGGGTTGGGTGGGGGTGGGGAGGGTCTCACCACTGGGACTGGAGAAGATGAAGCAGAGCGGGTAGGAGACGCGCCCGTCGTCATGGTGACGCTGGTAGCTGTAGACCAGGAACGTACCGGCTAGGTTAAGGAGGACCACTCACCCTCGGACAGGGCTCAGCCCCCCAGGGGGAGGCAGGCCAGGTCATGAGGGGCGACCTGCTGTCCACTGAGCTACTCCTGACAGGTACAGCCGCCGCGCACTGTTTGAACGCTCGATATGTAAAGCACTTTTCCCCACATGCACTCCATGTGTGAGGGCGCACCAAACTAAAATGTTCCAGAACATAGCTGCATGTGGGGATAGTGGAAAAAGACCTGCGGTGCTTGAAAGGTTGTCCCAGTCATTTACCGGGAACTACGTGTGAAAGGGGCTTTAGAAACATTTGTAAGCAGTTAAAAAGGTGGGCCAAGGCCTCGCTTTAATGAGACAAAAACAATGCTGGTACTACATCACATCAGGACCACATAACACCACCATTCCCCCATGCATCTTCTATTTAAACACCAGGGTAAAGCAAAGGATATCTGGGCTGTCGCTCAGGCAGTTCATCCCTCAGGTCTTCCAAAGTAACGTCCTGAAGGGAAAGATCAGCAGACAGAAAAAGTTTAATATTATTACAATGACAACAAGGATTATTTTAATTATTTTTCCAACCACCTGACCTCGTATTCCCTATCCAGAACCACCAGCTGCATCTCGTGATTGATCTTCACTGAGAGGGGAAACAGAAAAGAGAAGTGGTTAAATAAGAAGCTCTAAGTTCCTGTGGGTGTAACGCAGGCCAACAGTATTCTGGGTGTATAGGTGTGGTCCTTGAGTTACTGCCACATGTGATGTGAAACTAATAATATATGCCAGCCTTTAAGTGAAAGCACTAAGCGAGCCAAGAAATATCAGAGTGACCATTTCATTCAGGACAAGGGTTGATCTACGTAGGATGACGTTAAAACATGCTTACTGATGATGGCAGCATTGTTGGTGGCCTTGCGGAACCGGAATGTCTTCAGCTTCTCGACGAGAGCTTCGTCTACATCACACACTACTAGGGATTCACTCTGAGGGCAAACAGGTAAGACGTAAAAGGTCTGCGCGCGCGCGCACACACGCACACGCACCCACACACGCCCCCCCCCCCCCCCCCCCCCGGAGCCGGTTTTTTCAAGTACGTCTCGCTGCGGCCTGCGGGAAGGCGGGGCGTGACATCACGCCCCGCCCACATCACGGGCGAGTGCATTCTGGGACACATCACGGGCGAGTCCATTCTGGGATTGTTTGCGCCCGAATATATTAATAATATTTTAATATATAATATATATATATAGATCGTTAAATCGCTTGACGGTAAATTACGTAAATATATTAATTTATATATATATAAAACGTCCCTGTGATAAAATAATGTATAGACTGTGTGCTAGACCGATCTAACGGGGTCATCCCTATGTTCCCCGCTTTGTATGTGACCGGTGTTTTTCGTAGGTGGAATCCGGAAGAATGAATATTAGGGTTACGGTTATGGTTAGGGTTAGGATGAGGGTTATGGTTAGGGTGAGGGTTACGGTTATGGTTATGGTTAGGGATAGGAGTCAGCGTGTGAGTTTGCCTGACAGGCTGTCTGTCCAATCCTAGCGCTTGAGGCGGAACTTTTTCCGGATTCCACCTACGAAAAACACGACCGGGGAACATAGTTTACGCTCCCGGATCTAACTCTAACTACTACCACAGGTAACCCTCTCGTTACCTGTGGTGAAATGTTGCGAACAGACTTCGCTATGAGTAGTCGGCTGAAGTCTCGCCTATTAATTCTAGCCAGCCATAAATCTCTCCTTCGCTGGCTCAAATCCTCAGTTTGTCGCGTAGAGCCTATGTTAGGAAATGTCAACTATGTCAACAATATGGGCCGCGCGCGAACGCGGGGACGTTTATAGAATAAGGTCTATACACAGCTATATATATATATATATATATATATATATATATATATATATAATATTAACAAGAGCAGAGAAGGCTAGACACTAACGTGTGTTAGTCAATTAATCATTATATTGATATATAGATATATAGATATATAGATAGATATATAGATATAGATATAGATAAACATATTATATAATAACCTATTAGTCAAATAATCCAATATTATTTATTTTAATGATAAATAATAGATAATAAACATATCGGTGCATGAAACATACCGCCATCGAATAGAAGTTTCCAGAAAGACTGGTTTTTCGAGAAGCATCTCTCATCAGAACAAGAAAAACCGGTTTTTCTTGTTCTAACGCAATCCCAGAATGCACTCGCCCGTGATGTGGGCGGGGCGTGATGTCACGCCCCGCCTTCCCGCAGGCCGCAGCGAGATGCTTCTCGGTTTTTTACCCTGGCTCTAGCTCCGAACCGGCCCGGAACGGGCTCCGATTTTGCGGCGGTGAAAGGGCCATCTGTGGAGTGGATGTGCGTCTTCACAGTAGTATAGATAGTAGTGCGTCTTCACATTGACCCACATTGCATGATGTAGGCCAAATATGTTGTCATTCAGTTAAGCTTTGAGGGTTTGGTTAATCAATTCTAGGAGACTTTAGTAGACGTCCTGCTGGGTTAAGACCAGAGGATAAGTCCTCCAGACCAACTCATTTGACTTGCACTACTGAGATATACATGCTTATGTAATACACGTTTTGGCCCTAATCAAACAAAAAAAGGGAGATATTTATATTTACAGGAAATATGTGCAGCAAGCAGATGTTTCAGCATGCTGCACATATTTCCTGTGTTTAAGGGCACAACAGCCACTCCACCGAACCCATCGTCTTCCTGTGCTGAAAAGATTGCTCTTAACATTAGGAGTTAACGATCTTCGCAGAACGACAACATATCCTGTTAGCTACGGTGCTTTTACTATGAAACCAATCGCAGACTGCAGCGGAGGTACGAGTAAAGACATGTATGAAAATATGCTTTGTGGACAGTTTCTGACAGGAAACGAATCCCGAACGCCCATTAGCTCATACAAAATAACCAACAAGCAACTATCCCAACTAATGGCATTATAAGCATGTCTACGCGCCGAAGATGACAGCACACAAAAACCACGATCTGGATAATGGACGCCGCCAGGTCCATGCTAAAGTCCTCATACCAAGACGTGTGTGAGCAGATCTCCACCCGTACAGGATGTCCCCACGGCTAGCATGCTACCGCTAGCAGAGGCGGCAGCCTACTTTCTCACTGCTCATTATAAAAGGGCATCAATTAATTAAAGGTAACGCCAGGGAGGGCAGATGCATGGCAAAACGAGTCGAGTCGTTGGTTGCGGTGCTCTAAAACTCACCATGTTGGCAGAGCAGACGCGGACCAGACTGCAGATGCTCGGGGAGGAAGCTTTGAATGTGTTGTTTTTTTTTTTTACTTCCCCAAAACCGAGATGAGATATCTTGTGACTGGTTGGACCAATCCTCTTCAACTCCTGCTCAACAGGCGTCGTCAAATAACAACATGCGTTGGATTGACAGCCAGTGATACTTAGTAATATGTTCTTTACTCAGCATTTAACTGATATAATGATAAACAAAAGTAGTTTTTCGTTTTTTTGTGTGTGTTTTATTATTTTTTTGCTTGCGAAATGTAACGGACAGTAATTTCAGACAGATTCATATTTAGAAGCCGACACTTTTCAACATTTTACTATAATAATCTGATACAGTCAAGACACATTTTTGTGGTTGATTCTAAATATAATCTAAAAAAGGGGGTTGCCGGGAAATTCGGATGGCCATAAATAAAATGTCTGTATCGACGCCAATTTTAATAAATAATTATATATAAAAACATAAATATATATATGACCTCGGACCCTAAGTAGGAATACTCCAACATTTCATTATTAGTATAATTCTATTATGAACTACAACATACTTTAGGAAGAACTCTCTCGCGGCCCCCGTTGACGTCACCATAAAGGGGCGTGTCCACTTCCTCTCCGACCAGAAGTAGAAGAGGAGGAGGAAAGCTAAGGTAGCTGCTGCTGCGGTAGTAGTGTGTGAGTGTGTGTTTGTGTGTGTGTGTGTGCGCGTTGAAGCTGTACGCCACAGTGTCTACATACATACATCGGACTATTCCGATCACCTACCGTTCTGTTCAAAATTTCCTTAAGTGTTTAGCTCTGTCCTGACTACGAGCCCGTCGAAAGGCGATCTGTCACCCCGTTGGAGAGGTGCGAGGTACAGTCGATGCTCAACTTACTGTACTTTAGCCACGCAGCTAACGACTGAGGGCTAATTAATGGGCTAAACAGCGCGTTAATCGTCCCCGGGGGGTGCGAGAATCACCCGTAGGTGTCCGGGTAGAAGTTGAGATCGCTGTTCTAGGTGTTGTCCTGAGCTAACTAGTGACACGGAGGGTTATTATGAGTAACTTTATGGTGGTGGGTCTGAGTCACCCACCAGGAACAGGGAAGCTTACGTAGTTCTGTACTTGTGCTTTCTTCTGACATGTGATGTGTTTCCAGATAGATAATATTTGCTGTTATTACTCATTTGATAACGGGTTAAAGCTTATTTCCATGTTTTTTTTGTTCTAGATCATGGATTTTTCGGTGAGTAGAACTAGTTTCTTTCTCCACATTTTTCTCATATTCCCAATGATTGACATCTTAGCCTTTCGATTTATTTTCCTACGGTAAATCATTAACGTTATATTTATATTATCCAGAAAGTAAAAGCAGTATAATCTCCTTTCGTTTCCATGGCAGCTGTCTGATGCCATCGGAGACGACGTCCCGGGCAAGGCAAGTACCATAGGGACCCACAACCCGTCTGCCCCCGCCCCCGCCAACCCTGGCTGGCCCGGCGCCGCCCCCGGGGCCCCCACGCAGCCTACAGGCCCCGGCGGTATGCCTGGAGGCCCACCTGGGGCCCCGGGGCAGTTCCCTAGTAGCCCGTACAACACCGGCCCCCAAGCCCCAGGCCAGTACCCCGGGCCCCCGTCGGTACCCGGGGGGTACCCTGCAGGCTCCTGCGTCCCTGGACAGTATCCCTCCGGACCCGGAGCCCCGGGCCAGTTCCCCTCCGGCCCTGGGGCCCCGGGGCCCTTCCCCGGGCCTTTCCAGGGGCAGTACCCCCCCGAGGCGGCACCGGGACAGCTCCCCGGAGCCCCGGTCCCATACCCGTCCGGACCCTTTCACTCCGGCCCCGGGGCCCCTCCTGGGCCCTACCCCAACATGCCCTTCCCCGGGGGCCAGCCCGGAGCCGGGAACGGGATGTACGGACCGGGGGACCCCGGGGCCTTCCCCCCCGCCGCCGGCCCGGGGCCCTTCCCTGGGTTCCCGGGCGGGGCCTTCCCTCCCATGCCCCCGGGGACCTGGGGGTCGCCCGGAGGAGGTGGCTTCCCTCCCGCCCCCGGAGGAGGTGGCTTCCCTCCCGCCCCCGGAGGAGGCGGCTTCCCTCCCGGCCCCAGCCCCTTCGGGGCGCCCATGGGGCCCTATGGTGGTCCGGCCTCTCCGGGCAACATGCTGGTGAGTCTGAAGTAGTTCAATATCATCTGTCGTATCAGCGCCTTGCTTGCTTTGCGGTGTTGTGTGTTGATTGGTGATTAGTGCACTCTAGAGCGGTTGGTGGTCTCTAGGCTGGTTCTGGGCTCTTCTTCTTGTAGTAGTGGTCTCTAGACTGGTTCTGGGCTCTTCTTCTTGTAGTAGTGGTCTCTAGACTGGTTCTGGGCTCTTCTTCTGGACTTGGTGGTCTCTAGGCTGGTTCTGGGCTCTTCTTCTGGACTTGGTGGTCTCTAGACTGGTTCTGAGCTCTTCTTCTGGACTTGGTGGTCTCTAGGCTGGTTCTGGGCTCTTCTTCTTGTATTGGTGGTCTCTAGACTGGTTCTGAGCTCTTCTTCTGGACTTGGTGGTCTCTAGGCTGGTTCTGGGCTCTTCTTCTGGACTTGGTGGTCTCTAGACCAATTCTGGGGCTCTTTTCTTGTAGTGGTGGTCTCTAGACTGGTTCTGGGGGCCATCTTCTGAACTTGGGAATCTCTAGACTGGTTCTGTGGTTCTTCTCATTGCAGTGGTGGTTGTGGAGTAGGAAGAGTCTTGATTATTGATTATTGATTTATTTACGATTGATTTTGGAGTGGGCGGTTGTGGTGGTGAGGTGACGGAGGTGCTTTGCGCTGACGGGATGACGTCTGGCTGAGGCAGCTGGGTTTAGTGCTGAGGCGGCTCCGCTGGGAGGGGTTGCGTCTGCTCGGACCCCTCCCTCAGTGAAGGGTCGCTGGTGCAGCGGGGCCTCGTGCAGATGAATGAACCAGCAAGCGGGCAGGCTGCCGCACGTGTAGTCATGCACCCTGTATCTCTTGTCTTCCAGTCCAGGTTTTATCCGCCGTATCGCTGAACCCCAATCAGCTAGTCAGTGACCCATCAGGAGCCAGGTGGCGGCCCCTTGTCCACTGATGGGTTCAGCGGTTGATTTACAAAGGGCTGCGATACGGCTGCTTGCCCCCCCAACCCCGTGGCGGGGTCAAAGTGCAATCTGATGTCTTGCCTTTTGCAGTGTTTCTCAAAGCAGAAATATACACACACACATGTACTCTCCTATATATTTTTCATACAGATTACTCGTTCCCATTCCTTGTCGCTAACGTAAACGACCGTGTCCTCGTGATTCGCATCCCGTTGTCGTCTTATATTAAATTGTAATGATTTTGTTTTTCCAAGTAATAAAATGGTTTCTAAGTTAGCCTGCTTGTCCTTATTCATAACACCCGGTGGTTGCCAGTGGCTTGCGTAAGGCTGTGGGAAGGTCCACGGGGAGATGTTGACTCACTGGAGCTGTGGTCATTGAGATGGGAAGTGGAATGTGGGTGAGGTGCAACACTCGCTTCAACCAAACCTTTATTGAGAGTTGTTTTTATTTGGGGTTATTTCCATGCCCGGGTGAACCCCTAAGACTCGATAGTTAAACCCTTTTTATAACCTTGGTGAACTAAAACTATATAGTTTTCTTTCTATGACTGTGTGTGTGTACATGCTTAAAGATCAATAGTTAAAGCTATTCGACTACTACAACATATTTCAACCGCAATTTTATTTGTGATGTATTTCTATGACGATGTTCTTCAATACCCTTTTCCACTGTGGCCTTCCCTCAGAGGTTAAGGGGTACGCCAATGTAATTGTAGGTATTTATACTCATTAGGAATTATGTATTTATAGGTGTCATATTATACCACCAGGTGTGAGTGTGCCGTTACAAGCTGTTTTGGGAATCTGCTTCTTCTGACGTCACAAGTGGGCGTGTCCACCTACATGGGTGCTGGTGGAAAGGCCAGCCGACCCAGTGGACTGTAGCAAACTGCTCCTCGAGCTGTCATGCATCTGGCTGGACACGCCCACCTGTGATGTCAGAGGAATGAACTACAGAGGAGTGATGTCAGCAGAAATTCAAAACGGCTTGTATGGGCTAACCACACTCTCACCTGGTGGTGTAACATTGGACCTTTTTAGAACGTTTCCATATTTCCTCCATAGTTTACAGGACCAGCTCTACTGCTTTAAACTGAGTTATTCCTCTCCCTCCCTCCCTCCCTCCCTCCCTCCCTTCTCTCCGTCGTCTCCCCCCCCCTCCTTCTCCTCACTGTTCCAGATGGTCCCCTACGACCTGCACCTCCACGCCGGTATGATGCCCAACCTGCTGATCACCATCGTGGGGGAGCCCGTCCACGGGGGTGGCAGGTACCCAAAAACTCATCCCTAACGTAGCCCACGCTCACCAACAGACGTGCCCCGAGTCTCACTCTAGGAGCGATGTGGTGGGGGGTGGTGGTGGTGGGTGGAGGACTCAGGCTCTGGGCTCTCTCTGCAGGTTCCATGTGGACTTCATGAAGGGCTCTGACGTGGTGTTCCACTTCAACCCCCGCATGGCGGAGCAGACCATCGTGAGGAACACCAACCTGGGGGGTTGCTGGGGCCCCGAGGAGAGGGACGGGGACTTCCCCTTCGCCCCCGGCCGCCAGTTTGAGGTAACGCACCCAGGGGGACCTGAGAGCTCGGAGAGGGGGACGGGGGACGGGGGGGGGGACACTGGGGACACTGGGGAATCAAACCCAGAGGCTGAGGACTGGGAATTACACTCTAAGCACTACGCTCTCCACCCCCTCCTCTCTCCACCCCCTCCTCGCTCTCCACCCCTCCTCGCTCTCCACCCCCTCCTCGCTCTCCACCCCCTCCTCTCTCTCCATCCCCTCCTCTCTTTCTCTCGCTGTCTCTCTCTCTCAACCCCCTTCTCTCTCTTTCTCCACTCCCGTCTCTCTCTGTCTCTTTCGCTTTCTTTCTTTCCCGGATTTTTTTTTCCTGAATATGTCCCTCGCGCCCCCCAGTGGAGGAGGTCTCTCTCTCTCTCTCTCTCTCTCTCTCTCTCTCTCTCTCTCTCTCTCTCTCTCTCTCTCTCTCTCTCTCTCTCTCTCTCTCTCTCTCTCTCTCTCTCTCTCTCAGTATATACATGTGTGTCTCTCTCTCTCTCTCTCAGTATATACATGTGTGTCTCTCTCTCTCTCTCTCAGTATATACATGTGTGTCTCTCTCTCTCTCTCTCTCTCAGTATATACATGTGTGTCTCTCTCTCTCTCTCTCTCTCAGTATATACATGTGTGTCTCTCTCTCGCCCCCAGCTGAAGATCCTGGTGGAGGAGGACTCCTTCAAGGTGGCGGTGGACGGGACCCACCTGCTGGAGTTCGAACACCGGATGGGGGGTCTGGAGGAGGTGACCCTGGTCCAGGTCCAGGGGGACCTGCGGCTCTACAGCGCGGCCCCCAGCATGATCTGAGACCTCTACACCCAGAACCCCACCCAGAGCCCCCTACACCAGGAACCCCACCTGAAACCCCACCCAGAACCCCCTACACCCAGAACCCCTCCCAGGACCCCACCCAGAACCCCCCACACCTAGAACCCCGCCCCGCTTTAGTTCCTCCGGGGCTAGCCCCCCCAGCCTTACCGGTCCGATTCTTCTCCGTCGGTGGTGGATCAAGAAAAGGGCAGTGCTGGGCAGTTGGCTTCTAAAGCATGAAAAAGCGTACCCTGTTGAATTCTATGTTCTTATCAATTTTTCCCTGGATCTGGCTGAGCACTTGCCTCCATCATGCATTTATCATGCTGGTTAAATATGAATACCATGAAATTAGCTGTCAAAGCATGAAAAATATCGATCAGTATTTTATTGTACATTAATGTTAAATTTTGACATTGATTTGGCGCCCGCTTGCAGTACCCTCTCAGGCCACCGGAGGGCGGTAGTGCATATAAGGGAATCGCTGATATAACTGACAAAATACAAAACACGCACTGCAGCACACACACACCGCCACACAATGAGGACTCGAGCGTCATCCTCGAGTCCTCAGGAAGCCCTTCTTGTTGAGACCACTTGCTGGTGGAAATATACAGGCACATAGTCAGAGAAATAAAAAAAAAATCATATTTTACGTTAGTACTCTGAGCATCTGAACCACTTTGTGTCTATAAAGAGTGGCCTGTGTGGTGGTTTGCTACACGATTAATTGTATTATTTTGTATTTTAGACTAAAAGACGTTTAGCTGACTGTGACTCTACCACTAACACGACTAATAAACTATCACGACTCACGAAGTAGACCGTAAGCAACGAGTTGGGCTGTCTTTCTGTCTTTTTGTCCGTTTCCATACCAAAGCACCAGCAAGTGAATCTTTTGTGTTCACTCTCTCTGGTGCTGATTGGTCAAATTAGCCTTCTTTTCTGCCTGATCCATATGCATGACCTTGTTTTCTATTGGCGAGCTGTCTGTCCCGAGACGGGACCACCCATCAGTCAGGGGTAATGTGAGGTGGCGTTTTGTTTCTTTTGAAGGGCCCCTATTTTACCAAAAGGTGTGACGACCTTTCTAATTCGACCCCTTTAGTGACATCACAAGTGGCCGGGTCTGCGCTGCTGAATACATGTAATTGTATCCAGTCCACCGGGAGGTGAGTGGTCTACTCGTCATCATGCATACAGGTGGACCGTCCCATGTGTGCGGACCGCACACATGGGACGGTCCACCTGTATGCATCAGCCTTGACGAGGTGGATCAGCCTTGACGAGGTGGATCAGCCTTGACGAGGTGTCCCCTGTAGTGACCGCACAGTGCGGTCACTACAGGGGACACCTCGTCAAGGCTGATCCACGTCACGCGCTGTTGGGGAGGCTGGGCCTTTAAGCAATATTTATGAGCCATGTTTGTCCCCTGCCTTTCTTCAGTTCTCTGTATTGTTTTTGGTCACATTAAGTTAATGGTCACATTAAGTTTTACTGCATAGGATTTACGTTTGAAGTGTCATAAACCATGAAATTAGAGGTTTGAGAGTGATGAGTTTTCTCGCCAAAGACGGGATGGTTGTATTCAAGATTGTATGCGTATAAATAAAGACCTAACGAACAACCTAACGAACCGTGTGGATTGTGAGTTATGTTAATTAAAGCAATCCAAGACTTAAGTTATGAACTTGGAACATACTGAAATTTGAATATCATCACAAAATCTCTCATTCTAAACGTGTCGCGGTTTGCATCATTATTGTATTATTGTATCCATGCTCCTTGGTTCAGTAATAGGTCACCCATCTAAAATAAGAAGTGCCGCGTCTCAACGGCAGGGGGCGGTACGATCCCTGCAGACTGCGCGGGGGAAGAAGACGTCCAGCCAGCAGCAGACAAAACCGAAAGCGAACCGATCGATCAGAAGTACTGCATGAGGGGAAAAAAGTAGTTAGTCCCCCCCATCTTCGGATACACAGGAGTGTAACAAAATATTCACTGTACCCTATTTTAAACATGAATGGCTCGACGCACCTCGTCGCCAACGTGGTGGACATCCAGCTCAAGCGGGGACCTTCCGGTAAGATTGAGAACTCCTTCAATGAAATGCCCCAGCTACTAGCTACTTAGCCGCTGTAGCCTCCAAATCCCTCTTTTAAAAAGAACCATGCAAAAGGTTGAATAATCTTCACAGATGGGCTTTGGAGAGACAGCGGGTCGCTGCTAATGCCATGTCTATGATACAATAAAATGTGCGTTGGGCATCTCCAAAATGTCCACTTTTGGAGATATTTGAAGGCCCCACCGGGTGACAGGAAACTTTGGGTTTTCCAATGACGTTGCCATGATTTCTCCTCAGTAGATCAGAAGAAGGGAAGCCTTCTCATGTTAACTATGTTGGTGCACATGTCCCACTGTCACGTCGTTGGCGACAGAGGCACGCACATTGCTTATGTATCCTTCCCTATGCTGCATGTGAAATTGCGTGTGTAACAATTGATATTGTTATTTTCGTAGTGCAAGTCACTCGTTATAAAACACACTTCGTATCAATATTTTGTTACGTCTATACTTCTCTGCAATATTCGGCCAGCTTGAACTTTGACTAAATTAGATAAATACTTTGCATTATCTGGCTTTACCGAGTTGGGGTTAAAGTTATTAAGACCCGTAACTACCCTGATTAGAATTACTTTCTCTTTCTCCGATCATCAAGTGTGTGTGTGTGTGTGTGTGTGTGTGTGTGTGTGTGTGTGTGTGTGTGTGTGTGTGTGTGTGTGTGTGTGTGTGTGTGTGTGTGTGTGTGTGTGTGTGTGTGTGTGTGTGTGATTCCTCAGGCCTGGGCTTCAACATAGTCGGAGGAGTGGACCAGCAATATGTGGTCAACGACAACGGCATCTATGTGTGTAAAATCAAAGAGAACGGCGCGGCAGCACTGGATGGAAGACTAGAAGAGGGAGACAAGATCCTGGCGGTGAGTGGAAACACAATCTCTTGTCGTGGTGGTGCTAATGTTAGAGTAAACAGGGCTGCCGACACGCAGGAAGTCAATGAACCAAGGTTGTTTCATTATTGACGATAGCAACCGCCCAGATGACTTGGCACCTAGAAAGTCCATGTTTGTGCTGGTGTGTGGAGGTCCTGGTTCACAGAAGTCTGTCGTTGGTCTGTGTTGTGTCATCAATGAAAACATGAAGATTCAGCAGAATCTTGTGATGATTCGAGGCTTGACAGTGAAGATTTGATTCGGGGATAAACCTTTTCCATGTTGTGGTTCACTTTTATAGTATACCGCGTGTAATCGTGTGAACCTTTAGGCCGAAGGTTCATTGCACTGTCTTCCAGTTACCTAAGTTACCACATAACTTGGGCTGGGAGGAGGCCAGAAAACATATTATCAGAAACATCTTGATGGTGTGCTTATGCTACAGAAGCCATAGGAATAACAAATGCAAGCTACGTTATTATCGTATATCATTAATTAGCAGTTGGGCATAACCACTACAACAGATATCCAAATGCTTTTCTGAATTCCACACCTCGGCTGAAGAAAGGTCAAGACTTCCTGTGCTATTTAATCACACATCACCACAGTTAACACATCGTAACATACAGGTTAAGACTGTGGCCACAGGGTTGATGGATGGAATTCTGTTCAACTATAACCCTTTCTTGATAGCTAGGCCCCACAACTGATAATCTTTGTGTTTCACTGATATGAATTTGCATCTTGGCCCCTGAGGCCATCGGCCCTTTAGATACTGCCTTTGTGTTTTTATGGTTGGATAACCTTTAAGGTATCTCTTAAAATACAATGGCATGTATTATTTCAATCGACTGTGTTATAAAACCCTTTAGAAAAAATAAATAAAATACAGGCTAAAAGCACTTTGAAGATATCCCTGTATTTAAATGGTTATGGTAATTAGAGTTTGCATTACGGATGGATATAGACTGTTAATCCAAGACAGAAGACTGGACCGTAAATCATGAATAAAAAACACATTGAAACTTTACAAATGAAATGTGTTTTTTGTAGCCAGTTGGAGTCGCTGGTTTCAACAGGTACTATGGCGCACTCTAGTGGACCTTAAGGAGTACTGCACGAACGGAAGGAGTCACGTGTTTTAACAGTCCTCTTCATCATGTTCCAACGGAGTCTTCCTCATCGTGTTTGGTCTGTAGATAAACGGGAACAAGCTGGAGAACTGTAATCACGGAGTGGCGGTGGACCTGTTCCGGAACGCCGGCGAGGACATCCTGCTGCAGGTCCAGAAGAAGGTCAGCCTCGCATCAGACCTCGATCCGGATTCGGGCGGTTCACACATGGTTATGAAGCGTTACTTCCAGAGGCGATGGGTCAATAGGGGGCGCTAGGGCTCCGCCCCTCCGTTAAATATTCACTTGAATATATCTGCCAACTATTAATAAACTATTATCATTACGAAATAAATCAACAAAAATACATAGCGTTTATCCTCGTTTAATTGTGTGATAAACTTGTCACTTCCAGCAACCATTTAAATGCGCCTGACCGTCAATGATTTGGGCTAGGCTAGTTTTTGGTCATTCGAAATAAAGCCCTCCTCCAAGTCAGGGGCGCCGGCCACGTTGAAGTCAATGTAAGCTCGCTCACTTTTTGCTGTCTATCAAGCAGGGACAGCTTTTCATTGGCGCAAGAAAATTCGCCCTCGGGTCGCACCAGTGTGCGTCCCAGGCCAATGGTATCGCTTTTCTTTTTTGTTATCACCACATGATTGGACAATTCAACGGATCAATCAAAAAGGCTACCTCCCTCAGCAGCATTCGCGCAACACAACTACAAAAAATGGACGCTATAGGACAGTGATCATGATTTGTCTCAATATCAGAGGAACAACAATGGGTCAAATAGCAATGGCTGGTGGAATGGCCATGAAGTAGGTCTGTATATGCAGTGTAAGCTTGTCCAGGCCCTGCAAGTCAGGATGTAGGCTATGAAGGTAAATAGGTAGTGGGTGGCCATCCCCAAAATGTACCAGAATAGAGGAAATCAAATCTATTAAATTTAAAAAAAAAATATGGGGGGGGAACCTCAGACCCCCTTTCTATTACTCTGCCCCACCCACATTTTTGATCACCAGACACTGGTTACTTCTGGACCCTGTTCAGAGTTCCCGTAGACTCGGCATAGCCTGCCCCCTTGCTCCCCCTTACCCCTACACCCCTCTTACACACTTGTTGTTGTATGTTGTACGTTTATTTGTACTTATTGTAACATTAACCGTTAGAGCAACATACATTTTCATCATTTACGTTGCGGTTTTTGTTGTTACTTTCTTAAAAATAATCCTCAATTCATTACGTGTGTGTGTGTGTGTGTGTGTGTGTGTGTGTGTGTGTGTGTGTGTGTGTGTGTGTGTGTGTGTGTGGTGTGTGTGTGTGTGTGTGTGTGTGTGTGTGTGTGTGTGTGTGTGTGTGTGTGTCCGTCCCAGCACCCGCCCCACAGGAACGGCCCCTCCAGCCCCGATGCGGGGGGCGACTCTGCGCTGTCCGGTCTGGGCGTGCTGGTGGGGGTTCTGGGCGCGGCCGCCCTGATCGGCCTCCTCTACCTGCGCTTTCAGCCGACCCTCCTCCGGAGACCCTTTTAACCAAAGACCCCCCCCCCCCAACCCACTCCCTCCCCCTCTTTTATACCCCTGGCCGAGACACTTTACCCCCCCCCCCCCCCCCCCCGGACCACACAGGAAATGATTAACACAGAAAACTAACGAGAAGTAGAGCCATGCTTTCTTTGGGGGTGTTTGGTAGATATGATGGTGGCCGGGGCCTGCCCCTTGTTTTGTATATGTATCTGTATTTATGTATATGTTACACGCCATAATCATAGAGGTGCAATCGCCACCGCCAAACTAAGCGCCTGACGTCGTTCTGCAAAGGGGAGACGACTGATGTAGCCCATGCACTACAAGGATTCCTTCGTAATTAGCGTAGGGCAAAGGTCACCGCATAGCACCCGACATTTCAATGCCACCCCCCCCCCCCTTCTGAAAGTGTGTGTGTGTGTGTGTGTGTGTGTGTGTGTGTGTGTGTGTGTGTGTGTGTGTGTGTGTGTGTGTGTGTGTGTGTGTGTGTGGTGTGTGTGTGGTGTGTGTGTGTGTGTGTGGTGTGTGTGTGTTGAATACCAATTCACATCACTGTTCATCCACAGCGCCTTTTCAGTGACCAATCACAGCCCGCATGCGGCCATGTTTCTCCCCCCACCCCCAAGGTTGTGTGTTAAAAAAAAAAAAAAGACAGGGGGGGATTTCCATGTGCATATTTGTCAACGAAACAACAAAAGCCATTTAAGCGGTGCTTCTTGTATTGCGTCAGGAGGGAAGAGAGTTGAACTGCTATATTTAATGGACTCTGATTGCCTTGTGTCCATTCTGTACAGGTTTGTCTGGTTGGCTCATGGGATGCGTAGAAATGATCACGTTCAATGGAACAGTCACTGATGGTGTTAATGGTTAATTGAACCCTGTCGTTGTCTGCTGAATATTTTGCATACCGACGCTAATTGGTGGCAATGGAGAAAGTCACGTGTTTATTGGGAGACGGAGGTCAGGTGGTTCGAATGATTGACTGCAGCTAAATACTTTATTTTTTAACCATTGCGGTTGGGAAACAAAAGTTCTCAATCTAAGAAAGAAAAACACCACCGCCTCGTTGTTTTGCACTATAACCACGGTCTCAAATCATTCTGTCATTGTCTAGAAAGCCCAGCGGGTGTTATTGATGAAGTTAATTGCCATGATTGCTTTTCTTCATGATCGGTTAGTGTGAGGTGGATGTATTGGGTTTAACATAGCTCTAGTGTGTAAATACATTTCGTTTGGCCGTGCTGGATGAGAAAGTGAGTATGTAAACGTATGACGAAAGATCAGAATCATTAAATTATGCAAATACTATGTGTTTGAGGACCAAGCACCTATTAAAATTCATGTTGAATTCTCTTAATTATGTCTTGGTCTATCTTTACTGTCCGTGTGTGTGTGGGCGGGGGGGGGGGGGGGGAATATTGCAGTTATTTCCGATTATTTATAATTTGAGGTTAGTGTGTTACTGACTCCAGCCGATCCACAAACGCGCATCGTTTTCGACATCGGTTATTGGAGGATGTTGCCACAGAGGTGACTATGATGTAATCAAATGCTTCCCCCTTCAGTGCTCTCATTCGCTGAGGGATAGAGTAGCGGTGTTCGTCGCCGTGCAACACTTTGAGCGATTAAACTGATCGGAACATTTTTTTTTAAATAAAAAACAATATTTTCAAAGAACCGCTACTCCGGTATTTTCGGTCCCGTTACGCGGATATTCACCGCGGCGACATGGAAAGAAATTGATGCCAACAGAAGCGAGTGGAGAGAGCGGCCACGGACTACCGTCCACGGGAGATGCTGGTAACTCGGCGGATGTAAACCTCCGTATTGTGTCAACATGGCTCCAGCATCCTCCGTGACTGCTGCTTCCCTCGCTGTGGCGTTGTTTGCCTGAAAAATGGCTAGTGGTCGATGGGTTCGCTCCAGCTGCCTTCCCCCCGTCGTGGACGCCCATGAGAGGAGAGTGATATCGGCCAATGTGATCTCTGTCTTCGATTTGACCGAGTCGTTTGAGGCCTACTCTGCCCTAAAGATCAAGTTTTTCCATCGCTCGCTGCTGCTGCTGCCTCTGATTGCTTCGTTCATTCTAATTTTTTGAGGACTCTTAGTTTTCTTTCTGCGAACACCCCCCGCCCCCCCCCAGAGCCACCATCGATCTGTTCTGGACAGACTCCCCGGTTTCTGGCAGCGGGCGGTGGGCCGCAGTCTCCAAACGCTCGATGCGCTCTGCTGGGATTTGATTTCAGGGCTTTTCGATTTTTTTTTTGTGGAGCAAAATTGATTCTGTGCCGATTCTGACACATCACCGGGCATGACTTTTTTTGTATACAGTTGTAGCTCTCATTTCTTTGGACATTATTCTGGAAAAACAACTTCCCTTTCGGGGGGGAAGGGGGCTGCTTGCCGCCACTGACCGAGAGAGGGCTGCCGTAGAGCGGTCTCTGATGTCCGCGCTGTCCGCTAGACTTGTTTAGTGCGGGGCCACCAAGGTGCTGAAACTACTACGACACGTAGGCTACAGGACGCTCGCCTTATCCTCTCAGGTTTAAACCATGGCAAATGAACCTGTGATCCTTAATGTTTATGACATGGTAAGCAACGGTCCTCCTCCGCTTTTATGAATACAATGCATGAAGGGTAGTCGGCTACTCTGTGGGTTTAGAAAGTGTGCAAAACACGGTTGCATGCCAAGTGTAGTTATTCCTAGTGTCTTGCCATTGTACTCTGGTGTACCCAGTACACCATCACAACCCTCCACAACACCCTCCAACCAAATCGACGCCTCGGCGCCCTGTCCATCATATTTGATCCGAGATCAGATACACTACAGAGAATGATACTCCGCTGGCCCCCAGTAGGACATAACGTCCTGACGGGGTAATCTGCAGCCATGACAGGGCTATCTAAATCCCCTGTCTATAACATATATTCAATCGCCTGCCTGTAGGCTTACATTTTTTATATCTTCCAAGATATCCCTTTCCCCTGACCGGCGAGGTGAATGCATAGGGCCTCCTCTTCACAAAATTTCTCGACACGGATCATAACCAAATAACACCCTTTGTTATTATTATTTTTTGTCATTATTAATGTTGCATACGCGTAACAGTGTGTAAAGTTGTCTTCGACGCAGGCGCATTGGGAGTGAACAGTAGTCGTTTTTTCAATTTCAAATGATTCTCGTCTGCCACAAAAGCTGGCCGTTCTCAAGTGTGTGATCTGAGTCCCACACGATCTCGCGTGATCACCCCCACGGACGGAACACAGACGAGGGCCATCGTCCAGGCGCCCACCACATGCTCCACACATGTGAATAATGTACTACCAAGTCGACTTAGCCGCATTATTTACCACTATTACACTAATGTTGCATTTTAGGAAACGTACATTTGAGTCCAAAAGCACAAATTTTGAAAGAAGTTGGTAGTTGGTGCATGCGTGCCTATATCGACGTGTACATGCTTCAGTGATGGTCTGAGACTGGTTAAATATTACTATGATTGCGTGCTGGAATGAATACTGACTAACTGTATCTCACACACACACACACACACACACACACACACACACACACACACACACACACACACACACACACACACACACACACACACACAGTTTCACAAACAGTGTAAGAAGCACAAACAGCATGCACATAGTCTCACACACATTGAAATGCACACTCACACATATACCATACTTCATGCAGATGGTGTCACACACACAGTCACACACACACACTGATATCTTCAAGTAGCCTCTGAGGTGAGGACCTAAAGGAGGCCCCCACAGACAGCTGAGGGGGTAGGGTTTCAGTGTGGCTCCGCAGGGAGTCCGGGCCGAGGCACACTGCTGCTTTCGGGCTTCGTAGACAAAACGACACAGGAAGTGGACCAGATCTGCCTCTCAGCGTTTCATCAGAGAGGGCAGACGAGCTGCTGGGGCTGGGTCGTTTGGCGGGGAGGTTGATCAACCCTCGAGGCCAAAAGGGAACGGGTTTAATCCCCGACGTCCGCAGTCGTACAGTGGGCATTTAGCAGACGCTTCGACATGCATAAGTGCATTTGTCAGAAGAAAGAGGTACAACGATGTATCGCCGTCGGTGCAGTAAGGATGTTCATAGAAGCAAGTGCCAAACAAAGGCACCCTTGAGCCAGGCATCACGACCCGCTGTACCTCCCCCTTGATGACCTGCGTCTGAATCCACCGTCAGAGACCGGGGGACGAGGGCCCCGGGGACGAGGGCCCCGGGGACGAGGGCCCCCGGGGACGAGGGCCCCCGGGGACGAGGGCCCCCGGGGACGAGGGCCCCCGGGAGACGACACTAACGGGCGCTGCAGCGCAGGCAGACAGGTCTGGGCGGCCTCGCCTCTGAAATCATGCCATCGCTCCAGTGACGCTTTGGCATCTCGGCCCGGCAGCTGGAATGTTGAGTGGGTGTGCCGGTCACATGGTCACACTGACGGGGGGTTAGGGGGGGGGGGGGTTAGGGGGGCTGGCATTCCGTCAAATACCAGGCCGGAACAGACGCTTGAGATGTGACAGGAGGGAGAGCGACGGGTCCACAGCAGAGTGCTGAGCTGGGAGCTGCTGGGGGGAGGAAGAGGAACATGGCGGGTTTCAGGGGAGGGTTTCATTGTTGTGTTCGAGATCCCAGACTTCTTCTTTTGTACCCTGAAGACGTTGGTGGGTCAGGGGGCAGAGCAGGGGCCAGTTCCTCTGTCAGAAGACGCATGAAACACGACACTATACGCAGCACAATGCACAATGCTCTCTAGTGGCTGCAGCCGTCAGCACCCTGTCCGCTGCACTCAGCCGCCACTCTAAAGGGGTGACGGCATTTGTCGGGATGATTGTGAGGCAGCAATCTTGTTCTGTGATTAATTATTGACGGCTGGCCGTGCGTGGATAGCTTTTAACGTCGGCCCTTTAACGCAGGCTGGAGGGGTATTGGACCCGGGGTCAGATGGGGTAGCAGGTGCAAGCTACTGGCAGGAAGTGACACTGTGGTTCATTGAGTGACTTCCTGTTTCCTGTTTTTCTGTGAGCATCAATGAGTAGAGTTGTCGAGTGTAGAAAAGACCAAAAGTCGTTTCGATGCTTTCGGCTGCATGAAACTATTCAAGATGAAGTGCGTGTGTACTGTTTTGAGGACACACACACACACACACACACACACACACACACACACACACACACACACACACACACACACACACACACACACACACACACACACACATAAAGTATACTAGTGTGGTATGGACTAAATTAATTAATGAATAAACCTGCAGCCATCCTGCACCCATATGTGGTTGCCAGGGAACCGTTGCAGTGCAGCTCCTAAGTTCCCAGCTCCAACGATTGATGACTGATGATGTTTTGATTGTCTATCCTCGCTTTGGATAAAAGCGTCTGCTAAGCTAAATCAATGAATGAAAATCAATGATGTATGCTGCCTGTGCATTAGCACACTCTCTTTGATACCGAAAATACATTGCGGTGAATTACTTCCCTGTTCCAAACCTATTTATACTGTGTGTGGACTTCTCGTTTATCTGTCTGTCCTTTCTCTGTTGCCTTAGTACTGGATCAACGAGTATACCTCTAACCTGGGCATTGGGGTCTTCCACTCCGGCATCGAGATCTACGGCCGAGGTAAGGACCGCCGCGGGCCGACATGTTGGGGCTAGAGCTGTGGTTTGACAGACATGATGTCATCCAATGATGGAGTCATCAGTGAGTCATCACCGTGTGTTATTGTGCGTGATTATTTAGGACTGGTACAGCCAATGTAACAGCCATTGTGTTTCTCAGAGCCTGACTAGGTCAGAGAACTTTTCTTAATAGCTTTGAATTAATTTTTCTCCATGCAAATTCCTTCCCACATACAGTTTGTGCAATCAGTTATCAGTATGAAATGTAAATAACATGTATTATTTTGCATATGTCATGGATGATGGCTTAAAGGGCCTCTGTTTTATCACCAAGGGCGAGGCTGATTTCAAAGTGTATCTCCTGGTGACATCACAAGTGGGAGGGTGCACCCAGACAGATAAATCATTTTAACAGCCTACCCAGTGGACTTTAACCAACTGGTCTGCCTGGGAGTCTATCCATCACACAGTGTTGTACACAACCCCCACTCGCTGATGTCACCAGCGGACAGATTTTGAAATTGGCTTCTTATGACTCACCGCCCAGACACCTGGGAGTGAAACAGAGTCCCTCCTCGGGTCCATGTCGAAACCATCAGACCTGGGGTCTGGTGAGACCGCCGTCCAATCGCAGCACTGACCCCCCGTGTCTCCGACCTTCTGCTTCCCAAACGTAGAGTTTGCGTACGGCGGGCATCCGTACCCGTTCAGCGGTATCTTCGAGATAAATCCCGGGAATGCCAGTGAGCTGGGAGAGACCTTCAAGTTCAAGTGAGTCCCCCCCCCCTTCACCCGCCGGTGTACAAACAGTCACCCTTAGGGCGGGCGTGGTTTAGTGGCTAATCTCTCCGCTGAAAGGTTGTGGGTTCAATCCCCAATGTCCTCAAAGCCTGCCTGTAGCCGTCGTGGACCAAGGTCCCCTTGCCTGCCTGCTTCTTGACAACATGTGTTGCACAACCATGTGTATTTAAGTCTAAGTACAGAGGGATATAACCAGCTGGTGTTTATTACACCACCGTTCTGAAAGATATCAAATGTCTCAAATTCACCGATGCTGCACACTAACACACTCATACACTGATGGTGGGGTTGACGATGCCCATCCGGTCCCTTGTTTTGTTTGTTCGAGGACTCCTTGAGCCACGCACTTCAGCTCAGAGGACCC
The DNA here is from genome assembly GCA_900291075.1 of Melanogrammus aeglefinus. NCBI lineage: Eukaryota > Metazoa > Chordata > Actinopteri > Gadiformes > Gadidae > Melanogrammus > Melanogrammus aeglefinus. Next base: position 64,385 of record OLKM01000433.1, read on the forward strand.
GGGGGTCCGACCTAAAGACCGAGCCCCTGAGCAGTCCACTGCTCCGGTTGGTGATTGGTCGGTCAATCATTAAAGGAAGTCATGCGTTTTGTAAACAGGGAGGCCATAGCGCTCGGCACAACGGACTTCGCCGAGGAAGACATGGACAAGATCATGGAGGAGCTGGGGAAGGAGTTCAAGGGGAACGCCTACCACCTCATGCACAAGAACTGCAACCACTTCTCCTCCTCCCTATCCGAGGTCAGTCCTGGCCCGGCCTTCCTCTTCTGCTTTTCTGTATGTGGAAGTTTAGGTCCACTAGATACCTAAACCAGATAAGGTAACGATGTGGAAGTAACAATAGCTTCGAAATTCGCGTGCACAAATAGATCATTCAATCAGGTAAACTTTATTTTTTGCAAAGCCGCATGCATCTGCAAAACAAGAGAAACTAGAACCAGGATTACCGGTAGTTTAAAATGAACGACATTTAAAAATGACCATTTCATTCGACTTGGCTTGAAGCAAGCTAAACTAAAATTGTGCCTTAAAATATCTTCCCATTGTACTGTCCTCAAGCCTGAAAACTCCCTGAAGACTTTGACCCTGTGAGGTTCTACTTCCTGTCTGTGTGTCTCCTATTCTTTAACCTCTTGAGGTTCTACTTCCTGTCTGTGTGTCTCCTATTCTTTAACCTCTTGAGGTTCTACTTCCTGTCTGTGTGTCTCCGGTTCTTTAATCCATGAGGATCTACTTCCTGTCTGTGTGTCTCCGGTTCTTTAACCCATGAGGTTCTACTTCCTGTCTGTGTGTCTCCTGTCCCTCCAGCTGCTGTGCGGGCGCGAGGTTCCCCGCTGGGTCAACCGGCTGGCCTACTTCAGCTCCTGCATCCCCTTCCTCCAGAGCTGCCTGCCCAAGGAGTGGCTGACCCCGGCTGCGCTGCAGAGCCACATCAGTATGGGCCTGCACAAGGACGGCCACGGCGACCCCAGCGACGACGACCGCTCCTCGCCGTCATCCCCCACGGGCGCCGGCGGCAGCGGCACCGCCTCGGGCTCGGGCTCAGGTTCCGGCTCGGGCTCCGGCTCCTCCCACAGCTGCCGCCACACGCGCGTCTGAGGGCGGGGTCCTGCCCGGCCCGTCTCCTCCGGCTCCTTCTCCGTTCCCCCCTCTTCGTCCCCGCAGACCCCGGCGACCTATGACCTCCTGAACAGGACAGCCTCGCGGTCGCTGTACGACCCCGAAACCAACCAACCACCTGACCTCACTCTGCGCCGCCGCCGGGTGCGGAAAGAGGCGGGGACAGAACAGAAGGAAGACCTCGTCTTGGACCTCATCAGCGGAGCGAGACCCCCCCCTCCCCCCCAGAGGCGGCCGGACCGCCGCGCTGTGAGACGGACAGACAGACAGACGGACAGGTTTTCTTAGTAGTTGTGTTTAGTATTTTTCCATGAACCTCTACACCCGTGTCAGCCTTTTACCCACCACCCCTCCCAATCCCCTCTGGCTAGCTGGGACGACACAGGCTACCAGGAACTCCTAACCTGCTGGCAGTCGGGCAATACTTGTTGGATAACCTCTACGTGGCCTTGTACTAGTACTAACTAGTACCTTGTACTAACCCATGCTCCCCCCCCCCCCTCATCTTGAAGAGGTTTCCGATGTTGTTTTTACAATCTGAAATAGTAACGTATAGAGTTATCAAACGTCCCGGCTAGGCTCATTAATGAGCAGGTAGGGGTGAGGGCAACTTGCTCACGGATTTGAGCAGACTTGGGAATCGATCCCAGAACATGTCGACTTGGAGTCTAAAACCCGACCTTCCCAGTGACCACTTAAATGAGCTGAATTGATACAACCATGAGGGCCTAGCTAGTCATATGTACAATTAATGGTTATTTCCATGTAATTATCCCCACTGACTCACATGTCCATATTTCAAGACCAACAATACGTTTGACAGTAAAACAAACTTCAATGGAAGTAGCTTTATGGCAACCAGATGCAATGGAGAATCATGGGAAATGTAGTCTTTATTCCTGAACATGCTCCTCTCTCTTCTTTAGCCTTTAACATGCCCGTCAGCATCTTAGGGGCAGCAGATATGAATGGAAACAGAGGTTTGTGGTTGTGACATATTTATAATGTAGATGGGTAATGTAAAGTTTGAGCCATTTCTAAACCTTTACAAACACTGTTTGATTTATTCTGGTTACTCTATCTGTCATTGAGGAACTGGAAAAGTTCAGTACAGTCATGTTGATGAGGTTTGAGGACAGGAGATTTTTTATTTTGAAGCAAATCAATGTAAAACGAAGCAGCTCTATAGACAATAAACAAGAACCAGACTTTCTCAAAAAGTGGTGGATGCTCTTAACTTTTATAATGAAGGAAACTTTATATCACAACAACAAAAAACAACAACTGTGTTGCTAACTTCCTCCGTTTGAAATGTAGTTCTGACCTGTACTACTGCAATGTTCTTCTACACCAAGTGTCTGGGTGGAGCTCAGCCTAATCTCGTTGGTTCTCCACCCAAAACTCCACTATCATGGCTTTATATTTGTTGACAAAAGGCATACTTACCTGCTATGTACAGGTGACATTATACAAGGATAATGTGATTCCACATGAATTATTCTGCCTATTATATTTCTGTGTATATTATTTACTTAGAACAGTGGCCCTTTAAAGAAATGAAACCTTTAATTATTGTAATTCTTAATATATTAATTCAATATTGATTACTTAATTCGTATTAAACAATATGGTGCTGAACCTTTAACCCCCTTGGTCTGCGGTCTGCGGCTGTATTTGTTCCAATGAGATGGAAATAGAAATTGAATTAATCATTGTTTTTCAGTACAGACAACTGTTTTTGTTGTTTTGTGTTACGGATTCAATGCAGGCTGTCAATGCAGCATTTTTAAATCTCCACGCATGTGTCTCATTGCATTGCCATGTGTTTACGTTGTTAAATCTGAAACATTTATCCATTCACGGGCTATCCTTAGTCTAGCGACCCCTCTCTCAGGAAGGTATATGTGGCCATTCAAACAAACTTAACAAGTGTAAAACAAGTCTAGTTTATGGATGTATGTGTAAACCATCTATTTTAATGTATTTATTTTTTCATCACAAGTCCTGTTACATTTCATCATGTGTCTACCGTTTTGTAATGGTTTTCAATATTATGATTGATTACACCTTGGATTGATTGCAGTATTCCATGCTCAAAACATTTGGACCGACTGACAGCCAGGCAAACATTTTGATCTCCATTGTATTGTGACATCCGTAACCCTGTATGTTCCTTTCCTAATGCAAGAAGGTTTCAAACGGTATGCTGTATTAGAATAAATTCAGACAAATCGAATAACAATGAAACTTTCTGTATATCCTAGTCGAGACAAGATATGTATTTTTTAAACCATACTTATCGGACATTATTAACTTTTTAGATTCAATCAATTATTTTTGTATCCTGTTAAAATATGTTTTGTAGGCCAATAGTGGCCTGCATATATCATTCTGTGTATACATCTACACAATAGGGCTATATAACCCTTCCCAAAGAGCAATAAATTAGATATATTATCTGATTTTGTCACGTAACACAACAAACGTAAGGATTTACCCCCAAAAACATAGTCCTTAATTAGGCCACAACAGGGTACAATGTAAATTCGCTTTCAATGTAAATTCTGTCCCTAAGTAGGACAGCTGGGTTGCCATGACCACGATATGACGTGTCGATTTTCTTAGGGTTACTACTGAAGCAACTTATGAACGCACTTTGGGTCCTTTTCGTGAAATGTAGCCTTAATATATATTAATTTAGTGACATAAATACTACCTTAGAATATCTAAAAAGGTGTTTAATTACATCGTACCATTTAGTCTGGAGAACATTTAGGTGCAAAGAAACGGCGGATTGTGACCCAACCTGGCAACCCTTCCTCTCCAGCCACTGCCGTTTTGTACTTCGCCCTGTCTCGCCATTTTGATTCAAACCACCAAACCCTCAAGTTGTACCACACTCTCAGATTTAACTCGCTGCAGAGAACACCAGACGAAACATATGTGAGTATATGTTTGTGATTGTATACGTGTATAGCAACATGGATTAAAACGTTTTGGGTGATTGTTTTAAATAGATGGCTAAAACGAGGGTGACTCGACGCCAGCTAACCTAGCTAAAGCTAACCTAGCTAAAGCTAACCTAGCTAACGCTACCTCTCCCCGTTTGCATTTCTTCATAAAGTAATACTAGCCGGGGTTCAGTTGAGTGCAAATTAAAAATAACGTCGGCTCTGTAATTAACCTTCGGCCGGCTGATTATACGGGGCTGAACCAGTACTGAAGCGGCGTGGTCTCTCCCCCCCCCAGTCAGTGCAACATGAGCGGGTGTCGTGTGTTCATCGGCCGCCTCAGCCCGCATGCCCGGGAGAGGGACGTGGAGAAGTTCTTCAAGGGCTACGGACGGATCCGGGAGATCAACCTGAAAAATGGATTCGGATTTGTGGTAAGTTTTTGTTTGCAACCTATACGTTTTTATTTTGAACTCGTCAATCAATGCACTTTTTTTTATAAATGGGTCGAACTAATCCTAATGTTTCAACAGGAGTTTGACGACCACAGGGATGCCGACGATGCGGTTTACGAGTTGAACGGAAAGGAATTGTGCAGTGAAAGGTATTTATAGAACTCACAAAAATATATTTTTTATGAGTAAGAACTGCAAGTAAAGATTAAATACAATTATTATTTCTATATTGCGCCCCCTTGTGGCCAACGTTATTCTAACTAGTTAATAAAATCCGCCTGTGTCGACACGTAACTGGCACGCCTGGATGCTCTTAATGGTTAACACTCGGTAAAAGTCCACCAATGTCTAACTTTTTTTTTCCCCCCTTTCTCTTCTTCTCTTCTTCAGGGTCACAATTGAGCTGGCTCGTTCCAGGAAAGGAAGGGGTGACGGAGCCGGCCCCGGGTCCAGCCGCTTCTCCCCACGGTTCAGCCAACAGCGTCAGTCCCGCAGCAGTGGATCCAGGTAGGCATCTTGGTTTGCCCTCATGGTGTGCTCTCCCTTCGGTTTCTTGGTAACCACCACGGAACCAGTATTACGGGTTAATCCTTGGTTCCCCTCCCCCTTCTCTTCATTGTTAGGTTAAGGTTACCTGTAGTCTACCTCCAGAGATCTTGAGATACTAATTTCTTACTTTCGTTAGGGTTAGGCGTGTTGAAAATATTACGACTTTGGTCCGATAGTGCAAGCAAACTAGGGCTCAGCTTAACACTCGCAATAATTTGGCACACATCTTGGGCACCCCAAATGACTACATGACATGGTGGTACTAGCAGTGCCAATGACTCAATTGTAAACCGTATACAATCTAGTTCTTTTTAGTTGTGGTATCCCACTGTATGGGGTCTGGGGGCCTGAGCAACCGGCCTGTTGGACACTGGCTCAAGCTCATCTCTAATTGTTGTTCTTTTGTCAGGTATGGCCCGCCTGTGCGTACAGACCACAGGCTCATAGTGGAGAACCTCTCGTCTCGCATCAGCTGGCAGGTGAGGATTTCAATCTTGTTTGTTTCCACGTATAATAACTGCCATCTTGTCTAACCCTGTACTTTCCGAATGCAATGAACAGCGTTTGTTAACCTGTTAAATCACGTCATTGTAACAATGTAGTAGACTCAGTATAATTACAATACATTCAAATTTAGCTTCAGTGTTCTCTAATTTGACCATGGTTTCTTTCACAGAAGGCACCGTTAATACGGATGCTCTCTTTTTTTTTTAGCCGCTGTTCTCATATGGTTTGTCTTGTTTCGGAGCTGCATGATGCACACCCTCGCGTTTTGAGAGGCTGCAGTGCATAGCGCCCTCTCCTGGCTGTTTGTCTGAATAGTGTCCATTTGGTGCCTCTCCTTACACGCAGTTGCTGCTGGTCTAAGTCTTGGCGGGGGCCCCCTAGCGGGTGAAAGTGGTCTAGCGCAGGATACGGTAGCTTAAGGAGGTCTGGCGGTTCTGTGGTCTGGCTTCCCCCCCACGACTGCTGTAACCCCTTCATCCCGTTTGGGTCTTTTTCTGTTGCTGATGGAGCTTGGTCGGGGGTGTGGAGTGGGGCGCGCACCCCCCCCCCTCCTCCGCCCTCCTTGCTCTGGTGGGTCCTTGCTTGTGGAGGCTGGATTCCCAGGTGAAGGCCGTGGTCGTTTCTCAAGGGCTTAACACTGCATTGGTTCCCCATTGGTTTTCTATGTGGACTCGTGGCTCTAGGCTTTAATCTACCCCTGGGTATGGAACGGTAAGTAGCAATAAAACTCATGTGATTGGGGTACTTTCTTTTTTTTAAGGGGTGGGGCTGTTAAAACTGTAGATGGGTAGGGGAGCTACTTATGGAGGGCTGTAGGGACGGTAGTTAACAGTAAATTAATTACACTGTACTTTGCGGGAACCCCATATTGATTTAGCCACAGATAGATTTGTAATTGAGAAATAGACTTGAAAAGATTGTCCACTAAGCCATAGTGTGTTTATATATCTAAATATATATTCAATGCCCTGTGAATACCTTTTTTTTTTTCTTTTTTTTTTTAAACACTTTCCTTTTATGTTGGCCCATGTAGACCTACATTAAGTGTACACATTGAAACTTCATAAGAATAGAAACTAGTACAGATGAACCCCACTGGGACCTAGATAAGAGTGTTGGGTCTATGGCAGGACACTCCCCTTTTATCTGACCCATCACCTCGAAGCAGATTTGCAAATTTAAAGACCCAATTACTGGGACTTATTTTTTTTCCCGATCAACGTACCAATGGCTGATGGGAACTCTCAGTACAAACACAGCACTCCCACCTAATGCCCTGACACGTACAGGTGTAAACGCTGTTAACTGTGGCCTGCCCCGTTTGTTTTTTCTTACCAGGTTTGAACAGGATTTCAATGACACTAGGCGGTCACTTGTTTTGGTCCTTCGTTAAACGTCTTGTCTGCCCCCCTTTTTTGCGCCAACAGGACCTGAAAGACCTGATGAGGAAAGTAGGTGAAGTCACCTTTGTGGATGCACACAGAACCAACAAAAATGAAGGGTAGGTTGGGGACCTTCAGGAGACACCGGCTCCTTTCCCAAACCTTACGGTCGCACGTGTTCTGCCAAGAGGAAGGGGTCGTTGTGTCCGTTCTAACGCGGGGTTGCTCTCGCTTCGATACCCACAGGGTGGTTGAGTTTGCATCTCGCAGCGACCTGAAGAATGCCATCTCCAAGCTGGATGGCACAGACTTGAACGGACGAAAGCTGAAGATCTTCGAGGATCGCAGAAGGAGGTGAGAATTTCTGACCGGGCTACACAAAATGTGACGTCTGTGTGGAGTTATCGCAACGCCGATTTAATTAAGTTGACAAAAGTAGCAGTCAAGTATCCTTGAAAACAGTAATGCACTAGAAAATAACATAATAGAGGTATACCATAATCCCATCTACATTTCTGAATAGATGTGTGCTATTTGGGGGGATTGTTTCAAGTTGCATTTTATTTGTAAAGCACTTAATCACAGGTCCAGTCGCAAAGGGCTTAACAGGCGGTATATTTATGACACCCCCCTGACCGCAGCCCCCCTGAGGGCAAGAAACACTCCCGTAATTAGCAAGGAAGGAATTCAGAGTGGGGATCCCTCCTTCCAGGGATGACCAGGAGTGCAATGGGTGCCATAATACACATGCATACAGGCAAAACATTTGAGTGTCATCCAGTGCTGGGTCTACGCACGCTCATAGTGTGGGTGTTCCCCAGGGGGCATCAACGCCCTGCCCCTGGCGTTGTTGGGGCCTTGATGTGTCCAACGAGGGGTAATCTCAATACTCTCCTTCCTGTCTCCACAGCCAAAGCAAGAGCCGCTCCCGCAGCTACTCCCGCTCCAAGAGCCGTTCCGTGAGCCGCCGTCGTTCCCGCTCCCGCAGCCGCTCCCCCCGCTCCCCCAGCCGCACCCCGGAGCGCAAGTCCTCCCGCAAGCCGGCGGCCCGCTCCCTCTCCCACTCGCCCTCTCGCTCCAAGTCTCGCTCCAAGTCCCGCTCCAAGTCCCGCTCTCGCTCCCCGCGGCCCGCTCAGACCAAGCAGGCGTCCCGTTCCCGCTCGCGCTCGGTGTCGGCCGGCAGCCGGCACTGATGGCGGGCCCTGCCCCACCGCCCCCGCCACAGCGTAACGGACTGATGCACGGACACCACCACCCCACCCCACCCCCTGTTAGCCGGCGGCGGCGCCGTCGTCTCTTAGCGACGGAGGCGGCCGGCCCTCCTTTGATTCCGGTGCGGGTCGCTGACCGGCTGGCGGGGCAGGGCCTCTGCAAGGAAGAAGTCTGTTCGCTCTAAATGCTCTTGAACATTGTTCTGCGGTAACTTCGATATGTTGCTTCGTTTTTGTTCATGGTTTGTTTTTCTTTTTTCCTCTATAAAATCCCTCCAGCGTGTGTCGGGGGGGCTCTGAGTGGTGCGTCGTTTCGTCTGGTTTAGCGTAGGCCTTTTTTGTTTTGGTTCTGGACAAACACTTGAGTTCAATGTTTTTATTTTTTAGGTTGAGCGCGTCCGTCTCTCCAGAGGCAGCGAGTGAAGGGAGTCTCCCCCAGCAGTAGTGTTGTGATGTGGTCACATGCTGTGATTCCGATGAATCACCTGGAGTTCTCTTAATGATTTATTTTTCTGTTTTTACATTCACTGCCCTGTTTATGTGAAGTACTGCATGCATGCTCCATTAACTTAAATTCAGTTTGCGGTCTGTCGGTGTGAACTGGCCGTGGTGTAGGCGTCCTTTGGCTTTTTGATTCTTCTGTGTCAGTCTATATCAATATTTTTACAGTAAAAACCTGGTTTTAATGTCCGTCTGGTAGTCCGTTTTTTTTTTGTGTCGGTGCAAGTCGTTCTCTGAACTGCTCACATTAAAGAGGCCCTTTTTATTTTGTTAGCGGGCTCCAAAAGATGAAGGTTGTCATTGCGTCTGGACTTCGGAATGATCTTAACGTGGAGCGGGGGGAAAACAGACATTTCAAACCATCTCCAATGGCCCTCTTGACTATACCTCATTTCAACAGTAGTGATAACTTTTCATTCAAATCTAATAACATTTATAAAGGTGAAAAAGAAATGTAAATATTTTGAGTTTTATTAACACTTCAATAAAATTTGGTCCAATTTTAAACTGGCTTGCTTTTTTCACCCTCAAATGTATAGATGAAGGCTGTTTACAACATTTAACTCGTTTTAGACTTGGTACTTGATCCATTCAAATGCAGCCTTATTTTCCAACTAAACCATGGCTTCCACGGAAGGCTCCATTAGCACGGCTGCACCTTTTGCAGGCTAGTCCTTTTCCGTTGCCATGATCGCCCCGTGGACATTGAGCTGATTGGGTTAACGCTAGCCAACCAACCCGGACGGTTATGGTAAGGTGAACAGGTAAGGTTAGGTTTATGTGTCAGTGAACTCATTGTTTGAGCTCGAATTTGAACAATTAAAAATATCGTTGTGGGCGACAGTTCAAGGAAAGAGGGCGGCGTGTTACGCCAGATGGACACATTGTGATACTATTTGAGTACAGTCATTGGGTGTTAGCTTTGTAATGAGCGACGTATATAAAACACGACCCACCGTGGCGTGATACAGAAGTATAACCCTATAAGCGGAGATAAGCCCAAAACAAACCGCTTGCTCTTGCGGCACTCCAAGCGTCAACGCACACCACTTTTACGCGGCGTCTCCGAGGGGCGGGGCTTAGGACACAGCTGCGCGAAAACAACGACGCTGGAAGCCGGATATGGATTGGATGCGGACGCATTCACCTGCACCGATAATGTCAAATGCTAGGGTAGATTGGTTTCGTTGTGTTTTACTTACCTTTCTCCTCAGTCCTGCGCTGACGGCAGAGGTCTCCCTGTGGAATGTGTACCTGAACTCGGTGAGTGCGTCGCGGAATCCGGACGCGGGACCGAGTGCGGCGCCCACAACCTACAGCGCTAATGATGCATAGCAGCTGTTAGCTAGCTAGTTTAGCTATCACCTATTTATTAACTCGCTGAAGACAACCGTTGACATGTTTACGGGGATGTGAGCCAGGAACAACGCGATCTGTATGACGTGCGCTTGGTTTTTTTTTTTTAAACAAAGACAACGTTAATACGCGCTACAGTGTTGACAGTGGAGCACTGCCCCTAGGGCTCTTGACGTCCCATCCCGATGACCGCCTCCATACGGGGAGTATCGAACAGAGCTTGTACACCAGAATACTAATTTGCTTGATTTATTGGTTTTTGTTCATAGTCCACCCGTATCCAGAGGTCTCGAGAGTTGTAGCAATGTAAAATCCCAAATAAACGTAAATATACTGTAACCTAGGCTAATCAAAACTTTGTGTGGCCACGTTTCACACGAGACGCGCTGTGTCGGTTTCAAACATGAGAGGTGATTCTTTCCATAATGACAAATATGTTCATCATTATGAATTACTCCACGATGACCAAAACCCCATTGCTACAACGTCCTCCCATGCTTCAAACGTCATGATGAACAAGCCCTACTGGCCACGATCAAATACCATCACACATTATATGAACCCTAGTAGTACCCTTCATCAATGTGAAGGTGAAACGTTTAAACAATTGTTCTGTATCTGAGTTTGTCTTCTTCTTTTGCAGTCGCAAGATGTGGTCTTCCGGAAGACCTTGTATGCCAACACTACTATTTACATGAATTGTAAGTACTACCAAGTCGAACTCTGTACAGCCATAGATGGCACCAGAATGTCCGTTGTTGTCCCTTGTTGTCATGGTTGATGTGAATAAAGTTTCCTTTCTCTCAATGAAGTCCTTGGGCCGGTGGACTCTGCGCCTTGTGACGCAAACCTGGCCTTCAACATCAGCTGGTACCTCCGCTCCTCTATCTGTTACAACGAAGTCTTCAACACCCCGGTCAGTGTGAACTTCATATCCTTGTTTCCATCAAGTCAGAAATACATAATATACAATACGCAATATAATGGTGTATTGTTTCCTGATGCTTGTTTAATTTGGTTAATTTCTAATTCCGACCACTAGAGGGCAGAAGTAGACCCCCTTACTCGTAGAATTTTTGACGTTTTGCCAATGGCTACATGGCTTTGATCAATGATCCTCCCCGATGATTCTTTTTACGAGCATCATGGTTGTTGAGTTCAATTCACTGAAAATCAGTTTTCATGATCATTCTGTCACTGTCGTTGATTCGTTAGCCTGTGCAATGAATGGGTTGTGTCGGCCTGCGTGAGCTCACTGGCAGCGTGTGGATGTAAATATCTCCATCTCTTCCTCCAGGACAACAAAGCGATCAACATGTTTGGTCTGGAGAGCATGCTGAAAGACGACTGGAGCGGCTACTACAGTCAGGGATACATGTACTTCGACAACTGCTCCTCTCTCTTCCTGCCCAAGGTCTGCATTACTCGGTCTAGGCAGCTGGTGTTGGAACACCGATGCTTTTTATGCGTGTACATTTAAATCACTAAGGTGACATATTGTACCACCAGGTGTGAGTGTGATTAGCCGTTACAAACCGTTTTGAAAATCGGCCTCTTCTGACATCACAAGTGGGCGTGTCCACCTAGTTGGCTGATAGACTGATCTATCCAGCACACATCATGTCACCATATTTATTATTAATTTATTTATTCCTCCACTCTGCCCCACACCAGGTGTACCACGGAGACTTCAACAGCTACCAGCCCCTCTCCCCACCCAGGGTAAGGCCCCCCGACCGTAGCCCTCCTCGGAGAGCTAGCTGGGCTGCTGGGCTCTGGACTAGCGGGATCTGCGGCTAATGTTGGCTAGATATGTGTGGTTAATCTTGCAGTCTTATATCATCAAAAAAAATCGGACATTAACACGGTAATAATTAGTACTGCTACACTAGAGTGTCCATTTTCTTTCCTCTCAGAGCGATCCGTCCAACCAGACTCTGATATGGATGGATAAACCGGTGAGCCTCCAGGCGTGATATCTTGATACTTGACCACAATATCCCAATTTTGGGATAATTCATGGGGATTCACATTTTTTTTGGACTCCAATCTCGTGTTATTATGTTTTGAATGATAATCTGAGATTATAATCTGATGGTGGCAGGACATCGGTGCGGTGGCCAAAGCGTGGGAGGACGGCCCGTATCTGTTCATCGTGAAGGTCCAGCCCATTCTGCGCCGCGGGGAAGACGTGGAGGACAGCACCTTCTCCTTCACAAGTGAGGAATCTTTCACATATAGAGTTGTTCCCATACTATTTTTTTCCTTCCCGGTTCCTGAACTTGAGTGTCCGCCGATGGAGAGTATATAACGATGCAGCATCTAGCATTGTGACTTTTAATAGCACTTGTTCTTAGGGTGAAGGACATCTCTTAAGATGACCTCGATTTAAAGTCAGTTTACTTGAAAAACATTTTTTTCCCGAACTAGATCATTTACATTTATAAACTATAATTACTGCAGGTAGTATCGGAGGAATTTCCAATACTGGTACCGGTATCGGAACAAATCTTCTCACATATGTGTATCGGAGTGCAAGTGTGTCTTTAAAACTGACCTCTGTGGGGAACCCATTATTGTGATGTTGCAGCCGTGGGTAAGTGATCCTTGAGGTTCCGGCTGATGTATCGTCCTTGCGGTTCCGGCTGATGTATCATCCTTGCGGTTCCGTCTGATGTATCATCCTTGCTGTGTTGTTTCTAGTGAAAGTGGAGATGAAGGGATCACATGACTATTCGTCCCCTGCTGATTGGCCGCTGATGATGGTACGTGATTCGTTACATCAATGAAACACTACATACTCCTAGTGCGTATCGTAGATTTTGTCAAGTGTATGGGTGAATTTTGGAGAAACTAATGTTAAATTCCCCTCACTTTGCATCATGTTAACGTTCTACACATTTGAACTACCGTTTATCCATATTTGATTCGATAGAATCACTGGTAAATGAAGATTCTCTTTTTATTTCATTAAATTATTCATTAATATTTCATGATTCCATTGGGGTTCTTTCAAGCACTTTGTTCCCTTAAATTGTAAGTGTGGGGCACAACACCCCATAAAGCGGTAGGATATTGAAGAGCTCTGACCCGCTGTTGCTCCCCCCCAGTTCTTCATGGTCATGTGCATCGTGTACGTGCTGTTCGGTGCCCTGTGGCTGTTCTGGTCGGCCTGCTACTGGCGGGACCTGCTGAGGATCCAGTTCTGGATCGGGGCCGTGATCATCCTGGGGATGCTGGAGAAGGCGGTGTTCTACTCGGAGCACCAGAGCATCCGCTACCAAGGAGACTTCGGTTAGCCTCCCTTTGGTGGACTTCAATTCATTTATTTGTCGTTTGTTGAGAGGCAGGTTCGGGCGAGGGGCTGGGGTGTTTTGCGCCGAAAGGTCCCGGGGGTGGAACCGCAATGTTTTCGGTTCTACCTGTAGGGTTTCTTGGGCAAGACGCCCCATCCCTCTATCTGCTTCTTAAAGGGGAAAACAAAACTAATTTTAAATGTATTCTCATTGTCCACAGTCATAGGGGCGGCGATATTCGGCGAGTTGCTTTCTGCCCTGAAGAGGTCTTTAGCCCGAATCCTGTTCCTCATCGTCAGTCTGGGCTACGGCATCGTCAGGTAAGTCAAGAGCACCGTAGGCAATGAAGAGCATCATAGTAACTACCGCCGCAATGCTAAGCATGTATACTGTCAGTGGTTCTGTCTGCTCTGTGACCCAACCTGTTGGATGATTTATTTTCATCACTTTAAAGACCCTGGGTCGGAGCCCATGATGCACTGCGCGCCTCTGTTTTGAATTCGTGTTTACTTTTGTCTGACTTCCGGTAAACCACATGGAGCAACAATGGCGGATGACAGCGCGGGAAGCTTCGCGCAGAGCCAAATTGAAAAACTGAACGCTTATGGAAGCCTCGTAATTAGCCTCTTCGATTAGCGGGGCTCGGTGAAAAAGAATTTCCGCAAACACGCTGTCGGTTGTCTTCCCAAACCCTTGACTTTGTTTAATTTGCCTCCATAGCTTGAACGTCGACTCTCTTATATATTTTAGAGAGCTTCTCGTTCCTCTTTGGCCTGCCAATCGGTCGCTTTCGACGTCCATCCTCCGATGATGCCATCGACGGCAAAACTGTCAATTATTTTGCACAAAAATTATTTAAAAATGGGAAATATCTACATAAAATCTATCTACAATCATTAACAATATACTATATACAAAAATTTATGCTCGATGCATTAAAAAACGGGAAGATTCAAGATTCAATTTAATCTGACCAATTCCAGCGTCTTGAGCTATGATTGACTGTTGATCACATTCTCTGATGGTTTAGTTTCAGTACAAGGTGGGAGACGGTCAAGCTTGTTGTTTAGTTTGGTCGCGGTCGATATCATGCCAGTCATGGAGCTAGCTTGATAATTGTCAGAGCCACGATTTGTCGGAATACAGAAGCCAACCCGCCCCTTCAAGCCATTTGGCCCGTATGATTGGTTGATTCCACTTCCTTGTACTTTGTCATTGGTGCAGGCCCCGGCTGGGCACCACAGTGCACCGGTTAGCGGCGGTGGGCCTGCTCTACCTCCTCTTCTCCTCCGTGGAAGGCGTGCTCCGGGTCACCGGCGTAAGTCCCCACGGACCCCACGGTCTGACCACAACATCACCTGCAAACACCTTGACAAGTGGCACCCTCACAACCTCAACCTCGTGTGTGTGTGTGTGTGTGTGTGTGTGTGTGTGTGTGTGTGTGTGTGTGTGTGTGTGTGTGTGTGTGTGTGTGTGTGTGTGTGTGTGTGTGTGTGTGTGTGTGTGTGTGTGTGTGTGTGTGTGTGTGTGTGTGTGTGTGTGTGTGTGGTGTCGTCCCCACAGGGCTTCAACGGTACGGTGGCCTTGGTGGCTAACCTCAGCCTCTCCCTGATCGACTCCTGCGTCATGTGGTGGATATCCTTTACACGCGCATGGCTGTGTGCCTGCTTTTTAACGGGAACTCTTATTTTGAAAAGGATTTAAACCCCTGAGCCTTTTCGATCGGTCGATACACTTTTGTACATTTTTAATTCAAATGGTTGACGTTGAAGGGACATTTGATCCATGTTCATCAGCATCATTTGAACCTCTCGTGATGAGAGCCTGGGTGGGGGGGTCGGGGGTTGTCGAGGCGAGGGTGGTCCGCTCCGCGCGCCGTTTCTCCTTGACCTCCTCCTCCTCCTCCCACATCTTCATCAGCCTGTCTCAGACCACCCGCCTGCTGAAGCTCCGCAGGAACGTGGTCAAGCTGTCGCTCTACCAGCACTTCACCAACACCCTCATCTTCTCCGTGGTCGGTGAGTGTCCCGGGTCCGGAGCCACGTCGTCTGGACCACCGGGGGGGGGGGGGGGTCTCTCTGTTGGGAGGTCTGTCTGTGGTGGGGGGGGGGGTTCTTTCTGTCTGTGGGGGGGTCTATCTGTGGGCCAACACTTTATCAGAAACGTGTGTGTGTGTGTGTGTGTGTGTGTGTGTGTGGTGTGTGTGTGGTGTGTGTGTGTGTGTGTGTGTGCGTTTTGTATAAACATCGTGTGTGTGTGTGTGTGTGTGTGTGTGTGTGTGTGTGCGCATTTTATAAACATCGGTCTGTGTGGTTTACATGTCCCTCTCATGTTCTGCGTGTGTCTCCGCAGCCTCCATCATCTTCATCATCTGGACCACCAAGGTCTTCAAGATGGTGGAGTGCCAAACGGTAGGTGTGACCGACGTCGGGCGGGCGACGGCCACAGTCTGTTGCCATGACTCCCTCCTTTTTATGTACCGCCGGTTGTTGGGTCTCGAGTGATCAAGAAAAAGAGAAAGCGTTGGAACGGAGCCCGTGACCCCGGGCGCCTCGTCCAGCTCCTGGCCCCTCTAACGGCCGCTGTCTTCCCCCCCCCCCCCGCAGGGCTGGAGGGACCTGTGGGTGGACGACGCCTTCTGGAGGCTGCTCTTCTCCACCATCTTGCTGGTCATCATGGTGCTGCTCCGACCCTCCGCCAACAGCCAGAGGTCGGGGGTAAACAGGAAGTGGAGGACCCACCACTCCCTCCCAAATGTCTTGCCGTCCATTTTAAAACCAAGGCTAAGAACCGAAGGAAGGCTTTTGCCTGAGTTCTCTTGTCCAAAGGGCCTTGCTGTAGCACGACGTCATACTATAGCATGGGCGGTCCCCTAGTGCTGAAGCCATGCCCCACTTATTGCGCTACACAGGCTAGCTGTTACCAAGTAGTGTAACCGGTAACTTCCTGGTTTAATTATGTTAAATGTAACCCTCTCATGATTTTATTAATGTTAACGTCCCGAAACTGCCTTAACAAGACCACCCTGGTCTTGTATCTCGCCCTTCCGATGTTTAGGATGCCCGGTATGAACGGTAAGGTGGGTTAGGTATAGAAACCGGGGCGTTGGGGAGCCGGTCTTGATCTGATGTGCTCATCCTCTCTCAGGTTTTCCCATTCACCTCTGATTGACGAAGACGATGACGAAGAGGAGGCCAAGGAGCCCATGCTGAATGAAGCTTTCGGTAAGGACGAAATAACTTCTCCCTCCAGAACCGCAGCATGCGCGTACCCCACCTGTAAGGGGGGGTCCCACATACAGAGACCGCACAGTAACATTGACCCCCGACACACCCATATCTATTGATGGTAAAAAAAAAAAAGGTTTTATCTTATCGATCTCTTATCGGGGACTTATCTTATCGATCGAAAAAGACTTCCTTTTGAGTATTAAGTTACGGAGGAGGGGCTCTGACGGTGTTGCTCGGTATTCTCTCTGCTCAACAGAGGGCATGAAGATGAGGGGCTCCAAGCCCGACACCAACGGCTCCCAGAAGCTGCTGAGCAAAGAGGTCTGTCTTCTGAACGCTCCTCCTCCTCCTCCTCCTCCTTCCTCCTCCTCCCTCCTCCTCCTCCTCCTCCCTCTCCCCCCCCCCCCCCCCCCCTCCTCGCGCGCCCCGTCCTCCAGCGGGGCCGCCCCCCCCGTCTGTCGATGTGTGACGTCGGGCTCAGGTCCGCCCTCGTCTGACGGCCGTTTTGCGGTTTCTGTGTCTTTGTCGTTTCAGGATGAGGATCTCAAGTGGGTGGAGGACAACATCCCCACCACCGTGGCGGACGTGTACGTACCGCGCATTAGGGCGTTGCATTTAATCATTTTGATGGGGGGGGGGGGTTACGAATTTGGTGTCAAACGATCTCCAAACAGATCTCCCAATATAATGGAGTTGAAGGGATTATTATTACAGCTGGATACATATTTGTACTTTATTTTATTTTTTTAAGGGGACATTTCAAACAGTTCTCAGTTACAAAGTGTTGTTTGGAGAGAAATGCCAAATAAATGCGTCAGGTTTTCAAACTCAAAAATAATCGTCATTTCAGCATTTCAGCGCGTGACCGAGCAGCCCTGTCTCACATTAGTTCGGGGTCTTTGGGTTCAGAGCTTCAGAATACGAGTCACCGTCACTGAGGCCATGAGCCTGGTGAACGGATTAGAAATAACGCTGTTTAGAGGGCCCCCCCCCCCCGCGACCTCAAACGTGTCATCACAGTAAATAACACTGCTTTGGTTTGGGAGTATTTACCATGTTCGACATTCCCAGTCCTTTTTTCCTAACTTGACCTTTCTGTCGTAAGTGGATTAAGGTGACTGAATTGGGTTGGAGTTCCTGGTAATCAATGGATCATTTGTTGTACCTCACGGGACCTCGTTTACCTCGTCCAAGCGTCATGGCAACTGACCGTCTGTCTCTCTGTCTGTCTGTCTCTCTCCACAGAGCTCTGCCTGTGATGCTGGACGAGGAAGAGGTAAAGTAGCCAACCATTCAAAGAAACTGCAGTGGGTACCCGACCTCCACAGTGCGCTCATCCTCCCTGTTCCCTTCACAGGAAATCCTCAAAACCAAAATGGAGAGATCCAAAATGGAGTAGGAGCGGCGGCTGAGGGGCCGCGGCCGGAGAGGCGCCCCAAGACATCGCGGCGGCCCGGAGTGAAAGCGCAAATTAACGGGAGACGGCAAGGAGTGGCTGTCATGTAAATGAGAAACCAAAAAAAAAAAAAGAGAATATGATTTGGACACAGCCTGTGGTTCCTATTTTATATTATTAATATTATTATTTATATTGTTTTGTATTTTGGGAGCTATGTGCCACTGGGTGTGGTTCTTGGTTAGGCTGTCGCTGGCTTCCCTCCTCTCGTACGGCCTGAAGGTTTCTACTGCAAGACGTAGATTAAATCACAACCCATTAAGCTACTCATTCATATCACCTGTTTTTTGTTTGGCACCAAGTCGGCAAGTTTATTTATTAGTTAACTTATTTACCTTTCAACCCCAAACACACTCGGGCTCCACTGATTGTACTGGACTGGGACCTGGTAGGACCCGGTAGGAAATAACTGGTAGGAAATAACCCTCTCACTGCTCTCCGTACGACTTGGTGGCCAACCGAGAAACCGTAACAGAATGTACAAAACTCTGAAGGATCCTATGGGCAATTTAATCCCTTGGCGAAAATCTTCTGACAGGCTACATCTACTTCCTGTTGTTTCATGTTATGGTAAACGAAACAGAGTTTACGCTACAACGTTGGACATAATGCACATGATTGAGAACTTTTCCTTCTACAATTTATTTATTTTTAAATAAACGAACGCACTGCAGTCACCTGACAGAAACGGGTTCTGTAAATGTGCCGCTGGGTGGAAATATTAGGTTGAAGATGATTGGTTATATTTGTACTATGACCTTGCTGCTGCTGCTGAATCCGAGTTGGTTGTATTTGTGGCGACGCAGACGTTCTGAGTTTAGAGCAATGTGTTTGACCTCCTGGTTTTGGCATGGCAAAAATAGGAAGTCAATGTTTTCCATTTGACCCTTGACCCCAAAATCGCCCCTTCTCCTTCAATTAAGGAATACCTGTATGATAGTCTGGCTTATAAAAACCTCGTGAAATCTGCTCTAAATTGTGATGTGTTGCACAGAATGATACATAAGTTGGTCGTCATCGCTATGGCATTCTTAAGAATTCTTCACGTTCTACAAAGGCTAACGTTTATTTTCGTCTTAATTGTGTCTTGTCGACGGTCTTGTCGCAATTTAACCCATGCTTGGCCGATCTCTATACTGTATATGAGCACTCACCCTATTGTAACAGAAAAAGGGAATCTTGATCATACTGTAATTAATCAGGTCTGTGTGACTTCAATTTGACAATATTTTATATTTATTTCTCTGTCTTCACTAAAGACACTCCTCCTAAACTGGATGAATCATATGCCGTCCTTCTGCACTCGTCAGAATATGTGTGGGCTTTTGGTGTATATTTATGTTTAATCTTTTCGTTTGACTTGTTTCTAGAGGAATTCGAGCTCTTGATTCTGGTTGTCTCTCCAAGTTGTTATTAACAATTGAATGATATTGTATGGCTTTTATTTGTTTGTCCTGGAATAAAGTTTTTATTGAAACCTATATTTTGGTCATCACGTTTCTGTGCACTCTTTTTAGATACAAAATCTATTTGACTGTTCTGTGGTTCATAAAAGTAACTTTCTGGGTATACCATATTTAGTAGACGTCAGTGAGTGGATAGCTGGCATATTGCAGACTGAATGCCTTGACATAACCGGCCAGCACCCCATCAGCTGTTATACTCCTATAAACTAAATTATTTAAAATGTTTAGCAGTATAATTCTGGCACCCATTGCACTCCTGATCATCGGATTCCCCACCCTGAGTTCCTTCAAGATTCCTTCCTTGCTAATTAAGAGATTTTTCTTGACTTCTGGGGGGTTGTCTCAGATATATTTCCTTCTAAACCCTTTAAGACTTTACCTGTGATCAAGGGCTAAACAATTGAATTGAAGTCAAGTGGGGTAGGGGCGCGGGACTACCGCTCCTTGCCCACTGTACTTTAATGCTCCCTGTTCCTTTAATGCCCACTGTACCTTTAATGCTGTCCTCGTGAGTCCGCTGGTTTCGGGTCACGTGCCTGTCAAACCTCCCGTTCCTCCTTCAGGCAGCGATCAACACAACTCGTAAACTAGCATGTTGTTGGACAGCCCAGCTAGCCCACCGACGCTACCAAGGAACTGCAGTGCTTACGTGTTTATATTTGAGTTTAACACCTCGGATAAGACCTTTCCCGGGTGTCCGGACTGTCACAGGATAAAAAAGAAGCCATGTATTTTTGCTCTGGTTGACTGCTAACTTTGAGCTAAGATAGCTTAGCTAGCCATCAGATGGTTTGTTTTGGTCGAGGTGGTGACATAAAGCAAACAGCCCGTCTCGGTGGTTTTTACACGGCCTGGGTTCCCTGGGGCGCTGATGTGTCTGTTCCCCTGGCCCCACATCAGTCGAGATAAAGAAACACCCAGTGGATGGAAACATGGCGTAAAGGCGTGACGCCGAGACCCAAGGTGTTGTCAACAGGCAGGGAGACAGACCGCAGGCAGGGAGACAGACAACAGGCAGGGAGACAGTCAGTCAGTCTGTCAAGTCAGTCTGGCCAACTCCAGCCGGCCGTGGAGCCCATCTCTTATCACTGAATCGCCCCTAAACTAGTTCAACATGCACGACGCGTATGAACCGGTGCCTATCTTGGAAAAGCTTCCCCTCCAGATTGACTGCCTGGCGGCTTGGGGTAAGTTCCTAATTCCTACACCACCCCTACCTACATCTCGACGAGTTTTTCCTTTCCTTAAACATCGTACAGGCAGTACCGGGGTGGTCCTACGTGCCTCGTAGGTTTATGGGGACGTGATTTCGCCGACATGAATGACTCTCCCGTGACCGACACGACAGAAGAGCTCGAAGCTGACAATGCGACATTGTGTTAGGGCATGCCTGGCCATTTAGCACGGGAGGATAGTGTGGAAGAACTTTCTATTCGATGTATAGATATTGTATTACTGGTTCCAATTGAGGCATGTTAATGTAGTATATAAAGTCATTTTAAGGTCTAGCCTTTCTATATAAATACTCCAAGATGTTTTCTTATAGTTGGTCAGAAAGGGTATGAATCAAATTAAAAATAAACTTGGGTGTCACTGTTTACTTTGTGTCTGTGTTCCTTCAGAGGACTGGCTTCTGGTGGGCACGAAACCGGGACACCTCCTCCTCTACCGGATAAAGAAAGATGCAGGTGAACCTGCTGTTCCTTAGTCTATCTGCACAGATTTTATTCTTAGTGGGTTACCTGTAGGTTCGTCCTTGAATAGAATGGCTAACCCCTAATTGCTTATTAATGTCATGTATCTAAATCGTGCTGGATAAAAGCATCTGTCAAATGATCAGAGGGTGGGGAATTTTATACAATCAGAACTGAAGTTGTTGTATATAGTTTTTACGATTCCCTCTGTGACGTACACACCAGACACCCCTGGATTCATCGCTATAATAAAATCTGCATATGAATGCAGACTCTGTAGGCAACAGGACATTATTTTGGTATCAGAAGTGCACTGTTTTCCATTTGTAATATGGACCAATCACGTTTTGAGTGGGCGTCATCCTACAATGACTATATTTAATCGTACGATGACGATTTATGGTTTGTGAGATCGGCCCAGGATGAAAGCTTATTCCTCCTCCACAGGCACCAATAGATTTGAGGTGACGCTAGAGAAATCCAACAAGAACTTCTCAAAGAAGATCCAGCAGGTATACATGTGGAAAAGGCATATTTTCAAATGGCTTTTAATGGCTGTCACACATCTGGTGGCATAATATCATACAGCCCCTTTCAATGAAATCATTGTGTCATGCCAAGTTCTTTGTGGATGTTTCTTAAAGTCCTTCCTGTTTTGTCTCTGCAGCTCTTCGTGGTTTCCCAGTACAAGATCCTTGTCAGTCTGCTTGGTAGGTTTTTCTCAACCACAGTCAGAGTTGTTTATCTCCCATTGGACTACCACGTTTTACATTTTAATGAAAGCAAATGTTTGCGGCGGTGAAGCACCATTGCCTAGCAGCCGGAGAAAAGGTTTCCGTTTCTTGGCCTGTATGAGGAGCAGGTTGTGCGCTTTGCTGTGGGCTTGCTCTGCTACTTCATGTTCCACAGTACTGATTTGTAATGGATATAATTGATATGCATGTACAATATTAAGTTGCTAGGCCAACTGGATACTCCCAACTTGTGTGGCTGGGGAGAGAGGATTGGAAACGGCACACAAATATGCCATGATTGCATGACTGCTTTTTCTAGTGAACAACAGTGCGCAGTAAAGCATCAATTGAGGAAGCTTTCTCATGTCCGGTCCAATTTGTTTGTTCATGCAGTCTTTAGCTCTCTAAGTTGACCTCCATTGGATGCATCATGAGTTGTTTGGTATCACCCCACAGAGAACAACATCCATGTCCACGACCTACTGACCTTCCAGCAGATCACCGTGGTGCCAAAGGCCAAGGGTGCTACTCTGTTCTCCTGCGACCTACAGGTCAGACACTCCCCTCTCTACAGCCTGATCACATTGACCTTACAGGCCTTGTCTAGCTCACTGATGCTCAGACGATGTCTTTATGCATGGCTCATTACGCGACATGTTGTGACACTCACACTCACAATCATGATTTAGTTACCTTTAACAATCAGCGGTTAGTAATTGGCAGTAAGTCTATGATTTACTTATCAGCACTCATGATTTAGGAATCATCAATTGTCATGTAATTAATCATAGTTTGATTTATGTGTATCATTGCATGATGAAGTAGTTGGTATCATCCTGTAATGCAATAATTAGTCTTTTAGTATTCTTGAATTAATAATTAGGCCGAGGAGGACTAGCATCAGCCTATGGTTTAGTAACAAGTGTCCTTCTGGTTTAGTACCTAGTGTCATATTAGGGCTGGACGATTTAATCGAATTTTGATCGTGATTTCTTCTTCTTTTTTTTTATTATGTATATTTTTTTAATGTTTTATAGAAAAGGACATAACAGCTGGATACATATCTGTATATCATTTTAGATTGGAACATTTTCTTTTTGACCATTTAGTGTACTTTTTTTTGGCTTACTTAAAGTTCTGTTAAAAAAAAAAAAATCTGAGGAACATGCTGAATAAATACAAGATGTTTTTCAAACTCAAAAATAATCGTTTGAATAATGGTGATTTCAATGTTGACCAAAATAATCGTGATTATGATTTTACCCATAATCGAGCACCCCTATGTCATGTCATGATCTAGTAATGCTCATGGTCCTATGATTTCCCCCCCCCCCCCCCCCAGTCCGGCTCTGGAGAGTCTAAGCTGAGGATGTGTGTCGCGGTCAAGAAGAAGCTGCAGCTGTACTTCTGGAAGGACCGGGAGTTCTACGAGCTCCAGGTGATACCACGGCCCCTCGTGTCTCCAGAAGAGAACCCCGGCTGTCTTTAAAACAAGCCCCCGCTCACTGTGTGTGTGTGTGTGTGTGTGTGTGTGTGTGTGTGTGTGTGTGTGTGTGTGTGTGTGTGTGTGTGTGTGTGTGCTTGTGTGTGTGTGTGTGTGTGCTTGTGTGTGTGTGTGTGTGCTTGTGTGCGTGTGTGTTTCAGGGGGACCTGGGGGTACCAGACATCCCCAAGTCCATGGCGTGGTGTGAGAACTCCATATGCGTGGGCTTCAAACGGGACTATTACCTCATCCGGGTAGGTTTCCGACAGGAAGTGACCTCATTATAGCCATCCCCTCACCACTGACTCCCACCGCAGTCATCTGTGAAAACACGCACTCTGCAGTTTTGCTCTCTAGCGACCGAGTCTTTCAGCTGTACTTAGATATTTTATTATTATTATAATATTAACCTTTATTTTACGAGGCAAGAATTTCTTGAGATCAAATTATATTCTATACTCCTATAGACTCGTTAGCCCGAGTGACAATTTGTAACTGAGAATTTAGGACTTTCCCCTTTTCACAAAATTCACAAAATGCACAAATCGAAAATAATATACAAATATGTATCCAGCTGTTAACTAAACCAAAACCATCCCCTACCTCCCGAGCCTCGGCTTCATGAGCTGTGTCTCCGCGCGCTATGAAGTGTGACACCCTCTCGGCGGCGGTACGCTAACCTGCTGTGTCTCTGTCGGGGTTCCTCTGGGCGGTCCGCGGCCCAGATGGACGGGCGGGGGTCCATCAAGGAGCTGTTCCCCACCGGGAAGCAGCTGGAGCCGCTGGTGACGCCGCTGGCCGACGGCAAGGTGGCGGTGGGCCAGGACGACCTCACAGTGGTGCTCAACGAGGAGGGCGTCTGCACGCAGAAGTGCGCCCTGAACTGGACCGACATCCCCGTCACCATGGGTAGGTGACCTCCTCTTCATCACCAGGGGTAGGGGAACTCCTCTTCATCACCAGGGGTAGGGGAACTCCTCTTCATCACCAGGGGTAGGGGAACTCCTCTTCATCACCAAGGATAGGGGAACTCGTCTTCATCACCAGGGGTAGGGGAACTCGTCTTCATCACCTGGGGTAGGGGAACTCCTCTTCATCACCAAGGGTAGGGGAACTCATCTTCTTCACCAGGGGTAGGGGAACTCATCTTCATCACCAAGGGAAGGGGAACTCCTCTTCATCAACAGAGGTAGGGGAACTCATCTTCATCACCATGGGTAGGTGACCTCGTTTTCATCACCAGGGGTAGGGGAACTCGTCTTCATCACCAGGGGTAGGGGAACTCCTCTTCATCACCAGGGGTAGGTGACCTCGTCTTCATCACCAGGGGTAGGGGAACTCATCTTCTTCAGGTCTTCGTTCTGGTTGTTTCAGGAGACGAGGTGGTACCTTTATGCTGCAGTGTCTAGGACAGACGGTAGTGGACATAATACAACGCTGTGGACATCAATACTGAATACCGAAACTTAGTATCTCCACTATTTGACTATTAGTGTTAATGTAAATCCCTAAAACTGAATTTCTACCTTGACAGTTGCGGTAAACATCATGGAGATGGTTTATGCAGAGTTGTGGAAACTACTTTATAAATAACGTTCTAGCCGCAAGGATGCACCCACTCCAGACGTGTGTTGGCGTTCATCAGCTGGTGTATAATCTAGGTGCACTGATTATGGTGATGCTCATCACGCACAAACCCAATTACGCCAACGCCAACACAGCGGGCCTCAGGTGGTTGGCAGTAGCTTGCTGCCAACGCAAAGACATTTCAGCACCAAGCCGCACAGAAACGTTCCCCTCGGTGTCCCAGAAGTAGTGCTTCCCTACGTTGGAGTCCGGTTCTCCTTTCAGTCTCTTCCTCCTCACATTCTGAGGTGGGGCTTCAGTTCCCCTTCCTTCTTTTAGCGATTCATACCTTTTGGTCACAATCCCGACGTGCTCAACCTCGGCACACGTGTCTGGTTTGACTGTCTGGTTGTACATTCATAGGTTCAGTGCTAACAAAATTGACATGTTCACATTTCTCTTAAGGGCTAAAGGTCCCCTAATATTGTACTTGGAAACTGTTTAGTGATTCATATCCACGCGCAAACTACTCGGACCCACTTCTTGGTATTATTGAGAAGAGTTGGTAACCAGAATTGTCTGGCCTAAAAATGTTGGGGGAGGAACCACTGAGCCAGACGCTGATGCAGGATCAGTCTTCAAGGGCACGTGTCATGCCTGCTGGGTCGCAGACAGAACAACACTCGGGGGGGGAAATGAAGACTGGGAGCCGGACTTTACAGATGAATCATAATTTCCTGTCTTATTTGATAGTGTTTTATAACTGTAGTTTCTGCACAGCAGTTTCCTCTCCTCTACTGTACGTAGACGAGTGGTTCTCTGAGGACCAATCTCCCGGGGACCGGTCTGGAGGTTTCAGAGTTTCCCTGTTTCGTTAGTGGATGCTACAAGCTAGCTCTCCAGAGTTTGTGCAAACTGTGATGGGATGATGCTAATTCATGGTTAGTGGCTTCAATGACGATGTTGCCTAGCCCTGGATTCTATCACCCTCGTTTGATCGTGTATTACTCCGGATTATTATGGTCTGTTGAACATCATAATGAGGAGGATAAGGATGATTGTTGCTGATGACTTTTGTTTGTTCATTTAGTTGGTGTTAAACCGTGTGTGTGTGTGGGTGTGGGTGTGGGTGTGTGTATTTGTGTCTCCGTGTGTGTGTGGGTGTCTCCGTGTGTGTGTTGCTGTCTCCGTGTGTGTGTGTGTGTCTCCGTGTGTGTGTGTGTGGGTGTGTGTGCTCCGTGTGTGTGTGGGTGTCTCCGTGTGTGTGTGTGTGTGTGTGTGTCTGTGTGTGTGGTGTGTGTGTGTGTGTGTGTGTGTGTGTGTGTGTGTGTGTGTGTGTGTGTGTGTGTGTGTCTGTGTGTGTGTGTGTGTGTGTTGTGTGTGTGTTGTGTGTGTGTGTGTGTGTGTGTGTGTGTGTGTTGTGTGTGTGTGTGTGTGTGTGTGTGTGTGTGTGTGTGTGTGTGTGTGTGTGTGTGTGTCTCAGAGCACCAGCCCCCCTACATCATCGCGGTGCTGCCTCGCTACGTGGAGATCCGCACCTTGGAGCCCCGCCTCCTGGTCCAGAGTGTGGAGCTGCAGAGGCCGCGCTTCATCACCTCAGCAGGGTGAGCACACCTTAAACATCATGTCTTCATATCATATAGCATCATTTTTATGTGTCATGTTTTTATCAACGCTCTGTTCATTCACGTTATTATCCGTTCTCACGGAGGTCAATGGAATATAACGATGCATTCAATAAGTATCAATGAATGGAAGGGGATTACTTCCCTTGTATTTCACTTGTTTCTCATGATGCTGGTTGACTTGTGGACCAGTGGCCTGCAGTGTAGAGGCCGTCCACTAGGGGGCGCATGGCAGCTGCTGACCTGCAGTGCAGAGCCCATCCGCTAGGGGGCGCATGGTAGCCGCTGACCATTTAAAACATGAGAGTTGGACGTTTAGAATTCTCCCGAAGTGGTTGGGAGGGAATTCTTAACTGAAGGCAATGGGATGAGAGGCAGGTGGAGGGCTGGGAATCAGACGTGCTGTCAAGATCTGTACCAAGAATAATGAACAGGCTGCGTAATAGTAGACTCCAGCAAAACAATCCTCGATCATCCCCCGTTTTTTATGCTACTCATCCCGAGGTTTTACGCTCCTCATCCCGAGGTTTTACGCTCCTCATCCCGGTGTTTTACGCTCCTCATCCCGGTGTTCCCTGTTTCCGTCCCCCCCAGGCCCAACGTGGTGTACGTGGCCAGCAACCACTTTGTGTGGCGCCTGGTCTCCGTCTCCATCGCCAGCCAGATCAGACAGCTGCTGCAGGACAAGCAGTTCGAGCTGGCCCTGCAGTTGGCGGTAAGTCACCTGACCTGCGAGCCAGGGGCAAGAGCCAATCAGGGGACACCAAGACGACCTGGTGTCCTGCTGATTGGCTCTTTCCCCGGACGCTTCCGTCTGTGTTTCTGTGTCCAGGCGCCTGAAAGATGGACGACGGACATGTGTTTACATTTGGTTGATTGTTGTCCCACTCCTCAGGGCACACTGTTACACTCAGATCAAATGTAAATGTTTTAATTGTCCGCCTACAATTTATCTGTGGAGTTTTTAGTCCCTAAATGGCAAATGGACTGCATTTATACAGGGCTTTTCTAACCCTAGGCCACTCAAAGCGCTTTACAATGTTCACCCATTCACACGCGGACGGCGGTATCCGCCGCGTAGGGCGACAGCCAGCTCGTCAGGAGCAGATAGGGCAAGGCGTCTCGCTCAGCAACACCTCGACACCACTAGGAGGAG
The DNA here is from genome assembly GCA_900291075.1 of Melanogrammus aeglefinus. NCBI lineage: Eukaryota > Metazoa > Chordata > Actinopteri > Gadiformes > Gadidae > Melanogrammus > Melanogrammus aeglefinus. Next base: position 92,122 of record OLKM01000433.1, read on the forward strand.
CCGGGGATCGAACTAGCAACCTTCAGGCTACCAGCCCTCCCGCTCTACCCTCCTGAGCCACATGGCGCCCAAACACAGTCCCTACACGCATGAAGAAACCTCCATCAGTAGGGGGCGCTGTACCCCAACGTTCTGAACGTTTCTCCCCCTCCTCCTTTTGATAATGTGAGTCTTTCTCCTCCTGATCAGAAGATGAAGGACGACTCTGACGGAGATAAGAAGCAGCAGATCCACCACATCCAGAACCTGTACGCCTTCAACCTCTTCTGCCAGAAGAGGTTTGACGACTCCATGCAGGTCTTCGCAAAGCTGGGCACAGGTACGGTTGCCTGGCAACCAGCCCCGGGCGCCGATGGTGTGGAGGGGGGGGGGGGGGGGGGGTGTAGGGGGTGTCTGGAAGATGGAGAATGGGGATTTACAGACACGGTTTTCATTAGAGGAACCAAAACACTGGGCTTGAATTGCGTAATCAAAACCAGTATTTGGTCCAACACAGGCTTTTTATGCGCTGTGTTTGTCAGCCAAGTTGGCCCCAACTCTCCAACAAACTAAAAGGACTGCGGCCTTCATCGTTTGGTGCACTCCATGGCGAATAGTGGAGAATATTCCAATAATATGATGTTTTTTTTAAAGTTTTTTTTAATGGGAATACAGAAATGTCCTTCTTGTAAAAAAAAGAAATCCCTCTGCTGAACTATCATGCAATCAGGGTTCCCGTGCTAAACTATGATCCTGTCCTAGAATTTGGGGTCACAGGGGGTACTAGACTGGGTGCCCCCCAGCCTGTTCTGCAGGCGATTTGAATTCGCCTTGCCCTCCGATACGCTTTTGCAGGAGCCAATCACCAAGCTGGCTTTTCCCCCCCTGGCGCGCTATTGGCTGGTTTAACACAATGACAACAGAAAAGCGACAGAGTCCTGAACTAGGCCTGTTGATCAGCCCCCTCTAGTGCTGAAGCAAATGACAGCAGACCAACCAGACCAACGTGCAATCTAGGATTGAGCTTGGTCTGGCAACAGCCAGGCTAAGGGGGTGCATGACTCTGCCGTGTCCCCCACCCCCCCCAGACCCAACCCACGTCATCGGGCTGTACCCCGACCTGCTCCCCTCGGACTACCGCAAACAGCTACACTACCCCAACCCCCTGCCCACGCTGTCCGGGGCGGAGCTGGAGAAGGCCCACCTCGCCCTCATCGACTACCTCACACAGGTAGAGTGTGTGTGTGTGTGTGTGTGCGTGGTAACGTGTGATGGTGCGGTGGGCGGGCTGTGTGTTGTGTGGTTAACAGGTGTGTGTGTGTGTGTGTGCGTGTGGGTAGTGTGATGGTGCAGGTCACACACATAGTTCATAGTGTGTTCATAGATGGAGTTAATATGTTGTAGTTAGTAGCTGTAGTAGGATTGGTTTTATTTAAATAGATTAGGTTTTTTACAACATCACATAATGGCAACACATACATTAACTAATTTATATTTCCATTATTATGCTTTATGATAATCATCACCCATCCATATGGTTCTTAATAATCTGCATATTGCTACTACATTGTGTGTGTGTGTGTGTGTGTGTGTGTGTGTGTGTGTGTGTGTGTGTGTGTGTGTGTGTGTGTGTGTGTGTGTGTGTGTGTGTGTGTGTGTGTGTGTGTGTGTGTGTGTGTGTGTGTGTGTGTGTGTGTGTGTGTGTCGGGAGCAGAAGCGCAGCCACCTGGTGAAGCAGCCTCGAACGACTCGGACCCGTCCACCCCCTCCCCGCTCATGGAGGGGACCCCCACCATCAAGAGCCGCAAGAAGCTCCTGCAGATCATAGACACCACCCTGCTGAAGTGCTACCTCCACGTGAGACCTCCGTCACCCTCTGCCGCTCCAGTTACCTCCTATGCACTTCTCCTCTCCTTACCTCCTCCTCTCCTCCTCTGCGTGTCGTCTCCTCTCTTCATCTCATCATCTCGCCAACTTCTCCTCTTCTCATCTTTTATCTTCTGCTCCTGTCCTCTCCTTCCCTCATCTCCTCTCCTCCCCTGTGCTCCTCTTCATACCCCCTCTCCTCTTCTCTCTTCTCCTCTCACTTCTCCTCTCGCCCTCACTTCTCCTAATTTCCTCATCTCCTCTCCTCTTCTATTTCTGTCACCCCTTCGTCTCTTTCCTCTCCTCTCACCCTCACGTCTCCTCCTCTCCTCTCCCCCTCACGTCTCCTCCTCTCCTCTCCTCTTCTCCTCCTCTCCTCTCCCCCTCTCCTCTCGTCCTCTCGTCCTCTCCCCCTCACGTCTCCTCCTCTCATCCTCTCCCCCTCATATCTCCTCTTCGCCCCCTCTCCTCCTCTCCCCCTCACGTCTCCTCCTCGCCCCCCTCTCCCCTGGTTCTCCCTCCTCCCACAGACCAACGTGGCCCTGGTGTCTCCTCTGCTGCGTCTGGAGAACAACCACTGTCACATCGAGGAGAGCGAGTACATCCTGAAGAAGGCCCACAAGTACAGCGAGCTCATCATCCTCTACGAGAAGAAAAGGGCTGCACCAGAAAGGTGAGCTGGCGCCCGGCTGACCCTGTAGCAGTGTCCACGCCACAACACCCCACCTCGGTGGCTCTCACTGGGCTCCTCAATCCTCTTTCCAGAAGGACGGGAGGGTGGTGGCGTTGAAAGCCGGTTAATGGCCGGCATGACTATGGGGATCCTTACAGTTGGATAAGACTGAAATTACAAGACTTTCCATTACGTTACTGAACAAGGAAGATAAGGTGTGCTGAAGCCAGGGCTTGTTATGCCTACCTGGCATAATCATGGCATGTACCTCCATTTTTGTACAGTGGCCAAAAGATATTGTAAATTAAAAAATATCATAAAAGTAGATTAAAGCCAACTTGTGTGTTAAACACTTCTTCTACAGTGACCTTCCTCTAACCCGTAGGCACGCTTCTGAGCCACCAGGCTGCTGGCCCTTCAGATGCCTGTCTAGAATGACATTATTTAGAAGAGAAAAGGTCTTAAAGCGCCTAAGGATTTGGAGACATCGTATTTTCCACATTCTGAAATCGCCGTCATCTTACCTTCTTAGGATGGCCGGAATTGAGTGAAAAATGAATCGAAAGAAAGGAGTGATGGATGGATATTATATTTCTTCGCATTTCACAAAAACAGAATATTTTAGTTACTAGATAAGAAAACAGGTTTAATGTAAAATATTTACCCGATTTGTCGTCATTGTAGGCAGCAGTACGCTGTATTCAACGAATACATTTTAAACTGCCTTAGCAGGTTCTCTAGTGAGGTCTTATATTTGAATCTGCGCTCACGCTCACGTCTGCCTTCCTAAAACAATGACTAATGGGCTGGCTGGTTATGAGAAGTCGTCCAATAATCGCAATAATAGTCCGCCTCATTGACATGCATGAACTCTAGACTCTTAACGAGTCCTTTGATTTTTGACACGGCAAAAAAAAACGGTGCCTAGGAGAAGGAAGAAGGATTTAGAGACGGCTTGGATGGAAAGGTTGTATAAGTCACTAAACACAGCAGCAGCCTGCCAGATGAGAGGACACGCTGCGTCGGGGCTGGGCCCTCGCAGCTTGCCGTCATCGTCAGTCATCGGGGATAAACACAGCAACAACAGAAGGACCCATCTGGAGACGATTCCTCATCCAAGGAGTTCGTTTCAACTTTAGGTTGTGACGACAACGGCCTGATGGCGTTGGCTGGCCTGATGGCGTTGGCTAGCCCGACGGCAGGGCTGTGTCACTCCCCCAGTGTCTTTCCCCTCCGTACGTCCCCCGAGTTTGCGCGTAAGGCCTGTCATGGTAGAAAGGTTGTGGGTTCCAACCCCGATCTCCGCGGTCTACCTGTCGCCATCCCCTTGAGCCAGAGGGCCGTCACCCTGTCTGCTGTTGATCCGCAGACAGGGTGAGGGAACAGTAGATACGTTATCGCGTTAAAACTGATTTGTGACGATGCAAAGGTAAATCAGCATTTTGGAAAACCACTTCTATAGACATGCTTCATGGGATGTGTTTTTATTTCTGTTGTTGCAGTGTTGTATAGTTAATGATATTCATTCAAACTTTCTTCCTCTGTCCTGATTATATTTTATGGTTTGTTTATTTCATTTGCATGTTGTTTTATCATCAAGCCACGAGCCGCGCAGTCAAACAACCCTTCTTAAGAGGTGGAGGGGTCGTGGGGTGTGTGTTGTGGCGGTCCCGGCGGGGTAAACATTGGGTTCTAATCAAGCCTGCAGCTATTTGATGTGATGGTGTTAGTGTCTCTCGCCCTCGCTCTCTCCCTCTCTCTCTCTCTCTCTCTCTCCCACTCCTCTCTTTTGGTGCAAATTCAAAACAGCTGTTCGCGGTCTCCAATTAAAATGACACATTGCTGTTATCCAATTCCTGTGGACAATTACAATTCAGAGAGATTTATGCAACGACAGTCCGTCCAAGTAATAACTCCTGGATCATTTCAATCCATTCATCTCTCAATCCTCCTAATGATCTTTTGTTTTTTTGTTCTCTCCTCTCTGTCTATCTATATCTGTTTCTATCTCTCTGTCTCTATCTCATTACCTCTGCCTCCATCTCTGTTTCTCTTTCTGTCTCAACTCTCTCTCTCTCTCTCTCTCTCTCTCTGTCTCTGTCTTAACCCCCCCACCCCCCCCGGGTGACCGTAGCCCTCCAGGTGCTGCTGGACCAGTCCACCAAGGCTAATTCCCCCCTGAAGGGCCACGAGCGGACCGTGCAGTACCTCCAGAGACTGGGTAGGTAGCCGCAGCATTAGCCCTATGCTAAGATTATAGCCCAAACAGCATTAGCCCTATGCTAAGATTATAGCCCAAACAGTGTTAGCCCTATGCTAAGATTATAGCCCAAACAGCATTAGCCCTATGCTAAGATTATAGACCAAACAGCATTAGCCCTATGCTAAGATTATAGCCCAAACAGTGTTAGCCCTATGCTAAGATTATATACCAAACAGTGTTAGCCCTATGCTAAGATTATAGACCCAAACAGCATTAGCCCTATGCTAAGATTATAGACCAAACAGCATTAGCCCTATGCTAAGATTATATACCAAACAGCATTAGCGTTGTGCTAAGATTAGATAGAAAACAGAATTAGCCCTATGCTAAGATTATATACCAAACAGCATTAGCACTAAATTTGGATAATCTCAACAGCATTAATGCTATGCTTAGATGTTGAAACCAGCCATGGGGCTATGGTAAGATGATGAAAATAGCATTGGGGCTATTTTAAGAAAAAAATCTCACAACTATGCATCCATAATAAGAGAATGAAACCGTGTTAGCTCAATGCTAAAACTAGAAAACCCTTCTCCCATAAAAAGGCCTCCATGATACTCTCTCTAGCCAGGTAATGAGAAAAGACGCCTGTGTTCATTCTAACGGGGGAGGATAAGAACTCTCTGACACCTTGAAAGCTCTAGACCCTGGGGTGAGACAGGCGAATGAGGGAGGGAAGGTGTGGGGGAGAGAGTGTATGAGTGGGTGGCCTTACTTTTCCATGGCTGCGTTCCACCGAAACCTTGTGAAATTGTTAATAGGTAGAGCTCCTAGGTGCGTCACCCCCTCATACCACTACACCCTGGTATGGGTCCGTACTCCCGTGGTCCTTGGCTGCATGTCTTTCCATCTCTCAGACCACTTTCCTGCCCGTCCTCCCTTTCACAATGAAAGGGGTTTTATTGCCAGGTAACTTTAGCACATGCTCAGACTTTCTTTCTGGTGTGTTGGTGCAGTAAAGTAGGCAGTAGGCTCAGGAGGTAGAGCGCGTTGGCTGGTCACCGCAGGGTTGCTAGTTCGATCCCCAGCTCCTCCTAGCTCCATGAATGTCGAGGTGTCCCAGAGCAAGGCAACGACCCCTAACTGCTCCCGACGAGCTGGCTTTTGCCTTGCATGGTTGACTCCGCCGTCAGGGTGTGAATGTGTGTATGAATGGGTGAACGTCAGGCAATATTGTAAAGCGCTTTGGATAAAAGCGCCGTATAAATGCAGTCCATTTACCAGTAAACAAGCAAGCAAGAATACAAGAAATAAAGATGCCTGAGTGTGCATTCGCGCATATTCAGGTAATGCTCTCCTGCCTCGGCTCCAAACAGACCAAACGTCTTGGAGGTGGTTTTCTCTGCAGTATCCCCGTCGATACACCGCTCTAATCCACCCCCCAGCCCTGCGAGGGCACTTCAGGGGAGGCGAGTGAGGGGTTTTAAAAGGCTGCCTCTCCCTTTAGTCTCCAGAACGACCACTGCAGTCGTCTTTACAGCCCAGAGCGGCAGGGAGGGGCAGGCAAACGACTGTAGTTTGCAAGTCATTTAGTTTATTGTTTTGTGATTGGGTTGGACTTCGCCGGTCTCACAAAAGTTTCATTGTACTTTTTTGTAGGCATGAGCCATGAGTCATGTAAACCGCCACCTCGGCAAAAAACATCAAACGGATGAAACGATTCTTCTATCCGTTTTAATCCCCGTACGACATTGCATCTTGCTCACGAATTATGAAGGCGACCAAGTGGAAACCTTCGCTAAATCTGAGATGAAGTGAAATAGTTAAGGCAGAAAAGGAGAAATGCGTCATTACAGGCTAGTCCTCCGAGGATGTGTTTGCTATACTGTATTCATATGTAAACCATTTACATATGTATACAGTATAGTAGTGTATACGTATGTATATTAAGTGTGCTATAATAACGCATTCAAATACCACCAGGTTCTCTGCTGTAAAAGATGCTTGTTTCTGTTCCTTATTTCTTCCCGCAGGAGTGGAGAACTTGGGCATGATCTTCGAGTTCGCCCCGTGGGTGCTGAAGATTTGTCCCGAGGACGGGCTGAAGGTGAGGGATGGCGACGGTTACCACGGCGACCGCCTACTCGAGCGGAGCCCGTTGAACTCCTCGTCGCCACCGCCATCTTATCCCTTTCGCTATTGGAAGCCCGTCCTGTACTTTAAATGATTCATGCGTGGACCCGCGAAGGCGCTTGACAGCCTGTCACCTTGACGACCAGACCCCCCCCCCCCCCCCCCCCCCCGCTGTGTAACATGAAGCCGCCTTGTCATAACAACAAAAGAGCGCTTCACCCTCGATGAGGCCGGCTCAGGTTCGCTGTGATTAAGGTGCAGAACAGAAACCTGTTTACGTTGAGGTCCCGGTCGACGGGGGACACGAACCTGGTGCACAGCCTCGTTGTAGAAAGCCCTTTCTGTTTTTCGTTTTCAAAATTAGTATTTTATTGAGTTTTCGTACACCGCTGTTACACTGTAGTCAACATTGTAGTCAACATTTCAACTGACATCTTAACATATATCCTTACTGCTGATACCTTTACATATATCCTTACTGTTGATACCTTTTTGCCCTACGATTAGGGCAAAACAAGTAATAAAATTGGAAAATAAATAATAATATAAAGATTTGCAAAAAATAGAAAAACCGGCGTGGTTCAAAGTGACAGTTTTACACTCTAGGCACCCAGCTCTCATCTTGTAGAAATATATTACAAGTAATGTCACCACATACTTTTCAGTCCTGTCATTGATGCCCTTTCTGTTTTCTTAAACGTTACATTTGACATGGATTGATGAGGCGCCAGGGCTGGACTGGAAGCTGCACGGACAATGTAGTCATTGGCATCTCTGACCACAGCTGAATGTAATTTCCTTGATTAGATCCTAATGCGCCTCTCGTCTCCAAAGAGGCTTGAGCACTTTTTAAATGAGCCTTGACAGGTCTTATATGGCCGGCTCAGACTACACGATTCTCAGACATCCCTCCACGATTTAACATGTCACACTATACGATCCCAGAGCCAGGAAATCGGGCGTTGTCTCGTCGGAAGACTGGCCACACTACACGATTCTAGGGTGCGATGCTCTTTACTTTGTATCATTCACGTTTACAAGATATTTAGAAAATCAAAGGTTTAGAACTGACATAAATGTTTTTTACATTTTTGTCATAAAGGTTCCAGTAGTTTTTATATCTGCTCAATGCAGCAACTCCTGACAGTTGCGTTGCGAGTGACATGAGCGATGTAAATATACTGCCGCATTTCAACCAAAGTTGTCTCCATTATGTTGTTTCATTTTCTCTCGTTTTCTTCATTAGCATTCTTCTTCTTGCTATCGATCGCATTCATTTTTTGTAGTAGTTACTGTGTTCTCAGCGTAGTGCAGTGAAGTCAGTTGGTAAACACTGAGCTCCAGCTGTTCGTAGGGTTCCCTCACGCAACTGGGGGCGTGGTTCCCTCATGTTGGCTACATCATGCGATTCCCCAAAAAATTCTGACATGCCAAACTTTTCGTCGTGGGGCTTTTGAACGTCGCAGACAAAAACATTGCAGATCACAAGCATGTCACATTACAAGACCTCTTCTCGTCGCCGACCGGTCAAAATCGTGTACGATTCGCAAATTTGTCTGCGACGAAAGAATCGGGGCAAAATCGGGCTGAAATCGTGTAGTCTGAGCCGGCCATTAAGTAACTCTTATTAACTTTAAGATCGGGACCTGACATGACCTTTAACCCACAGGGTTCAAACAAGGTCACAAAAGTCGACTTTGCCTGTTTAAAATCCTGGACCTTGCCAGTTCGTTCCAGCGTTGCCGTTTTCACTACATTTTGACGGCTGGCTGTTTTAATAGGTCTTTTTTTTTTTTTACTTGCATTTAGTTATTTGCGTTTTTCCATTACGCTGAGCTCAGCAATTGTTCCGGCAATTTCCCCAGAGAACATTTAAGAAATCTGAATCAGAACAGACCACGATTGCACAAACTCAGAAAACCCTTTTTTCCCTTTTCCCTCCTCCTCTCTCTTTACCCTCCTTCCCTCTCCTCCTCCTCCTTCTCTTTTCTCTCTCTCTCTCTCTCTCTCTCTCTCTCTCTCTCTCTCTCTCTCTCTCTCTCTCTCCTGTCTCTCTCTCTCTCCTCTCTCTCCTCTCTCTCTCTCTCTCTCTCTCTCTCTCTCCTCTCTCTCTCCTCTCTCTCTCTCTCTCTCTCTCTCCCCCCCCTCCTCAGATCTTCACGGAGGACCTGACGGAGGTGGAGTCGCTGCCCAGGGACCGTGTGCTGAGCTTCCTGCGGGAGGGCTTCAGGGAGCTGGCCGCGCCCTACCTGGAGCACATCATCCACGTGTGGGAAGACCCGCGGCCCGACTTCCACAACGTGCTCGTCCAGCTCTACCTGGAGCGCGTGCAGGGCCTCATGAAGCAGTACCTCAACTCCCTGCCAGAGGGTGAGCCTCAACCACCCACCAGTCATTCATCCGTTCATTCATTCAGTACACCCTTCATGAAGCAGTGCCTCAACTCCCTGCCCGACGATGAGAGAGTTAAAGACCCACGATCATGCTTACATTCATTCATGCATTCATTCATTCATCCATTCATCCATTCATCCATCCATTCATGAATCAGTACTTTAAATCCCTGCCAGAGGGTGAGGGTTAACGACACAGCGGTGATGCTTGCATTCATTCATACATTCATTCATCATTCATTCATTCACCCTCCATGAAGCTGAACCTCCACTCCCTGCCAGAAAGTGAGAGACCCTGCTGTGGCCTGGTTAGAGACCCACTGATCATGCTTTCATTCATTCATTCATTCATCATTCATTCATTCAGCATTACACCTCATTCATGAAGCAGTACCTCAGCTCCCTGCCAGAGGGTAAGAGAGTTAAAGACCCCCGATCATGCGTACATTCATTCATTTAATCATTCAGCAATCCGTTAATTCCGCCAGCAGTCCATCCATATTTAATTTACCACTACTATGATAATTACTACGATAATTCCCCCCCACAACCCATACCATTGGCATAAAGAGATGTTTCTAGAAGCTATAATTGGGTCAGTAAGGCTCATCTCCGGATCGAATCATCCCAGGCCATTCTCCTGGAGGCCGTCGGTGTTCCCATGGTTTCCTCCCGGCCCTCCTCTTCCTCCCTGGGAGCGGGAGAAGCCAACTTCATCAGCGACGGGCTGAGGTCATCTGAGCCCTGGAGCACATTCATTACCTCCCAACGCATGGATCTCCCCCCCCCGAGCAGCCTGACAAACCCGCTGACTCCCCCGAATGCTTGGGCCGGGTCCCGGCGGTATTATTTATACTCCCTGTTTTCGTGGAGATTTAGAGATTACGTCGCCACATATGGAGCGGCTTTTCTCTGGCGTCGTCATCCCAGAGTTGTCCTGGCCTGGCCTGGTGTCACGTGGTCTGGCTGTCTCTCCGTCAGGGGGGTTAGAGACCTCGGCCCAGGACGTGGGTGGGGGGTGGGGGTCAGGGGCCTGGGTGTGGGCGGGGCCAGGGACCTGGGGGCGGGGCTGGGGACCTGGGGGCGGGGCCGGGGACCTGGGGGCGGGGGCCGGGGACCTGGAGGCGGGGGCCGGGGACCTGGGCCCACATGTGAAATGGATCTCGTTGGTGCATCAGCATCGATCACACGGCGACCGTTGAACCCTGCCAGGGTAAAGCACACGGCCCTTTAGTTATTTAGTGGCTTGTGGGTTTTATATTGTACCTGCCGTGACATAAATCCACCAGCTCCGCCGGCTCTATTTAGTTTAGTTTCCTTTAGTGCATTTAAGTTTAAAAAGAAGCCACTCCCTGGCAAATGTCTGTTCAAGTTGATTTATTATATATCTGTGTGTGTGTGTGTGTGTGTGTGTGTGTGTGTATGTGTGCGCGCACAGGTGTGAGCGCCGTGGCTGCAGGTAAGGAGGAGGGAGACCTGGGAGAGTTTCGGGTCCAAGCTGCTGGGCTTCCTGGACATGTCCTCCAGCTACGAACCCGCCAGACTCATCAGTGACTTCCCCTTCGACGGTAAGGAGCCTCTCTCCTCCTCCTCCTCCTCTCCTCGTCATCAAGCTACTACCTGGGGGGCGGGGGGGAGGTGGGGGGGAGGAGGAGGAGAGAGAGTCCGGGCCCAGTCTATGATGTTCGCTCTGGATAGTAGTGACTGGCTGATGTCTACGTAGTGAGCTCTGAGTAATGATAGAAGACTTGGCTTGCTCTCTGTTTTGAATCTCTCTGTCTTTCTCGCTCTCGCTCTCTCTCTCTCTTGCTCTCGGTCTCGCTCTCTCCGCTCTCTTCGCTTCTCTTCGCTCTCTCACTCTCGCTCTCCCTCTCACTCTCGCTCTCGCTCTCGCTCTCGCTCCGTCTCTCTCTCTCTCCGTCTCTCTGTCTCTGTCTCTCTCTCTCTCTCTGTCTCTCTGTCTCTCTCAGGCCTGTTGGAGGAACGAGCTCTGCTGCTGGGCCGCATGGGGAAACACGAGCAGGCGCTCTTCATCTACGTTCACGTGCTGAAGGACACGCGCATGGCAGAGGAGTAAGGAGAGCTCACCACCACAGTTCACACTGGGATCCTCACTCAAACCCCCACGGTTCACACTGGGATCCTCACTCAAACCCCCACGGTTCATACTGGGATCCGCACTCAAACCACCACGGTTCACACTGGGATCCGCACTCAAACCACCACGGTTCACACTGGGATCCGCACTCAAACCACCACGGTTCACACTGGGATCCGCACTCAAACCACCACGGTTCACACTGGGATCCGCACTCAAACCACCACGGTTCATACTGGGGTTCTAACTCCAACCATCAGCTATGCTTCATATGTCGATTTACAGATGATTTATGGCAGATGGCCACTATTTTAGTTGGGACCTTGGTTCATATAGTGGCCTTGGTACAAGAAATATGACAAAATAGAGTACAGAATATGAAATGACAGTATTGATTATACATCTTTACAATTCTTATTTATTCTGAAAAATATTGTTTTAGTGGCTGAACTATAATTTAAGTTAATTTCAGTTGTAATTTGTTTTTATTTGCTTGACTTAAAGCTTCTCTTTGCGCTCTTTAGATACTGCCACGGGCATTACGACGACCTAACAGAAGGAAACAAAGATGTAAGTACTTTGGATAACTGCTATAACAACTGCAATAACTAACTGCAAATCCATGAGTGTCGGCAATAAGGGGCCTGCGACCAGCTGTGGTCGCTACACACATAAAATATCTCCTGCAGAATTCTTGCGGGGGAATTACTCAAATGACCTCATTCTTGTTCCGAAACCTTTTTGGAGTCACACTTGCCAGCCCGTCATTAAGACAAGTATAATGTATGGATCCCCAAGGGGAAGCTGAGGAATGGCTTGTTCAAAACACGGCTCATTGTCACCAAGGCAACCGCACTCTTAAGGGCAGATTATGGTTCCACGTCGACGCAACGCAAGGACCACGCAGACGCTTCGACGCAGTCGTTGACCCGTTTCGGTTCTGCGTCGGGTTTTTGGCGAGCGAAAGCAAGAGCGAAAGCACTGTGGCCGTCTGAAATGACGTGCAGGGTCCGTGAACTACCCTGCCTTGCGCGGACGTGGAACCATTATCAACCCTTTAACGCGATGGAATCGTAGACCGTATGAAACGCTTGACACAGACCAGACTTAAGCGAAGAATTAAGCGTGCGACGGGACCCCCCCCCCCCTCCATCTGCAGGTGTACTTGTCCCTGCTGAGGATGTACCTCTCCCCCCCGGACGTCCACTGCCTGGGGCCCATCAAGATGGAGCTGGCGGAGCCGCAGGCCAACCTCCAGGCGGCCCTGACGGTCCTGGAGCTCCACCACAGCAAGCTCAACACCACCAAGGTAAGCTAATGCTAGTGCTAACCCTAAAGCTGATGCTACACACGGCTCCACCACAGCAAGCTGAACACCACCAAGGTGCGCTACGGTTAATGCTAACCCTAAACCTACTGCTAACCTTAAAGCTAATGCTTGACAAGGCTCCAGTACAGCAAGCTCAACACCAGCAAGGTACGCTACAGCTAATGCTTACCCTAAAGCTAATGCCTAACACGGCTCCACCACAGCAAGCTGAACACCACCGAGGCACGCTAACGCTAGTGCTAATCCTAAAGCTAATGCTCAACACAAATCCACCATAGCAAGCTCAGCACCATCAAAGTACATTACTGCTAGTGCTAACCCTAAAGCTATTGATAAACACGGGTCAACCACAGCAAGCCCATCACAGCGCCAATGCTATTGCTAATGCTAATGCTAAACACGGCCCTTCCATTGCAAATTCAAAAACCAGGTAGGCTACAGCTTAAGCAAAGTATTGCTAAAGATAAAGCCTTACTTGTATTCCCAACCGCTAGCTTAATACCAGCAAGGTACACTAGTCCTAATGCTAAAGCTAAAGTCGCTCATGCTCAACACAGCGGCCGCCACCAATCTCCACGTCTCGACTGTGCCTGTAGCCTAATTTGCATTATATTTGCATGTATTTAAATGATTGGGTGGGAGTATTTTCCTTGCGAGGACTTTCCAGCGTGATGAGAAAGACCTTCCTAGCAAATGGAGTAATTATTCTTGTTTAGGAAAGAAATAATGGGTGACAACTCAAATATTTGTATTATAATACCGCCGTTGGTGATTATTTATCTCTCGTTCGACGTTTTGGTTGAATGAGGATGTGTTTAACTGGCAGATTCTATTGAATCGTGCCAGGTTCTGTTTGTGGTTGTGTTGGGGCGAGGCAGCCATGAAACGATGACTCAGATGTATAAAAACGGGCTCGGCTCTGAAGCCGCCGGGTTTTTGGCTACAGACCTGGCGGGAGGACCTCAGTGGAAACATCAGGGGGTCTGGACTCCGGCCACGCCCGGTCTAAGATTAGAGCGTCCTCCTCCGGCCACGAGACTCAACAGCACACACCACACACAACTTCCTGTCGGTCCTCCAAGCAGACAGACCTGGGGCGGTTCAGAACTGTGTGTGAGGTTCTGTCTGCGTTCCCAATGGTTTCCACCTCATCCTACGGTCAGCTGTGGAACATCCCAGTGCGTGCGCACACACACACACACACCCACACCCACACCCACACCCACACCCCAGCACCAGCACCAGCACCAGCCAGCCGCCCTGGATACAGACTCAATCCCAACGGGCGGGTTGGATTAGCTTGGAGAACGGAAGAACTGAACGTACTCGTTAACCGCTAAGACAACAGAAGCTCCCACACAGAGATGGACCCACGCCACTGGATCACGGTAAACACCGGTCCACCCAAAGTGGGCTTACCTGCCTGGCTTCCTGTTTGGCGTCAAAGCACCTTCCCCCTGAAGAAAGCTGTGCTTACCTGCACCAGACACACCCTCCCCTCTCTCTGGCTGTCGGTCTGTCTCTGTGTGTTTCCAGCGGAGCAGGATCTAGTGTGGAAGGTGTCAATGATCTGTGTCGGGGAGCACAGCCGTTTCAAATTAAAATCTCTCCCTCTCTCTCTCTGTCTCTCTGTCTCTCTCTGTGTGTATGTGTGTGGGAGAGTGGAGGTTTATCGCTGTGGCTTTGCTTGGATAGCTCTCCTCCCCACAGCACCTCGTTGAGTTTTAGCGTCCCTGTGCTTTGGTTTTCCCTGGCTGCGCTCCCGGAGCCGGCCGGGCCGACCGAACACTCCCAGAGGAGTGTGTGGAAGACGCTCTGTGAGGGCCCGGAGACGGCTGGGTGTGTGTGCCAGTCGCAAGCCCGCTGCCATGCAATACACCACATATATTTGGTGGATTAGCCTTCGTTAGGCAGTGTCAAGCTAGCTAGTTGTACCGAAATGAACGCTAAATTGGTCAAGCTAACTAGGTGGTTCATTAGCAATTGTCAAGCTAGTTTGTTAACGTGGGACTATAATCAGCCTTTTAGACTTGAATGCTATTGGGGTTTAGCTAGTTAGCGTGAAGAAACTAGAAATGTCACCTTTTCGCTTTTACCACAACCCTTTTTAGAACTACTTTACTCTCTATGGCTGGATTTGGGCGGGTTCAGGCAAAATTTTCTGGTTTTCTCGTACTGTAGTCTCATACGACCTGAACCCTTCCGCCCCATTCAAGCCGAAGTGTTCTCAAATCCCCATCGGATGGTCCTTATCCCACCTCCAGCACCATCAGGAAGTGGCTGGGCCCAAACGGCCGAGGACTTTCCAGGTCATGAGCTGGAGAGGCCGAATAGGAGCCAGGATACAGAGCTGGCCTCTCAGTCGACAGGGTTCAGAAAGGGAGGCAACATCCCGACATAGACCCAAGACTGACCACAGGGCGGTGACACTTACTAAAGAAAACAATGTCTCCCCGTGTCTCATGAAACCGATCCCACCATTTACTATCCAGATGCTTTTAGCCAAAGAGTCTCGTGAATTTTATTTTAGATGCATGTCATTAAAGAGTCGGTATTGGCCCTCAATATGACATCTTCATCCATGAAGGTGGACTGCGGACATCGGGGAGCCAAACACCCTCACCACTACATTTGGGGCCTTTAGCAGACGCTTTTATCCAAAGTGACGTACAAAAAGTACATTTGTCAGAAGATAGAGAAACAATGATATATCGCTGTCGGTACAGTAAGAATGTTCATAGAACCAAGTGCCAAGCACCATCAATCGTTAGGTTAGCCCATTCCCCGTACACAACAAAGAGCCCCGTACAAAACAATCTTTATTTATTTTTTTTGTTGTTTTTTTACGTTTCATAGAAAGTGCAGAACCGCTTTATACATATCTGTACATTATTTTAGATTTGAACACTTTCTTTTTGACCGTTGTGTGTATTTTTTTAAGGAGCAATTTCAAAGTACTCAGTTACTAAGTGTTGTTGGGAGAGACATGCTCGATAAATACATCATGTTTTCAAACTCAAAAATAATCGTGATTTCAATATTGACAAATAATCGTGATTATGATTTTCCTTAATCGAGCAGCCCTAGGATATATAGAGTCTAGGTCAACTCTGATCCACTCGACCGCTAGCATGATTAACCTGATGGCTTGTTTTGTTTCAAAAGATTAGGTTTTATTTGTCACTTACTCCTACGGGATGTGCAGTGAAATATTTACGTGACATACTCTGAAATAAAACACAATCTAATAAAATAAAATAAATGTACAATATAAGCTTTAACAGAAATTAAGAATATTATAAATGTATGTACAATTAAAACTGGATGAACAAGGAGATGTATAAATTATATTGTTTCCAGGCCATCCACCTGCTGCCAGCCAACACCCAGATCCGGGAGATCCGGGTGTTCCTGGAGAGTGTGCTGGAGGAGAGGGCCCAGAGGAAGCGCTTCGACCAGGTGCTGAAGAGCCTGCTGCAGGCAGAGTTCCTCCGGGTGAGTCCTGGGCAGGGTTGGGAACGTGACTTTAAAAAAGTAATTGGTTATAGTTACTCACTACTTGTTCCAAAAAGTAACTGAGTTAGTAACTGAATTACTCTATAATAAAAGTAACTAGTTACCAGGGAAAGTAACTATTTGCGTTACAGTAAAAAAATAAAGTTGCTATAGGTCAAAGAATTTGGATTTTTCTGAGCAGTTTTCACTTGGCCTTAATGTGTTAAGTTGTTGAACTGCCATCCAAGGCCCTGATATACTTCCAACTGAATTTTAAATTGCTTGGTTGCAAAGGCTGTGTAACATCTGCCGAATACAAAGAGAATGCCAACTTTTCATCGGATTGCTCCGGACCATCCGGACCATTTCTGCTGCTTCATCGAATCTGTTTGGTGTGTGCGTGTGTGGCGCGCGTGTCTTGGCTTGTGTGTAAAAACACTGGCTCCGATTGGCTACCATGAAACATGACTCTGCCTGAGCCAATCATAACCGTTTATCTCGTCGTTAACCCACCCGGTCTCCTCACTAGCAGTTTGTGTTCGGAGCCAGGGGTGCGCTCGGATTACGCAGTTTATTCAATCAATTCATAGTAATGCACCGCATTTAACGTACAGTAACGGTAACGGCGTTGTAACGACAGAAACAGTAATTAGTTAGATTACCCTGTTACTAAAAAAAATAACGGCATTACCGAACAGCGCTCTTTAAACAGAGTTATTACAAACACTGGTCCTGGGGGGTGAGGCGGAGGTATGGGGAGGCAGCGGTCCATCGGCGCTCCCGTTAGTCAAAGTCAAAGTCAGCTTTATTGTCAATTCCAGAATGTGTACAAGACAAATAGAGGAATCGAAATTGCGTTTGTCTCGACCTCACGGTGCAATAAGTAGAAAGGGATACAATTTGGTAAAATGAAGCATGAAGTAATATATTATAATATATATATTTTATATTATAATATTTACAATTAATTATTATAAATTCTCATTAGTGGTCGTCGGTTTGGGTCCACCCTCCAGAGATACGCTGGGGATTCTGTGGGACGAATTCAACCAATTTTGCATCGTCGGTTTAGTTCATTGCACCAAAACAACGGTGAAACCCAAATTGGTTGAATTCATCACATCATCCACCATTCAACCAATCACGTTTTCATCATTGGTTTTAATTCATGACACGACAATGAAGATCCTGTTATCGGTCGACTGAGGTTCTCACCGTTGTGTCTGTGTGGAGGTTTCCACCAGACTCCCTTCCTTGTTTGCCTCTGAAGAGATGACGTAATTAAATTGATTCCCTTCTCCTCTCAGGCAGAACAGGGTGTGGGCCCCATTAAGTCAGTTCTGTTTGTATATCCCTTAATCACGTTTGGAGTCTCACAGGCCCCACGATGTACAACACAACACCCCTAACCCCCAAGTACTTTAAAGGCCAAACAAAAGCTCCCTCTGCCCAGAGGGGAGGGACCTTGAGAAGGACCACCGAAGTTGTGAGTGCAACGCTGCCTCTCGCTGCTGATGCAGCTGCCAGGCGTTTTGCTGAACCGTACTTTGAAGGGCTCATGGTCTTCCAGAACGAAAGCCTTAATCCTGACTATTACAACGGACACGCAGCCCTGACACTTTAAGGCCTTCTCTGTTTGTACGGACATTGATTATCTCCGCCCTGGAGGGATCTGAAAGTTTTGTAGCCCTGTGGATTCAGAACTACTATTAAGAAAGTTTGCAATAGGAAGCAGCCCCAAACTATTTGAAAGAAGTAATTTCCAATACTCCTTGGAAGAGGAGATTTGTGGATCAATTCGAATTTTTGGGTCTTCTGTTGCTGGGACTTTCCTCTGTTCCTGGTGGCTGAATGGAAGCCCGTATATCCTCTTGGCAGCCTAATGTGAATCCAGAGTAGCCCTCAAATAGAGACAATTTTACCAAATTGGTTGCGTGAAAATCACAGTGCTTCTTCTGCCCATGGCAGGGAACTCAATCAGGCCAATAGGACGGTCCGAGGAGGGTCGGTCGTTTCCAGGTGGTCAGACATCAAGGCAGGGAAACGTCCAGTAAAAGTAATCTATTGACCATAATAATGTCCTTAATGATATTTATATGCAGTCATGGGGAAAAGGCGAAGTGAAAGGAAGCATTCTGCTCCAGTTGCTCTGACAACAGTTGTCATAGTATCCTTTTGTATACGCTGAAAATGGGACAAACCAACATGCGGGTAGGTGAAATACCCCCCCCCCCAATTCTTTTCTTTCTGCACTTAAACCAACTCTGAGAGTGCTACTTGAGGCTGTTGTTGTGTCAGAATCTTACCTTGGTTTCAACAAAATCTCCTCCTCCTCCTCCTCTGTCATCCTCCTCCTCCTCCTCTGTCATCCTCCTCCTCCTCCCCCAGGTCCAGGAGGAGCGTATCTTCCACCAGCAGGTGAAGTGTGTCATCACGGAGGAGAAGACCTGTCGCGTGTGCAAGAAGAAGATTGGGAACAGGTAAGAGGCGCTGTGCTCCTCCACTCCTCAGTATCATACAGAGTGGATCAGAGGCTGAATATTAAACGGGCACAATGAGACCCATTCATTGTCCATAACTGATGCACATTTTGTGTCGCACAAGACCCATTTATTTTCAATAATTGATGCACATTTTGTATATTCTGATCGGTTGAAATCCGACAAATATGTTTCACGGCTCGTGGCAGCAATTTGAATGCATGAGAACCGAATTTTCTTTCACAATGCACTTTTACTGCATTTAAATGTTCCGCTTCCATTTCCAATTGCTCTGTTAATTGTGTGTTGTGTAAATTTGTATCTGTGTGTTAATGTCCACCTGTGTATGTTAATGTAAATCTGTGTGTCCTCTCTGTGTGTTAAGTCCATTTCTGTGTCAATCTAAATCTGTGTGTGTTAATATGAATGTCTGTGTGTTCTTTGTGTGTTTGCTGCGCAGTGCGTTTGCCAGGTACCCCAACGGCGTCGTGGTGCACTACTTCTGCTGCAAGGACCGCTCCACCTGCCCCACGGACCACTAACCCCCACCCTGGGACCCCCAACCCCGGGACCCCCACCCAGGGGGGCTGATGAATAAGGCAGGAGACCCCTCTCACCGTGCGGACCCCACGGCCTTGAGGAGGAGGACGAGGAGTCGTGTCTTCATCCCTGGAGCCTCGCCATACAGAAGACACTCTGGCCGCGTCTCCAACACTCACTGGATGCTTTTACCCAGAGTGCACCTGGGCGCCCCAGCTCCTCCTCCTCCTCCTGTGATGTTGTGTTTTATTCACGGTGTCCAGGGGTACTGGGTCACGGGGATGTCACGCTCCTCTGCCTGGAGCCCCGACACCGGACCTACCCCTGGAGGCACCTAGCACTCTCCCCTCCCTCTCCCTCACTCTCCCTCCCTCTCTCTCCCCTCTCTCCCCTCCCTCTCCCTCACTCTCCCTTCCCTCCCTCTCCCCTCACTCTCCCTCCCTCTCTCTCCCCTCCCTCCCTCCGTCTCCCCTCACTCTCCCTCCCTTTCTCTCCCCTCTCTCCCCTCCCTCCCTCACTCTCCCTCCCTTTCTCTCCCCTCTCTCCCCTCCCTCTCCCTCCCTCTCCCCTCCCCCTCCCTCACTCTCCTCCTGCTCACGGTTCATCGGGTCACTAATGGACTCTCGGGTTGGGGTGTGGTCCAGCGCGGTCTACCACCAACAGGGGGAGAGAGACTTATCTAACATTGTCCAGCTGGCCCGTGGCTTCACTCCCCGACCTGTTGGAGAGAATGAGACTCTGAGGTAGAGGAGCTCAGCGATGAAGACCCAAATCCGCTGTGGTGGTGTGGGGAGCGGGGGGGGGGGGGTGGGTGCTGACATGATGACGTCATTCTTTCCCTCTCCTTCCCCCAGGTCCTGTCACTCCTGTCGTGTTAGGTGTGCTTGTGACTCTTATTATAAAACACAATGAAATGCCTTGTGGGACGGGAGATTGCACTCCGTAAGTCATCCGTCTGTCTGTCTGTCTGTCTGTCTGTCTCACCTCCTCACTGTTTCTCTGTCTACTCTGTGTGTCAACCAGTCTCGTCTGTCCATCAGTCTGCCTGTGTGTCCACCCGTCAGTGTTTCCCCCAGTCTGTGCATCCCCTTAATGCCTCCAGCATGGCTTTGGGTGTGGCTCTCGACGGCGACGTGTCAGCAGCACGCCTTCTTCCAGTGTTCATCTGCGATCGCGATATATGCACCGCAGTCCTCCCTCCCTCCCGACCCAGAGACCAGTATGACTCCATCCTGGTTTCACAACAGTCGGCCCTCATCAGGCTGGCAGATTAATCCTCCTCTCAGCAGCTGGTAATCCTTCCCTCACACATCCGCAGATTAAAAGACATTAACGCCTGGAAGACCGGTTATCTGAAGGCTTGAATCACACGGCCTGTCCAGTAAGAAATTATGTATGTCAATATAAAGATTTCTAATATAGTGACTTTTGAGGGTCATTGTGTTGTTACGGAGACATCGACATCAAACCCGTAGTGTGACCCAGACGGAGGCTTCAGTTAGTTAGAGCAACAGGAAATGACTTGAGGAATTCTTAATTAATGTTCGGTATTTAACGATCGCTCCGAGAACAGCTGGTACGTGACGGCTGCTGACTTGCCGGAGGGCACATCAGCAGGGGTACGAGTCCGACTGCAATCTGACAGGCGGCCTTATCTCCCCGTGATTTGTATAAATTAGCTTGATTTGTTACTCTACGGAGGTCATTTGTGGAGGGGGCGGAGCTAAACCGCCCCCTGTAATCGAGTAATAGGTTTGCACACGTTCCACTGTATGAGACTGTTATCCTTGTTTTTGTACAGTCCCACTATGTATACTGTACAAAGCAATGAGCGCCCAGAGGGCCAAGGTCACGAAGAAACGTTTGCAACGAGCACTTATTAAATACAGCCAGCGGCCTGTGAGATGCTCTGTGTGTACAGCTTCAACCAATAAACATGCAGCTCCTCTGAACCGGCTGTCTGTCCTGCCTAGCGCCAGTGGGTGGTCCGCTCGTTCAATTCAATCCAAAAAGATCTTTATTGGCAATGAGAACAGCCAAAGCAGATGGAACAATAAAGAGTTCAAAATGTTAAATACAAAATATATGACTCTGTATATGTTTGTGAGAAATGAGGGATCTTATGAAATGTTTCTGGTATCTCCTATAAAGATGAATGATGGATAAATGGCCTATCGACGGAACCGGAACAAGAGAGACTCCGTGACAAGTTGTGTTCCCTTAAAGCTAGGGTAGGCGATTTTTTTACTGAAATATTTAGCAAAAATGTCATAAAAGCCAGTCAGCTATATGTAGGCGAAGTGCTCTGAGAATATCTGCACATCACTTTGCTCTCCCCTGCCTCTGTGTGCCTCCCCCAAAAATTGCCACCGCTCATGTACACTTTGACCAATCAGAGCGAGGCTCCGATTCTCCGTTCTTATTGGTGTGGGACTGTCCGTCAACTTGCACCGACGTTCGTGTCCCTGCGTGAGCTCACGAGCTTAGCAGCTTATGCTAACAAATTCAGTTGCACTTAGTTTGCTAACTTGCTTGCTGATACAGCTACTGCGCTTCTACCAGCGCATTATCAATGATTTTAAGATACATACACATGGTATGTCTGTGAGTAAGATGTTGATGCTATATATGTACTTATGCAGTTATCAGCACTAATGTTTAATTACCTCGGAATCTGACATGGTGTTTCGTCTTCCTATCAATGTAACTGAATTCACATGAACGCGCATCACTGACGTTCGGAGGGAGGAGCTACAGCAGGTAGCGCGTGGGAGGGAGGGACCAGAGAGAACGCAACGGAATCTCAACGGCTGTTTTCCCCAAAATCGCATACCCTAGCTTTAAAGCTTCATATTTATCTTTCATCCATAACTTGTTCAGGGTTAGCCTGCTCCATTAGTCGACCGCCGGAGCCGCGTTCGGCATCGGAGAGATCAGACGCACAACACGCTGACTTGTGATGCTAATGGTCTCCGCACAGTTCAGCAGAACCAGCGTCTGGACACTGGTCTGAGTCACTGGCATGGCTGCTGGCTCCTCCACCTCAACCAGCTGTCCGGACGGGCGCGGCAGGAGATGCTGGAGGAGGAGAGTAGGTTGGGTTCAAAGGGGCCTTCAGACAACTAAAACCCTGAATTATAACCAAAACCGCTTACTCATAAAACATTTACAAAGCAACATTTTGATTATAGTGAAATTGGAATCCTCACCAAAAACCACTCTTCATATGCACCATAAGTTATGGGCCTGGTTTGGTAGTGGCTGTTTCATCAATAAAACACGAAACACTAGGTTATACAAGCCTAATGTGTGTTAAGTGTTTATCAATAAAACACCACGTCCGCGGTTGCCAAGGGGACTGCGGTGCTTTCAACCCTCCGTGCGCTGTCGAACCGCGGCCGTCTGGCGTCCGCCTGAAGCCTACCTCAGCTGGCAGCGTGAGAGCACGCTTTGGCCGATGTCTGTTCCAGGAGGCCCACGCTGTGAGGAAAACATATTTGGCTGCCATCACCGCTAGCTCTAGCGACCCATCAAATGCTACACGGGTCTCGTCACAAACGCCGGCCTATTTCAGCTCCCGTTAGAAGGGGCCCCTCCGGATAGGCCCTTTTTAAAAAATAAAAACACAAATCTGTTGTTTTTGCCACCATAAGGGTCGCTCCAGTGTGCCAGCCAAATGGGCAAACTTAATTAGTGTGTGTGTGTGTGTGTGTGTGTGTGTGTGTGTGTGTGTGTGTGTGTGTGTGTGTGTGTGTGTGTGTGTGTGTGTGTGTGTGTGTGTGTGTGTGTGTGTGTGTGTGTGTGAGAGAGTGAGAGTGAGAGAGAGATGGTGTCATGTCTTGGAATGGGATTGGGTGTGCTAATGGAAAGATCACGTGTACGCGGTGAAACCAGGAGTACAACCCAGCAGCCCCAGAGACGCTGGGTCAGTCTGAGCCCGCCTCGCGTCTCTACAGCCGCCAGCTTCAGAGACGCGGAGAGAGGGGCGTGGCGGCGCAGGTGAAGTCACTGTTTACGTCCGCTTGGTTTGATGGCCCTCCTCCGCGTTTACTTTACCGCGTTAACCCTCAAACCGCCTCTCGTTCAGGGGAGGTTCCAAACCCGTGCTCGAAGATGTTCACGGTTGGGAGTTAACTGCCGGGCTCATGGGCACTGAGCCTGGACTTCATGCCGGGAAGGGCGGAGGCAGTGAACCGGCAACTTTCTCTGGGTCTCAGCGGCTGAGGCTGTTCAAGGTGTCACTTACCTCAACCCCACACACACACACACACACACACACACACACACACACACACACACACACACACACACACACACACACACACACACACACACACACACACACACCACACGTACACGTGCACGTGACGTCTCTATGCATAAAGTTGTAGAGAAAGATATAAGTAGACAGAATTTAAAGATATCGATTTATCTCTATATTTATCCTAAATATGATACAGGTATGTATCTGTAATATGTATATATATTTTCTCGTGTATAATTCTGTGGTCTTCAGCGTCTGTAGCATCCCCTCGAGTCGCTGCCGTGGGGGCCCCAGGCACTCTCTGATCGGACCCCCCCCCCCCCCCGTATAACGACGTGTTCGTGAGTCCCGTCGGTACATCACGCAGAGTAATCCTCCAGGGATCCGGATGTGAGAAACCAGAAGCCCCCATTATTTTTGTTCCTTCGATCTTCATTTCGGTCGCTGGGGAACAGACTTTAGTTCAATGACATTTCTCACAGACTAATTAATAATAATAAAACATGATGTCACCAAGTAGGAAAGATCTGGAGAGCACGTGAGTCGACCCATCACAGCTCGGCAGGGTGGTGGGATCACTTGCTTAGGAATAGCTTTTCTACATTTTATGCAGCAGTGTAACGAGAGAACACAAATATTTGCAAATACAGACCCTGGGTCATTTACACATTGTGGCAACCCGGCACGGTGAGCGAGCCACCTCCTCCCAAACAGGACACCGATTCCAAGAGAACGGCCAAAAAGGCATGTTTATTTTAAATCAAACATAAAGTCTCTCAAAAAGCAAAGAACAAAAACCTGGGAGGAATCCACGGTCCCCTCCTTCGTGGGTGGAATCCCGTCACCCACGAGGACCGGTCTCTCCGTCCACGATCCACATGGCTGGGAGAGCCCCGAATGAGTGGAGAAGCAGGCCATTTAAGCCCCGCTTCTCCACTTGTTCCACAGGTGTTCTCCATCTCCTTAATTGGTCTGGGCCGGGTTGCCACAACACACACACACACACACACACACACACACACACACACACACACACACACACACACACACACACACACACACACACACACACACACACAAACCCACACACAAAAACCCACACACCACCTCCCTCAAGCTAGGATATGAGAGATTGTCTTCTTCCTCCTCTATCTCGTCCCTGACAGTTTGTGTGTGTGTTTGCGCAGGACACACAAACTCACGCCACTCCTATGTACTCACAGGCCCTGGCTTGTGCGCACACACACACACACACACACAGCCCTTCCTTCCCATTGGTCAATGCCTCCTTTATCATCACAGTGGAATTCCATGGATTTTGTGTTTGTGTGTTCAATGTGTGTGCAGTGGAATCTGAGTGCAGTTGTGTAATGTGTGTGTGTGTTTGTGTCTGTGTTTTTGTGTGTAAAAATGTCTGGGTGTGTGTGTGTGTGTGTGTGTAGTTGTGTAATGTGTGTGTGTGTTTGTGTGTGTGTTTGTGTGTGTGAAATGTCTGTGTGTGTGTGTGTGTGTGATAGCAATAGCTACATTTGTGTGTCTTATAGGCATATGAGTCCAGTGCTGTGCCATTGGAGTGTGTGATTGTGTGTGTGTGTGTGTGTGTGTGTGTGTGTGTGTGTGTGTGTGTGTGTGTGTGTGTGTGTGTGTGTGTGTGTGTGTGTGTGTGTGTGTGTGTGTGTGTTGTGTGGGGCGCTGTGTGAATTAACATTGTGTGGTAGGTCTGGGCTGTCTAGCCTGCTGTGTGTCTGAGGAGACACATGGGAGAGAGAAGAGAGAGAGACTTCCATTTGGACCAAACCATAAAATATAATATGGGTCACAATAACAGGACATATTGCAATACAAGAATAATGTGATCTATTATTGATTGCCCCGGATTCACATCCAGTAACATTTATGGGGTAGATCCTTTGGTACTTATATGAGCAGTACATGGTGAGCCTGGGTTATATTGAGAGGTTATATTGTAGAAGTTAGCATCTACGGCTAGCTCTAGCAGCTGTGTTGACATGAGAGAAAACAGTGGCTTTTATTTATCAGTCTCTCTCTCTCTCTCTCTCTCTCTCTCTCTCTCTCTCTCTCTCTCTCTCTCTCTCTCTCTCTCTCTCTCTCTCTCTCTCTCTCTCTCTCTCTCTCTCTCTCTCTCTCTCAAACGGCTTTATTGGCATGAAGGACGTAATAGTTACGTTGCCAAAGCACTAAAAGTCAAATAAGACACAAACACAAGATATAGAAGATAATCCCAGTCGAACCCCAAAGACACACACTGGCCTGAGGCTCAGGAAACAGAATGGTCCCCAGTCTCCAGATGTTCTAGAACTGGTTTCCTCTCCTGACCCGCGGATCTGGTCCCTAATACACAGATGGGGGAGGGGGGGGAAGGACAGAAGGACAGAAGGACAGTGAGTGGATGTGTGTGTGGAAGAGAGAGACGGAGCAAGAAAAATAGTGTGTTTGTCTGTGAGAGTAGGCAAGACAGTTTTCATGTGTGATTGGGACAGAATGCTAGGACTGTGTGTGTGTGTGTGTGTGTGTGTGTGTGTGTGTGTGTGTGTGTGTGTGTGTGTGTGTGTGTGTGTGTGTGTGTGTGTGTGTGCATGCCTGTGTATGTGGTATGTGCATGTGTGTGTGTGTCCCAACTCTTTCCCATCAGCGCTGCCCCCTGCGGTGCCCAACCCCCCCTCACCCTGGACCTCCAGGACCCTGTTGCCCCCTGTCCACTTCCATCAGGGCTCCTCGAGGCCCTGCTCCCATCCAACACCACCACCACCCAGCCCCACCACCACCACCACCCAGCCCCACCACCCAGCCCCACCACCACCACCACCACCACCACCACTACCCCGACCCACCACCACCACCCAGCCCCACCACCACCATCTGCTCCACTACCACCACCACCACCACCACCTACAGCACCTCCACCACCACCACCACCACCACCTCCACCTGCTCCACCACCACCACCACCCAGCCCCACACCACCACCACCACAACCACCCAGCCCCACCACCACCACCACCACCACCATCCAACACCACCACCACCTGCTCCACCACCACCACCACCACCACCATCCACACCCACCACCTCCACCATCATCTCTCCTCCAACACAGACCACCATCTCCACCACCACCTCCTCCACAACCAACACCACCACCTCCATCAGCCCTCCCACCTCCCCCACCACCGTCTCCTCCACCACCACCACCCCCATCCCTCCCCCAACACACACGAGTCGGTAATGTGGGACTTCTTTGTGCTCTTGGCGGCCGTGAGAATAGAGCGGGCCCTCAGGGACAGAACAAACAAGATCCGTTATGAGAAAAGATCAAAACAGGAAAAGACGCATTGAAAGGAGAGATAAGATTCGTTGCGGAGCGCAAAGAATCTATCTCTCTCTCCTTTGCATGCCTCTTTTTTTGTTTAATTTATTTAAAACAAGAAAACAAATTGAGACGTATCCTTGCACTTTCCATATTTAATTTATTTTAAACTAGAAAAGACAACCCTTGTGTGTAAATAGTTTCTTTTTCTTTAAAATAAACTATTTACACACACCTGCGCGTCTCTGTATGAAGGTTTTAATCAGGCGCTGTAGGCCTAATCAATACCAATCAGGACATCCAAACACATAGCTGGCCTGATCCGGACGGATTAGGGATTCCGGGACTTTAAAGGCATCAGGGAACATCTTTCGTTTTTGTTGCCCGGCTGGTTCCCGTTAGCGAAGCCGTTACGGTTTCACAGCAAGAATAAAACATGGGCAACCGTGATTTTTTTTATTCTTCACTCCGTTTTCTAATCCGGTGTGTGTGCTGACATCACCCGGAGCCAGCTGCGTGTTAAACGAAGCAGGGCGAACAAGATGAGCTCATACTACAGCACGAGTGCTTTTCTTTATGGAGCTGGAAATACAATGAAATAACATAAATTAAATGAATCACGAGTGTGAGGTGGACTGAGTGTGGGGGCCCCTGGAGGTCCAGCTGCGTTCTGCGCTCGTGGCCTGCACGCACACTCTGATTCTCTCATGTTTGCTCCTGATTTTGTCTTGTAGACTTTGAACTGTTTAACTATTAAAAAGGCCTCGCCGTGAGGTGAGCTCCCTTGGTCTGGAACGAGTCCAGAAGGACGTGGGCCCCAACACCGACTCTTCCAGGCTCTGGAAACGAGAGGCTCAAAACGTAGCTCATTATTTATTCAACTCCATCGTTACTCAGGCTGCGGAACACAACCGCTCCTGTTGTAGATCGTCGAGCCCGCCCGTTCCTTTGAGCCTCGCGGCAAAGATCAGGGTTCGGCTGCAGCGTCCGCAAAAGCGCGGCTCTTGCACGGCGGGGGGAGGAGGAGGAGGAGATGGACCGGCGCTAGGACCGCGCGGCGCAGTGCGCAGATCCCAGCAGCGGCGGCAGCAGCAGCAGCAGGCTGTTCGTGGAGCGGCTGGCGGTGCTGCGGTTCATCAACAGCAAGGCACCGGCCGCAGCTCAACACCCCCCCTCTCCCAGCTTTGTGTCCTCGGCAGGCGAACCTGAACCCGTCGGGCTCGTGGCCGGAGCCCGCCATATGGGCTCAGGATGCGCCGGATACGGGCCAACGCCATCGCGATTCTGACCGTCGCGTGGATCCTGGGAACGTTTTATTATTTGTGGCAGGACAACAAGCCGCAGACCTCCCCGTCCTCCGCGTCGCAGCCCCGCGCCGCGGGAGCGCGGATCCACGGGCAGAAGGGGTCCTCCGGCCGGCTGGAGATCCACCGGGAGGACCGGACCATCCCGCTGATCGTGAGTGACAGGCGGTTACGGAGCGCGTGCTGAGAGTGAATCGCGTAAATGGGAAGTGTGTGTGTGTGTGTGTGTGTGTGTGTGTGTGTGTGTGTGTGTGTGTGTGTGTGTGTGTGTGTGTGTGTGTGTGTGTGTGTGTGTGTGTGTGTGTGTGCGTACGCGTGCCTGTGTGTGTGTGCGTGCGTGCGTACGCGCGCCTGTGTGTGTGTCGTTGGTGACAGTGGCGGTCTGCAGGGGAGTGTGTGTTGCATGTTGATGTGTGTTATGAGGGGGCGAGGGGGATGTGATCTAAAAGCAGCTGCCATGCGATACGTTTTTTTTCTTTTCTGGGCCCTCGTCGGCAGCGGCAAAACACTTGGATTTTTTTTTTTATATTACCGCTTTTTAATTTCTCCGTAGTTATTTATGAATTCTCTCCGCGACGTCCCTCTCCCGGAGCACGAGATCCCGACGATAAGAGGCTTTGCGTAAGTCCAGCGCGGCGCGCGGACGCCGCTGAGTTTCCTTTGATCAACCCGCGGTCCCTCGTCTCGAGCGCCGGAACCTTTATCACGCGCTCAGCTCGACGGATCAAAGGAACAGAACCAGAACGCGTGCGTGGAACCTTTGACTGTTATCAACACGTGGGCAGACGTCGTCGTCCTCGAGACAGAAGGTCCTTGAAAGCGCGTCATTACAGGCCGGTAATAACAGCCGTCTCTCGGGGCAAACCCGGGCGAAGCGCCTTGCGCGAAGCGCGAGACAAGAGAGCGACGAGGCGTCTGGGAAACAGGTGTGATTTTACTGACAAATGAAACACACCGCCGAGTCCTCCCAGGCCACGTTGCCCCTCGGGATGTGGGTCATGTGAGTTGTTTAAGAAGGAGGAAAGGCGCAGTGCATGACGGGAGGTCGTGTGGGGTGACGGACGGGTGCGTGATGTCACCTGTAGCCGAGCAGATGTTCCTGAGCGTGCGATGGGTCAGGACCGGGTCCTTTAAGTGTGTAGACCTCCACTCAAGAGTCTGACACAGGCGGCGGGTTTACCATGATGCTTCTTCTGCTTCGCTTTCTGTGTCTCTCTTACTGTCTCTCTCTGTCTCTCTCTCTGTCTCTCTCTTTCTGTTTCTCTCTCTTTCTGTGTCTCCCTTTCTGTGTTTCTTTCGCTCCATCTTTTCTTCTTTCATTCCTTTAGATTTTCTTTCTATCCTTGGTTTTATTTGTTCCATCTTCTCTTCCTTTCCCTCCGCTTCTCTCTCTTCCTCTCGCTCCGTCTTCATTCACTCCCTCCCTCCCTCCCTCCCTCCCTCCTCCCTCCCTCCCTCCCTTCCTCCCTCCCTCCCTCCCTCTCCTCCCTCCCTCCCTCCATCTCCTCCTCTCCCCCCTCTGTCTCCGCAGCCTGGTTGACTGATTCACCAGCCTGCCTCCGTCGGCTCTGTGTGATGACTGTTGTCAGGCGGAGCCCGTCCACCTGTCGTTCACATCTGCCGTCCTGCGCGCTGTCTTCCATTCCGTTTCCATGACTCCATGCAGCGCAACATCTGCCTGACGCCTCGGGAGCTAGCGTAGCACATTAGCGTCCAACAGGGCTAGCTAGCCCATTAGCTGGAAGGGGATGGGGCGCCATGTTGACACCAACTGTTACGGCGGACTGCTCGTCTCCTGGAGCACAGTACCCAGTACATAGTACACAGTACCAAGTACCCAGTCCACAGTACCTCGTACACAGTAACCAGTACACAGCGCCCAGTACACACTAAACAGTACACAGTACACAATACAGAGTACACACTACCAGTACCCGGTCTACCCAGTACCCACACAGTACCCAGTTCCCGGCAGTACCCAGTACCCAATGCAACATAGAAACGGAGAGCTGTAGCATTTCAACCATGTCATATTAATGAAGCCACAGTACACATCTGGTGCAAATGAATAACCTGCATTACTGGAAACAGGGCCTATCTCTGCCTGGCCAGGGACACACTTCCCTGTCAGCTAGTAAGCGTACACCTTTGGGGGGGGGGGGGGGGGGGAGAGAGATGGAAAAGTGCGGTCACATACTTGCAGGTGGATACTCCTGGGGTTGCTAAGCAACTGTCATCTGGCAGTTGTAACCAAGACTAGCTGGCAGGTTGAAGTTGAAACCACCCTAGCATTGAACTGAAATGATGATCAGTTTAGACTTGCAGACAACGCAATTGGATCAACCCCATTAGTTGTGATGTATCCCCTATTGGATAGAATGTTTAACGGCCTGTACTGGGTGATCCGCCTCGTCACACCTGGTGGTAAAGTAGGGCACCTTTAAACGGATAAACACTTAATTATCCCCAAAAAGGAAATCCTCAAACAAAAAAGGACAGTGCAAATAAACAAGAATATTGATTATTATTATTGCTATCAATAATCAATACATAGCTATGTTATTGATCATTCAATATTGACAACTCTGTTGGGCCCAGGTTGTTGCTTCAGGAACCATTAAATGTTTGTCGAGTGAAGACCTTCTATCCTATGTGTACGGCGAGATTCAGGTCAGGAAGTTGACACGACCAAACCTTCCACAAACATCCGCCGTCCCTGTGAAAGTAGGCTAATCCCCTGCAGCTTAACCACAACACACTGGTTATTAGCTAGCTAACGTTTCCATAGAGATTTACTTGATGGTTACGGATTAACAGAAATGTTTGCGTTGGGTTCTCGTTTTCTCGCTTTTCCTTTTTTTTTCTTTGATATTCCTGTATTTACTGTTCCTCATAGACAGACAGATAGGCAAGCAGACAGACAGGCCAACAGACAAAGTGTACATGTTTTTGTTTTCTGGAAGCCACATTAATCACGTTGTGTTTTTTTAAGGACTACTTAAAGTGTCTAAATCGCAACATATACGTTTTCTTTTCCATATTAGTATTTATGTTGATACATTAACCGCAATAAAATATCAACAAGCTTCATATGAACATTGCATGATGGCGTAGTTAAGCAAGGTATAGCATTGCTCGGCAAGTGGCCGTTGTAGCTTAGCACTGCACATCCTGACTTGGCTCGGCTTAGCCCTGGCCAAACACGGTTTAGCTCCCCACGTGAAGTCATGGAGGGCCAGATGTGGCAGATCAGTGTGGGTGGGTCGCGCCGGTCCACCGTGACCGAGTAATGGAGGGCGCACAATGCTGCCTTCACAGCACAGCTCATCGAGATGCTTCAATTAACTTTATTAATACAATCTAGGAAAATTTTTAGAATAACAGCATTTGTAGAATGTTTGTTTAAAAATGTGTTTTCAAAGAAGGGAATTCCTATGAACATATCATTTAACGAATCATGCATGCAATATAAAAAAACAGTATGAAATACACTTTGAAGAAAGATGGCGTATATCTTAATCTACTTTAGCTTTTTTGAGGGATGTAAAAATAAGTTCCGGTTCTTGTCTCAGCTGAATGAATTATGAACCTGGCCTTTTCGTTAACTCAATTGGCAAAACATCAATGATTACCTCTCCGCCTTTATTGGAATGAATGCGTTCCTCTATGAGAGGTGAAGTCGTGACCCCCCCCCTGTAAAATACCACCAGACAATGATTTGTTTGGTTTGTCTATCTTCATAAAGTCAAACAAACTCAAAGGCTTTGCTTTGGTCGTTCTTCAGTGCCGTCCTTCATGATGTTTTCAATGATGTTGATCAAACTGCGGTCCTCAGATGAGCTATTTTGGACCTCTCCGCTGGCGACAGTGAAACATCTTTATCGGCTGTGTGTGAGTGTGTGAGTGAGTGTGTGTTTGAGTGTCTGTGTGTGTGTGTTTGTGTGTGTGTGTGTGTGTGTGTGTGTGTGTGTGTGTGTGTGTGTGTGTGTGTGTGTGTGTGTGTGTGTGTGTGTGTGTGTGTGTGTGTGTGTGTGTGTGTGTGTGTGTGTGCGTTTCTAAGTGCATTCGTAAACAAAAAAAAAAGATGAGGAGAGTAAGACATAAAGAGGGGCAACATGTCATAAAATGTCTGTCCCCCTGCCCCCCCCCCCCCTCCCCTCCACCAGGTGACCCACCCCCCGCGGGCGGAGCAGCAGTTGCAGCTGATGGGGGGCTTTGACGAGAAGGCGTACCTGGCAGGGAAGCAGATGAAGCCGGGTGAGGACCCCTACCGAGAACACGCCTTCAACCTGCAGGAGAGCAACCGGCTGGGCAGCGAGAGGGCCATCAGAGACACCCGGCACTACAGGTGAGGAATCAATTAGAGACATTACAGGTGAGACACCTGACACTACAGGTGACGGAATCAATTAGAGACACTACAGGTAAGGAATCAATTAGAGACACCACAGGTGAGGAATCAATTAGAGATATACAGGTGAGGAATCAATTAGAGACACTGCAGTTGAGGAATCAATTAGAGAGGACCATCAGAGACACACCGAACACTACAGGTTAGGAATCAATTAGAGGGACTGCAGGTGAGAGAATCAATTAGAGACATTACAGGTGAGGAATCAATTAGAGACACTACAGGTGAGAAACCAGACGCTCCAGCTGAGATAATCAATAAGAGACACTACAGGTTAGACACCCGACACTACAGCTGAGCGAATCAATTAGAGACACTACAGGGGAGAGAATCAATTAGAGACACTACAGGTGAGTGAATCAATAGAGCCACTACAGGGGAGAGAATCAATTAGAGACACTACAGGTGAGACACGAGACCAATCAGAGACAGACGTTACAGGTGAGCTAATGCTGAGATATCAGATATCATAGGTAATAAACCAGACATTAACGGTGAGAGGGGACCAATCAGATGACGTGCATTACAGGGGAGAGGGAACCAATCCTAGACAGAACATTAGAGCGAAGGGTCAGGCCAGTTCTCATGGAGATCAACCCTGACACCAGGCTGACCCGGGGCTCTGGATGATCTCCATAAGAAGATCAAGGCTCTAAACCGGGCCAGACCTGTGGGGCTCAGGCCCCAGACTGGTGACGGATTTACATCCAGGCCGTGAGCATACTGCATGGATATGGTGACCTCTGAGGCCCCTCAGAGCCCTGGGTGGTCCTGAGTGGAGGTAACCTGGCTATTGCCAGACCAAGCTCAATCATAGGTTGCACGTTGGTCTAACCCTTCAGCACAAGAGGCGTGATCAACGGGCCTAGTTCAAATGACTCTGTACGCAATAGGCTGCCTGCCGTTGCTTCCCTGACGTCATTGTGTTCAACCAGCCAATAGCGAGCCAAGGGGGAAAGCCAACTTGGTGATTGGCTCCCACAAAAATCGATCGGAAGCACAAAGAAATGTATTGCCCTTCCCCAGACCCTTCTACAGGGCGCACTCAAATCGCCGGCAGAACGGGCGGGGCTACCCAGTCTAGAGTGGAGGGTCAGGTGGGAAGACGGTCAAAATGAAGACAATGCACCACCTAGATGAAGATACAAGTGGTCCGTCGTCAAGCCCCATGGCGCCCCGTTAACCATTCTTCCAGGCAACCTGGAAGAATGGTTAACGGGTGCTGAAGGTTCCATTTTGTCAACCTTCAGCACCCGGCCTCAATCCATCACATCCCCTGGCAGACGCTTGTTCGACGCTTGTTGATCTGTTGATGGCTCCACTACTTGTGGAACATCTGGAGACCTTCATATAAGGAGGAGATCATCTGGAGACCTTCATATAAGGAGGAGAACATCTGGAGACCTTCATATATGTAGGAGAACATCTGGAGACCTTCATTAAGGAGGAGAACATCTGGAGACCTTATAAGGAGGAGAACATCTGGAGACCTTCATATATGTAGGAGAACATCTGGAGACCTTCTTATAAGGAGGAGATCATCTGGAGACCTTCATATAAGGAGGAGAACATCTGGAACGCTTCATATATGTAGGAGAAACATCTGGAGACCTTCATTAAGGAGGAGAACATCTGAACCTTTGATAGGAGGAGAACATCTGGAGACCTTCATATACGTAGGAGAACATCTGGAGACCTTCTTATAAGGAGGGGAACATCTAGAGACCTTCATATATGTAGGAGAACATCTGGAGACCTTCATATATGTAGGAGAACATCTGGAGACCTTCATATATGTAGGAGAACATCTGGACACCTTCTTATAAGGAGAACATCTGGAGACCTTCATATATGTAGGAGAACATCTGGAGACCTTCATTAAGGAGGAGAACATCTGGAGACCTTATAAGGAGGAGAACATCTGGAGACCTTCATATATGTAGGAGAACATCTGGAGACCTTCTTATAAGGAGGAGAACATCTGGAGACCTTCATATATGTAGGAGAACATCTGGAGACCTTCATATATGTAGGAGAACATCTGGAGACCTTCATATATGTAGGAGAACATCTGGACACCTTCTTATAAGGAGGAGAACATCTGGAGACCTTCATATATGTAGGAGAACATCTGGAGACCTTCATATATGTAGGAGAACATCTGGAGACCTTCATATATGTAGGAGAACATCTGGAGACCTTCATATATGTAGGAGAACATCTGGAGACCTTCATATATGTAGGAGAACATCTGGAGACCTTCATATAAGGAGGAGAACATCTGGAGGCCAGTGTTGTTGGAACCCTCCGGTGGGGATGAACCCCGGGTGGAAGGTTCTGGGCGTTCTCGATCCCCTGTGGGTGGTTCCTGGGTGAGGAACCGTGACCGGTTCTCATGGCCTCTCTCTGGTCCTCAGGTGTGCCTCTGTGAGCTATGACGCAGACCTGCCGCCCACCAGCGTGATCATCACCTTCCACAACGAGGCCCGCTCCACCCTGCTGAGGACCATTAAGAGGTGGGCGCACACACGCACGCGCATGCAAAAGCACGCACACGCATGCACTTGCACACACACACATGCAGGCACACACATGCATGTGCGCACATACACATAGATACACACACACACACACACACACACACACACACACACACACACACACACACACACACACACACACACACACACACACACACACACACACACGTTACTCTCTTTAGTCCTTAGTTCCATCTTAAGACTTTACAATGGATCAAAACAAAAACAAGCGTATCTTTCCCTCTCTGTCCCCATTTCTCTTAATATATTCCTTCCTCTCTCCCTCTCTCCCCCTCTCTCTCCCTCTCTCTCCCTCTCTCTCTCTTTATCTCCAGTGTA
>OLKM01000433.1:130000-191109 GCA_900291075.1 Melanogrammus aeglefinus
AGGTGCGTGTAAAATTCTGTTTAATTAGCTTGTTGATCAGATTCTAGCATACAGCATACAGCAGCGTTCAGTTAACACAGTCGGGCAGCCGCTCAGACTCAGGACCATGATGTCGTCATCACATGATGAAACCACATTCCACCTCTCTGCTCTGAGGCCGGGGCTGCAGGTCTGAACGTAGTCCTGCACTTTATTGGTGCAAACATGATGCTGCAATGTCACACACTGTCACACACTGAACACTGTGCCTCGCGTTCACACACTCACTCACTCATTCACTCGCATACTCACTCATTCACTCAAACTCTCGCTCACACACTCACTCATACACTCACTCTCACGTTCGCTCACACACTCGATCACACACTCCCACACTCACTCACTCACACTCACTCACACATTCGTACACAAATAACGCACGTAAGAATCTAGAAACTCTCCAGCCACTGGACACAGTTTAACATGCCTCCCAACAACGTGTTTCACCACGGAGGACATAATGTTTACGGCGGTGGGAGTTAACTGTAGCGTCTCCCTGGAGGAGTTAACTGCAGTGTCTCCCTGGAGGAGTTAACTGTAGCGTCTCCCTGGAGGAGTTAACTGTAGCGTCTCCCTGGAGGAGTTAACTGCAGCGTCTCCCTGGAGGAGTTAACTGTAGCGTCTCCCTGGAGGAGTTAACTGTAGCGTCTCCCTGGAGGAGTTAACTGTAGCGTCTCCCTGGAGGAGTTAACTGTAGCGTCTCCCTGGAGGAGTTAACTGTAGCGTCTCCCTGGAGGAGTTAACTGTAGCGTCTCCCTGGAGGAGTTAACTGTAGCGTCTCCCTGGAGGAGTTAACTGTAGCGTCTCCCTGGAGGAGTTAACTGTAGCGTCTCCCTGGAGGAGTTAACTGTAGCGTCTCCCTGGAGGAGTTAACTGTAGCGTCTCCCTGGAGGAGTTAACTGTGGCGTCACCCTGGAGGAGTTAACTGTAGCGTCTCCCTGGAGGAGTTAACTGTAGCGTCTCCCCGGAGGAGTTAACTATAGCATCTCCCTGGAGGAGTTAACTGTAGCGTCTCCCTGGAGGAGTTAACTGTAGCGTCTCCCCGGAGGAGTTAACTGTAGCGTCTCCCTGGAGGAGTTAACTGTAGCGTCTCCCTGGAGGAGTTAACTGTAGCGTCTCCCTGGAGGAGTTAACTGTAGCGTCTCCCCGGAGGAGTTAACTGTAGCGTCTCCCTGGAGTCGTAGTGGGAGACGTTCCAGAAGCTGTCGGCGAGGATGTGTCGGAGCATGTCGAGTCAGAGAGGACAACAGGTGTTAACGATGCATCAGAGAGAGAGAGAGAGGAGTTAACAGTCTGTAATCTTCCACCAAAACACTCTTAAACCCTCTGAAACTGGTTATTTAAAATGACGCCACTCTAAGTCAAGCTACACCACAACACAAATCAAGGCAAGACGCATAGCAGAAAACAACACACCATACCACAACACACACCGCACCTCACCACAACACACACCACAACAGAACACACCACAAAACACGCCACAACACACAACACAAGACAAGCCAAGACGCAACACACCACCACAATAAGGGGGTAGGACCTGATAATTGTCATGATAAATGTTATAATATAGATGATGTGTTCCCCCCCCCAGGTCTGATCCGGTCCCGGGTGCGGGGGGCCAACGCGGCATCGGCGCCCGTCCTCACCTTCCTGGACAGCCACTGTGAGGTGAACGCCGACTGGCTGCAGCCCATGATCCAGAGGGTCAAGGAGGTACGCTCACTTCCTGTTGGTCAGGGGTTGGTTCTGGGGACAGGATCTTCTCTCTCTCTCTCTCTCTCTCTCTCTCTCTCTCTCTCTCTCTCTCTCTCTCTCTCTCTCTCTCTCTCTCTCTCTCTCTCTCTCTCTCTCTCTCTCTCTCTCTCTCTCTCTCTCTCTCTCTCTCTCTCTCTTTTTCCCACTCGTCACTGAAGGAAAAATGTACTATTTCTCAACACAGTTGTAAATTAAAATGCTTCCATGCTTATTGTCGTACTACATGGGAGCCCAAACCTTGACCGACTGGCAAAAAGACGATAATTTTTTTACCCAAAATTTACAATAAAAGATTGAGTTTTAAATATGCTGCTTTTTGCTAAAAAAAAAAAAAAGCTACGATTGTAGATCAAAATCAAATACCTCAAACGAAACTTCCAAAGCACAAATCAAACAAAATCAAACGCACGTACTTGCCAGAAGAGAAGCCAGACTCTGAAGCACATATGGGGTCTGTCTGACTCACTTCTGACTTCTGGGAACTCAGACCTTCTCATCACCATCACCTCCTTATCACACTTAAGCCTCCTCTAGCCCCCCCCCCCCCCCCCCACCATGATTAACTACACTCCACACTCTCTGGACTCAAGGGCTGATTGTGGTTCCACGTAATCGCCGACGCAGCGCAAGAACCACGCAGACGCTTCAACGCAGTTTTGGTTCTGCGTCGGGTTTCAGTGAGCGGACAAATCGTAGCCCTTGCTGCGGCGTCCCCTCGACGTTGCATCCACGTGGAAAACCAGCCTTTCAGTCTGTGCAGAGGTAGCCTAGAGCTTCTTCTGGTCACGTGACCCTACGTTCTGATTGGCTACATCATCGGCCTGGCCCTCCTCCCCCTCCTGTACTTTGACAGACTCCTTCAGCCAATCAGCGTAACAATCCAGAACGACCAAAACGTATTTTCCGCCGAGAAACTCAACCAGTGCGCACTCTTGTTCTCGTGTAAACATTTTGTTATTGAGTCCGTTTCTGCAATACCTGCCCTTATGGCTGTGTTTACTCTGCTAATGCTATCGCAGCCGCTCATCGCTAAGGGAGACGCCGTGGACTGTTTAGCGAGCAGCGTCCGGTATCTAACGTCATTGATGGCCCTTGATGGCCCTGATAAGGGTCGTAATCTCAGGACGGCGACGGCAGTGGCTGGAGAGAGAGAGAGAGAGAGAGAGAGAGAGAGAGAGAGAGAGAGAGAGAGAGAGAGAGAGAGGAGCAGAGAGAGAGAGAGAGAGAGAGAGAGAGAGAGAGAGAGAGAGAGAGAGAGAGAGAGAGAGAGAGAGAGAGAGAGAGAGAGAGATCGATCGATCCAGACTGATGGAGCAGATCAGGTCATGTGATCAGGGCGGGTCCCAGGATAGAGGAACATCAGCCGAGGAGCGACAAGCTTCCTGGACACGAGCGCGCCTTTATTTGACAGTTGATAGTGTTTATAGGACACATAAACCTGCTGTGAAAGAGAGGGAGAGGGAGAGAGAGGAGAGGAGGGAGGGTATTAGAGGGTTGAGAGTGTTTATAGGACACATAAACCTGCTGTGAAAGAGAGGGAGAGGGAGAGAGAGGGGGAGAGGGGGAGAGGGGGAGAGAGGGAGAGCGAGAGTGCGAGAGCAAGTGTCTTTCGTACACTGCACACATTCTATTCTTGTCTGTTCTACAGAGGAATCGGCGCATGTTGGACCAAAGACTTTCACATTAAAAGCCTTGTTAATAACGCTCACACTTCCACATTAAAAGCGTCGTAAAGATCTATGGAGAGAATCATTTCCCAAAGTGCTCCCTGACATCCCTCTCAGATTCCTGTTTGACGCACACAACACACACACACACACACACACACACACACACACACACACACACACACACACACAGTAATAGGAGCGGAGTTCAACATGGGTTCAGATCCCTGAGTAAAGAGGCTCCAATTGAGAACATTCGTTGGCACTAACCTGACAAGGCAAATGTATATGCACACACACACACACACACACACACACACACACACACACACACACACACACACACACACACACACACACACACACACACACAGTTGCCTGCTTTGTCCTCATTGTGGTCGGGTTGCAGGTAGTAGATGATCTCACAGGGCACAGGTGTGTCTCGTCAAGGTTTTATCAGATAAATGCACACACACACACACACACACACACACACACACACACACACACACACACACACACACACACACACACACACACACACACACACACACACACACACACTCTACTTGTACCCTAGCATAGTACGCTCACTGCAGTGTGCTATTCTTGGGAGGGTTTTTTCACAGCACTTCTACAACAACCAGCTGTGTTTTTTTCTTTGTGTAACGTTGAAGAAGCAACAATATGGAGGCTTGGGATGCACGTGACATCATGTGAAACCTGCCAATGATCTGAATGAAAGTGACTTCTTTTAATTAGGATTTTTTTTTTGGTTAACGCAGATTAATACTTTTATTGCAGAATAATATTTGCAGAAAAACGCACATATCCTGTCTGACCTCTTCCACCCTTTGACCTGACCTGTGACCTCTACCCCCCCCCACCCCAGGACCACACCCGTGTGGTCAGCCCCATCATCGACGTCATCAGCCTCGATAACTTCGCCTACCTGGCCGCCTCGGCCGACCTACGAGGAGGTCAGTGTGCACACGCACGCACGCACACACGTGCATGTACACACGCATTTCAACACAAACGCACACTCGCTCAGATGTGTGCACACAGACACACACACACCAACGCTCAAACACACATGCACCGACCCAATTACGCACACACGCCCACACAGATGCACACGCACGCGCAAAAACACGGACCAAGATGGATGCCGTTGCTATGGAACCTCTCAGGATACCCGGGAAGTTCAACAGGAAGTCCTCTTCAGATGTCTGGAGAGACTCAATACAAACTGGAGAACCTTCTTAAGCTGTGGTTCCACCTGGGTTTGAGCCATTTAGCCCCACGCAGCAGAGACATCCACACAGTGTGACGGCTGGGTGAGCAGCAGGAGATAAAGAGCTCAAAAGCGCCACTCAGCAGGCAAAAGTCTGTGTAGAGAGAATGGTCTTTACTAGAGGATTGTTCGGTACAGGGGAATCCAGTAGATCAGGCAAACAATCCAGCAGGGAGAAGGCAAAGGGGTAGTCACCAGGCAGGAATCGGGAATCAGGAACCGTGGATATCGCTTAGAAAATGCTGGGCCACTTGATACAGAGAACAGAGACGAACTGGCACAGAGGAAGGGACACGTGTTGACTGAATACACTAGGAGGGGAATGTTGATGAGGGACAGGTGAAACCAATTAATGTCAGCGAGGACAATCAGGGAAACATAAGGACAGGGAGTGACAACAATCAACCAAGGGGGGAAATGTGAGAGACAAGATGAGGAAGACTGAGGAGAGCTTGTATTTGGACTGAATAGCAGTGGTCGTCTGTAGCTGCGGTGACATCAGTCAGCGCTAGGGAGCCGGTGACATGATGAACCCATTGGCCACCGCTGGCTGATGTGGTGAGGAACGGCCCAGACATCCTCCTAGGACTGGTTTCTGTTGTCTGAAGCCCCTCTTGTTCACCACTCTCAATGCATCCTCTCTTCTTCATTCCCCTCTGTCTCTCTCTCTCTCTCTCTCTCTCTCTCTCTCCGTCTCTCTGTCTCACTCTGTGTCGCGCTCTCTCTCTCTGTGTCTCTGTCTCTCTGTCTCACTCTGTGTCGCGCTCTCTCTCTCTGTGTCTCTCTCTCTCTCTCTCTCTCTCTCTCTCTCTCTCTCTCTCTCTCTCTCTCTCTCTCTCTCTCTCTCTCTCTCTCTCTCTCTCTCTCTCTCTCTGTCTCACTCTGTGTCTCTCTATCTCTGTCTCTCTCTTTCCGTCTCTCTGTGTCGCGC
The DNA here is from genome assembly GCA_900291075.1 of Melanogrammus aeglefinus. Lineage (NCBI taxonomy): Eukaryota > Metazoa > Chordata > Actinopteri > Gadiformes > Gadidae > Melanogrammus > Melanogrammus aeglefinus. Next base: position 135,696 of record OLKM01000433.1, read on the forward strand.
TCTCTCTCTCTCTCTGTGTGTCTCTCTCTCTCTGTGTGTCTCTCTCTCTCTCCCCCTCTCTATCTCACTCTGTCTCTCTCTCTCTGTCTGTCTCTCTCTCACCCCCCCTCTCTCTCACCCCCCTCTCTCCGTCTCTCTCTGTCTCACTCTGTGCTCTCTCTCCCTCTGTCTCTGTCTCTGTCTCTCTCCCCCTCTCTCGCTCTCTCTCTGTCTCACCCCCCCTCTCTCCCTTTGTCTCTGTCTCTCTCCCGCCCCCCACTCTCTCCCCAGGTTTCGACTGGAGCCTCCACTTTAAGTGGGAGCAGATCCCCATCGAGCAGAAGATGGCGAGGAGCGACCCAACGCTGCCAATCAGGTCGCTGGGTTCTTCCGTCCCCTCCTCGCTGGTCGTTACAGCCTCTCTCCTGGCGCGCAGATTACAAACAAGAAATAAAGACAAACAGAGAATATAGAAATATGTATACATGAATATAATATATACAATATGTCTGTATATTAAGAGCAGTAGAAATGTTGATTTATAAACGGTCAACAGCAGGATGATAAATGACGCTGGTTGGGATAGAAACCTGGCTCCTTTGGGCGGCATGTGGCTCACCAGGTAGAGCGGGGTCGGCTGGTAACCGGAAGGTTGCTAGTTCGACCACCGGCTCCTCCCAGCCGAATATCGAGGTGCCCCAGAGCAAGAGACCTCACGCTACCTGCTCCTAAAAAGGCTGGCTGTCACCTTACGTGGCTGACACCGCCGTCAGTGTGTGCATGAATAGATGAACGTTAGACACTATTGGAAAGCGCTTTGAGTGGCCACTGGTTAGAAAGGCGCTGTGTGAATGCAGTCCATGTGCCTTTCCTTTGTTCTCAATGTATTTGAATGCCTTTATGGATGCACTGGTGGGCTGAAGGTGAGCAGGACTGACGTGTAGCCTGGCGCCGCGGGTCAGAACAGAACCTGGGTCTGTCTCTGCATCATGTTCCCGCCCTGAGCTTTTCTGAGAGGGCTCTCCGTACCTGTAGCCCAATTCACAAGCATGCTGCGACTCTGTTAGCTTCACGTTTTAGAAGATGCACTTTTCTCACCACCTGCTGGTCTACACCTCGTGGTGACGGAGGAGGCGTGTTCTGCTCTGTCTCCCGGCCCTCAGGACCCCAGTCATCGCCGGGGGGATCTTCGTCATGGAGAAGAACTGGTTCAACCATCTGGGGCAGTACGACACCCACATGGACATCTGGGGCGGGGAGAACTTCGGTGAGCTCTCCTCCATATCCTCCTCCTTCTCCACCCCCTCCACCTCCACCTCCTCCTCCAACTCCTCCTTCATAGATCATATCCTGATTCACGGTCTTTAAGTCATGATTTATAGTTCATATCCCCCTTTAACCGTTTATAGACCTTATCTAATCTATTGGCGGTATTTAAAGTCCATAGCTCTAGTTTGCCGTCCATCGTCATGGTTCAGTTCCATGACTCCCAGTCTCACTGTAGACTGGGAGTCATGGTTTTAGTCCCATGACTCCCAGTCTCACTGTAGACTGGGAGTCATGGTTTAGTCCCATGACTCCCAGTCTAGTGAGACTGGGAGTCATGGTTTTAGTCCCATGACTCCCAGTCTCACTGTAGACTTGGAGTCATGGTTTAGTCCCATGACTCCCAGTCTACAGTGAGACTGGGAGTCATGGTTTAGCCATGACTCCCAGTCTACAGTGAGACTGGGAGTCATGGTTTAGTCCCATGACTCCCAGTCTCACTGTAGACTGGGAGTCATGGGTTTAATCCCATGACTCCCAGTCTACAGTGAGACTGGGAGTCATGGTTTAGTCCCATGACTCCCAGTCTAGTGAGACTGGGAGTCATGGTTTTAGTCCCATGACTCCCAGTCTCACTGTAGACTTGGAGTCATGGTTTAGTCCCATGACTCCGAGTCTCACTGTAGACTCTGAGTCATGGTTTAGTCCCATGACTCAGAGTCTCACTGTAGAGTGGGAGTCATGGTTTAGTCCCATGCCTCAGAGTCTCACTGTAGACTGGGAGTCATGGTTTAGTCCCAGTCTCACTGTAGACTGGGAGTCATGGTTTAGTCCCAGTCTCACTGTAGACTGGGAGTCATGGTTTAGTCCCATGACTCCCAGTCTCACTGTAGACTGGGAGTCATGGTTTAGTCCCAGTCTCACTGTAGACTGGGAGTCATGGTTTAGTCCCATGACTCCCAGTCTACAGGGAGCCTCTCCATGGAGCTGACGTCTGGGGTGGTGGTGTTCCCCCGTCTACCAGGGAGCTCTCCTTCAGGGAGCTGACGTCTGGGGTGGTGGTGTTCCCCGTCCCCAGAGCTCTCCTTCAGGGTGTGGATGTGCGGGGGCAGCCTGGAGATCCTGCCCTGCAGCAGGGTGGGCCACGTCTTCAGGAAGAGGCACCCCTACGACTTCCCCGAGGGCAACGCCCTAACCTACATCAAGTGAGCTCACAGGGCGCCGCGGGGGCTAAGCAGAACGGCCACGCCTCACTCCTTGTCCGTCTGGCCATCTGTCTGTCTGTCTGTCTGTCTGTCTGTCTGTCTGTCTGTCTGTGTCTGTCTGCTGTCTGTCTGTCTGTGTCTACCTGCCTGTGGACCTGTGTGTCTATCTGCCACTGATCTGTCTGTCTGTCTGTCTGTCTGTCTGTCTGTCTGTCTGTCTGTCTGTCTGTCTGTCTGTCTGTCTGTCTGTCTGTCTGTCTGTCTGTCTGTCTGTCTGTCTGTCTGTCTGTCTGTCTGTCTGTCTGTGTCTACCTGCCACTGGTCTGTCTGTCTGTCTGTCTGTGTCTACCTGCCACTGACCTGTCTGTCTGTTTGTCTGCAGGAACACGCGGCGTGCGGCGGAGGTCTGGATGGACGAGTACAAGCAGTACTACTACTCAGCCCGGCCCTCGGCCCAGGGCAAGGCCTATGGCAGGTGAGCCCCGTCAGGACCCCGGCCCCTAGACCACCTTGGCCCCCCCCGGCCCCTAGAGACATCAGTGGAGGTATCTAGTGACGTGGTATCACTAGAGACATACATCAGGATACCCTCATGTACTGTAATGTATTGTAATCCAGAACATAGGTGCTACCCTGTGCACCTTTCCTTTGTGTAGCACGGTACTACAGGGTCTGAGAGTAGGAACCGTAGTAATGGTATGGGGGCTTGTTCATCAGAATGTATCATTTGTTGTTGTACAAGCCCGGTCGTGTAACAGGAAGACATAGTGCCGGATCTCCTCTGAGGGTTCTATCCGCCAGCCACACCCTGATATAATACACTTCATCTACTCATTAGCTCATTTTCTTACTCCCGCTCTCCCACGCATGTGAACTACTTCAGAGTCAACGTCTCAAACGATGGCCAGATGTTGAGAGCCGCTGTTGGCCATGACCGTCAACTCAGGGCGTGTTCAGAGCTATCGGTTCAGGCTGGTGTATGTTGCTCTGCGTGACACAGGATCCTGCAGTATCAGGTTGCTTTGTGAACCCCTTAGACTACAGGAGAAGGTTTGGGGAAGGTCCTTCTCCCATCATCAGCTCCAACCCTGGAAGACTTTCTCTGGGTCGACTTCATAAGACAGGGTCAGATGGTTGTCAGAGAGCCAAGTCCTCCAGGATTTATAACATTCCTGGAGTTATACTTTTGGCCGTGTCTGCTTTCCGATGTAAATCATAAATCCATCATCCATGTCAACAACAAAAACCTATTGTTTGGTTTTATTGTGGCCATACTAAAATGTGGTCAGGATCATAAAATTAGATGTGCGATTCTGTTTTGTGTTTCATCGTGTTCTACCGTCTTCGGCTGTTTTTATTTATTCTTGGATATATATATTTATCTAGTGCTGTGTAATCATGTGCACTCTATTAGAGTGCACATCTGAGCTATATTTGAGTACACATCCAGTGTTTGGTTGGTTTCCATGCACTACTTGTTATGTAGTGTGAGAAGCGCCATGTCAATAAGGTTTGATTGACAGATTGAGAGATTACACATGTGAACGGAGATCTAGAATGATACACAAATGACACATCTAAGCACTGATGTCTCTAGACAAGGAGCATAGTACCTACGTTCCCTTTATCAGTGGTTCTCAAATAGTCTTACTTGTGTACCCCCTCAAAGATATAGTTTCTGCCAAGTACCCCTCTCACCAACACAAAACATTTTGGGGGAGGAAAAAGATTTCACTGATCTTTGATATCTTTGGACCAATCACAGCCCTTGCTGTTTCATCGCCTCAATGCAAGGTTCTAATTTTTGGGAGGCGCACGTCAGGCCCTTGCGGTGGACGCAAGGTGGGTCTGAGAGGACGTAAGGGGTCCGTAAACCCCCTTGCGTTGCGTTAACGTTCATCCGTAACTAAGCCAGTCTTTAGTGTCTCTGCACCCTAATGTAACGGCAGCTCTCTCACGCCTCGCTGCTACGGGGGCTCGAACCAGCGACCCCAGGATCGGAAGGCGAGTGTACTGACCGCTCAGCCGACGCCCCGGAGGACCCCCGTCCCTCCGCTCTTCTGACCCTTCTCCTCTCCTCTCTCTCCCTTAGCATCGCAGAGCGCACGGCACTGAGGAGGAAGCTGAACTGCAAGCCGTTCCGCTGGTACATGGAGAACGTCTACCCAGAACTCAGGTGGGCACGCGCGCACGCACGCACACACACACACGCACACGCACACGCACACACGCACACACATGCATGCACGCACGCACGCACGCACGCACGCACGCACGCAGGTGCACACATACATGCACAAGGACACACACACACACACATGCGAATTCACACACAGCCACACACACACAAACACACATGCGCACACAGAACCACACACACACACACACACACACGCACATAAACACACACGATGCACGCACACATAGACAGATTCACTCACACACTCTCAACATCTGCTCATAATATCTTGTTCCAGTGAACATGTACAGAAAATCTCCCCTAGAAACCCTGTTTCCCAAGGAGGGTTGAGGTAAGGGGGGGTCAAACAGGCGGGGTAGTAGGGGGGGCCCGATGTGTCGCCATGCTGAACCCCATCAGAAGCTGGCGGAGGTGTTGAGTTCCGGGCGGCCTGTCACCCTAACGAGGCCGGCGTGTGTGGGCTCAGACATGTGTGTGTGTGAGATGCGTTCTTTAGGGTGATTAGTGTGTGTCTGTTTCCCAGGCTAAGCCCTGCCTGTATCAACATACATAATATAAATCATCTGTAAGGGTTTCCGCAGCTTTCCGGTGTGTGTGTGTGTGTGTGTGTGTGTGTGTGTGTGTGTGTGTGTGTGTGTGTGTGTGTGTGTGTGTGTGTGTGTGTGTGTGTGTGTGTGTGTGTGTGTGTGTACTGTGGCTGCTGCTGCTGTTATCGTGGCAGTATGTTGTGTTGCTTGGCAACACTATCCGAATCGTCTCAGATACAGATGATGAGGGGGGACTGATGGGAAGACTCAGAAAGTGATGAAGAGAAACAAGAAGAGAGAGAGAGAGAGAGAGAGAGAGAGAGAGAGAGAGAGAGAGAGAGAGAGAGAGAGAGAGAGAAGAGAGAGAGAGAGAGAGAGAGAGAGAGAGAGAGAGAGAGAGAGAGAGAGAGAGAGAGAGAGAGAGAGGAGAGAGAGAGAGAGAGAGAGAGAGAGAGAGAGAGAGAGAGAGGCTAGACAGGACAGTGTGAGATGGAGCGATTAGCAGATATGGAGAGAGAAAGACGTGATGAAAGGGAAAGAGAGAGGAGAGGTTGAGAGAGGGAGAAAAGAGAGCGACACAGAGACATTGAGAGGGGGAGAAAAAAGGAGCCAGACATGGTGAGAGTAGAAGGGGGAGTTAAAGAGAGAGATGGGGGGGGTGGAAAAGAGAGTAGGAGAGAGAGGGAGCGAGGGGGAGGCAGAGCCAGATACAGGCGCTGAAAGACAAAGACAAAGGGAGATTATTCAGGGGTTGGTCCGGGGGTCCATCTGCTCCACACGCCGGGTTCTGACTCGCCCCGTTGTCCCGTTCTCGGCCCCCCAGGATCCCAGAGCAGGAGGCGGTCTCCAGCCTGCTGAAGCAGGGGGACCAGTGCCTGGAGACCCGCGGAGCTGAGGACCTGGTGCTGGGCGAGTGCAGGGGCCACGGGGCCAACCGGCCCGCGTCTCAGGTACTCAGCCCCCCCGTCCCCCGTACTGTAATCATTATGATTCATCGTGTTTATGTAGCGCTCCTTTATTACAGTCTGTTTACCTCTCTCCCTCCCACTCGCGATTACATTGTGTTCTACTTCCTCTCTCTCTCTCTCTCGCTCTCTCTCTCTCTCTCGCTCTCTCTCTCCTCTCTCTCTCTCTCTCTCTCTCTCTCTCTCCTCTCTCTCTCTCTCCCCCTCCTCTCTCTCTCTCTCTCTCTCTCCTCTCTCTCTCCCTCTCTCTCTCTCTCTCTCTCTCTCTCTCTCTCTCTCTCTCTCTCTCTCTCTCTCTCTCTCTCTCTCTCTCTCTCTCTCTCTCTCTCTCTCTCTCTCTCCTCCTCTCCTCTCTCTCTCTCTCTCTCTCTCTCTCTCTCTCTCTCTCTCTCTCTCTCTCTCTCTCTTCTTTTGTTGTTTTTGCTTACTGTCTCTGAGAGAGAAAAGTTGTAAGCCATGGTGGTTAACATCATCGTTATATAATGACATGCAATAACTCATTACTTGAGTTTGCACTTACAGTATATTGCAACCGTCCATTCTCCAGGTTGTGATGTCACAGGGATGTTTCAGTCACACCCCCAGCCCTACAGGTTGTGACGTCACAGGGATGTGATGTCTAGAGGTGTAGCAGTCAGCCCCACCCCTCTGATGTGACCAGGTGGCCAGTCAGGACCATAGAGTTCATGTTGAACATGTCCAGCTGGGACCTCTCTAGAAAGGACCCTACCACACGCACCCACGCATGCTCACACACACACACACGGGCACACAGACACGCACGCGCGCACACACACACACACACACACACACACACACACACACACACACACACACACACACACACACACACACACACACACACCACACACACACACACACACACACACACACACACACACACACACTCTCCCCTCTCGGGCGTGTTTCTCCCGTTGGCCTGAGAAAGAGCTGCCCGAGGGGTGTGGAATGTAGACAGGCCACTAGATGTATCTCACAGACGTGTGGCCTCCCGGACCCGGCTGGGGCTCTGAGAGGCCTGCTGCACGGCACCCAGAGACGCTCAGGTTTACAGTGAGACTGAAGAGAATCCGTATGCAGACATGCAGTCGGGTTACATGTGTAGTTAACAGCGTCTTTATCCAGACAACACGTCGGTGTTTGTGTTCAGGGAGACGAGGCGGTTCTGATTCAGGGGTTAAACCTGTGGTTCTCTGGTTGTTCTCCTGATTCTGGAGTTAAACCTGTGGTTCTCTGGTTGTTCTCCTGATCCAGGGGTTAAACCTGTGGTTCTCTGGTTGTTCTCCTGATTCAGGGGTTAAACCTGTGGTTCTCTGGTTGTTCTCCTGATTCCAGGGGTTAAACCTGTGGTTCTCTGGTTGTTCTCCTGATTCAGGGGTTAAACCTGTGGTTCTCTGGTTCTCCTCCGTAGAAGTGGGAGCTGGTGGAGCCGTTCCTGAGGCAGCAGGACCTCTGCCTGGCAATCACTGCCTTCACCGCGGGGTCAAAGGTCAAAATGGAGCCCTGCAGTACCAAGGAACCCAGACAGGTAGAGGTCATGACGAGAGCATCGTTTACGTATCAAGACATCCAGAACGCACCGATACGTACGACTACCACCGTATACTGCTTATACTAACTACATTGTTGGGATCCATTGATCTGTTTCTTATTTTTGCAACTGAATAATCTGACCTTACTGCTGGATGAATGTAGTGGTAATATATCCATCTCTAGATACGTACGCACAATTGAACCATGAAACTGATAGATTCAGGGGCAGAATCAAACAGAAAGAGCATCAAATTGAGCTCACGATAGACTGAGGCTCCGACTCGGAGAAAGAGGTTATTATGGTCTGTCATACACCACTTCACCTCATTTACACATGTGATGAAAAAGATTTATAAGCCATCTTAACTGTTCCTGAAATCAGGGCCAGGGAGCCATTGATCATGTTGCTGGCGTTCCTCTCCTGCCCTTCAGAGTGTGTGTGTGTGTGTGTGTGTGTGTGTGTGTGTGTGTGTGTGTGTGTGTGTGTGTGTGTGTGTGTGTGTGTGTGTGTGTGTGTGTGTGTGTGTGTGTGTGTGTGTGTTTCCTATTATATCTAATGCTGCACAGTCCAATTTGCATCAAAAGGTTCTTTCCACCGGGCTACAAAGCCTTTACAACACAATCGCCCTGATTGTTTAGGTCATACGTTTGCCATCAAGCTCCAGAAGTGCTTGATGAACTAAACTGAATCTCCTGAGGACGATGAGAGGGTGACCCGGGAACCACGAGAGAATCAATACTCCCAGGAACAATCAGGCTGGATATTCCCAGAAACTATGAGAGGGTGAATATCTCCTGGAACAACGAGAGGATGAATATTCCCAGATACACTCAGAGAGAAGAGAGAGACACTGACAGCTTCCCGAAAGCATAAAAGGAGGAATATGTCCATAAAAGGGAGTCAATCTCTTCGCAATGAATGAGTAAGAGCACGGATCCCCCCCCCCCCCCCAGAAACAAACGAGAGTGCTGTCTCCCGCCGCCATGTGCTCTACACATGCCTCTCCGCGGGATCCACTCTGATCACGCAGCGCTGGTAAATAAATCAGTGGTGGAGAGAGGCTTCCATACCGCATCCCAGTGTGGTGTAGCCCCCAGTGGCTTTGTACGCGCGCGTGTGTGCGTGTGTGCGTGTGTGCGTGTGTGTGTGTGTGTGTGTGTGTGTGTGTGTGTACTTAGTCTTTTTTAAATAGGACAGTATAACCCGAGCTCTCAGGTGAGCTACCCCCCCACTAGGGCACTAAACACAAAGGCAAAACTCCTCCAAGCGGCCGCAGGTTCGATTCCCACCTGCGGACGACCGCCCTCTCCCTTTCACCCCCCCTCTTGCCTCTCCGTCTCCCCTTCATCTCCAAACCTCTTATCTGGGGTCGGGGGTCGGGGGGGGGGGGGGGGGCAGTGGGGGTAGGGGGCCCCAGACCTCCCTTTCCGGGGCCACAACTTACTTTACTTTACTTACTTTAAACAAGAGCCCCCACCCCCTGCCCCAGCTGGAGACCCCCCCCAGTCCCCTGACTCAAGGGCCGGGTGGTGACCGGGGGGGGGCTGGTAACATAGACCATGTGTTGGGGGGCTGGGGGTGTGTGGGAGCGCCTGGTCTGTGGGGAGGAGGGTGGGGGAGGGAGGGGGAGAGAGGAGGACCCTGGAGCCTGGTCCGTGGGGAGGAGGTGGGGGGGGCAGCCTGGCTCCCACACGGCTCTGACAGCTGCGGCCCCTCCCACTTGACACACCATCCATCCCCTCTGGTGAGAGCGCCGCTCTGCAAACTGATAGTGTGTTCAGCCCCAGAGTCATACTCCAATGTAGGGGTAACCTGGGGGGAGCGCGGGGGGTGGGGGGTAACATAACTCAGCCACACACACTCTGATAAACTAGCAAAAAAAAAACGAGCAGGAACAAGTCGTACAATTTTAAAATTACCTTGTTTTTTTGCTTCTGTCTGTTCCTGTTGACTGGTTCATGCATTTTATTAGAATTAATCACTGAAACACACACACACACACACACACACTGCACACACACACACACACACACACACACACACACACACACACACACACACACACACACACACACACACACACACACACACACACACACACACACACACACACACACACACACACACACACACACACACACACACACACACAAGCATGTTTTGAGGACCATGATTAACACTCTCTGAGGTGGAACCTGGTTCCTCGGAGAAAGCGTCCACAGAGCTGGTTGCGTCTGGTTTGATCTCGTCTCCTCCTCCGTGCCAGCGTTGAGCGTCCCTGGGCCTAAGAACCTCGTCTTCCGCGCTAATCCTGCTCATTCCTCTCGGAATCTCGGCACTTCGGCGGCGTAATCCCGGCTCAGACGGAGGCGACGGCCCTGAACCCTGAAAGGTTTATTAGCCTCATGGCTTCATCTCCCAGACTGAGCTCTTCACTTGTGCTTTCAACAGAAACCCAACTGCTTTCAACTCGACTAATAAGATGAGATCAGGTGTGGCTAGCAGCGCTGTTCTGGGCTATCTAGTCGAATGCGCTTTGTGCTAATTACTGATAACGACGACAATGATGTAATTCATTAGGATTATTGCAATTGCGTTTGAAATAGGCCTACCTTTTGCTGCTACTTACGTTATCAGATTACAAACATTATATTATTAAGTCATTATAGTATTAAGTCCCACGCCACAGATATAACTATTACTCCGTACCTTTCAACATAAGAAATTAAATTATCACCACCAGCCAGGAGGAATTAATTAGCTATTAAGCGCATTTATGAAAGAAACAATTCTTTTTGTGTGTAAATCCCTGAAAATATGTCTTTCTGTCATATATTCAGGTCCTAACCTACAACTGGCTCTCCATATTCTCTATGACATCAATTCATAGAAATAATATTCAATACTACCCTATTAATATTTATTTTGTTATGGAGGAATGGGGCTAGCCGAAAGGGTTCTGGGTTTGAACCCACAGCCTTCCTTTAGGCATCCCTGAGCAAGAGTCCCTAACCATCGACTGCTTCTTGATGGCAGGCATCTAAACTTGTTACTGTAAGTCTCTTAAGGTAAATGAATTCACGAAAGGTCTAAAAACTGAAGATTGGAATGTCCTCCCTTGTGATAAAGTGGTGTCACTTTGACTTCGTCATTATGGGATCATTTGACTCTTCGTTGTAGCTCTGAGGCCCCCTAGTGTTGGCCGGGAGGTCTGCTGGGTCTTTACGGTGAACAGCTGTTACTGCGTCGATATCTCTTCATGGATCTGAAACATTCACATGTAACTACCCCTTCACCGTCCCATCAAACGGGCTCCCATTTAAGGGCTGTTCTGCTCCGCACTTTGGCTCCACAACATGCAGGCATCCTGCTTTCCACTGCAAATCACGCTCACAAAAAAGCACAACAAGAAGTCTGCATCTAACGACTGTTTCTATGATTGCTCTGATGTTTCTGTGACTCAGATCTTTGATCCAGCCAAATGAAAACCAACAGAACCATACCTACCTGGGAGGTCTTGGTCCATAGAGATGGAGGTCTGGGTAGTCTCCAGGCTAGGAGGGGGGGGGGGGGGGGGGGTGAACCTTTCTCCCAGCAGAAAGGTTCTTGGTTTGAACCTCAATGTCCTCTTCCTCCCTTATAGGCGTCATTGAGCCAGATTTCTTCACCCATACTTTCTCTCCTGAGCGACACGTAACCCAAAAATAACTTGCCAATGCGGGTGTGGCAGCAGAAAGTATGGGACAGTAGCGTTATTAAAATAAAAACCAGTAAAAGAGAATAATAAACAGATCACCTGTGTATTGACACAGTGAGAGCAGTAAAGTGGTCGGTTAACTCAAAGGTCTCTCTTTCTCCCCCCCCCCCCCAGCGGTGGCGTCCCAAGGGCGCGGCGCTGCAGCACATGGTCAGCGGCCTCTGCCTGGACAGCCAGACCCCTGGCGGCCCCCCAGCTATCACCCAGTGTCACCCCCAGGTGGCTAGCCAGTCCTGGGTGCCGCAACTCATCACCTGAGCCAGGGGGCGGAGAGGGGGTTGGAGCCAGGAGATTGGAGAGGAACCTGGCACTGACAACTACCTGGGTAAAACTAGCTGGATGTTGCACCATGGAGGCGTGGAAGGAGAGAGAGACGGTGAACTGGACAGGCGGGTACTGGGTGCTTCCTGTCCCCCTGACAGGCAGTGCCTAGTGAGTGGACCCTCGGACGAGAATGTTCTTTTCTTTTTCTGTACACTTGCAGTGCTTCAGCCAATTAGGACGCTGTGGCTACTCTAGATATTCTCTTTACGCTTTCCACTGAAAACTCTTGCACATTCTCACTTTTTATTTTATTTTTTTCCGTCTCTTTAACTGTCCGTCACCTCTCTGTTCATCGCGTCGCTTCAAAAATGGACCTTGTGAAGAATCCCGACAACAAACAAGCTTAAGTTACGTGTTGTGCTGGCACAGGTGTGCAGGTGTGTGCCCTTTAATGTGATGGCTTCGTCTTGTAGCCTAGCATCCGCAACTGTGCTATCTCTAGCCTAGCATCCACAACTATGCTATCTCTAGCCTAGCATCCCCAACTATGCTAGATTTAGCCTAGCATCAACAACCGTGCTAGCTTTAGCCTAGCATCCGCAAAAATGCTAGCTTTAGCCTAGCATGCGCATCATGCTAGCTTCAGCTAGAGGTATTTATGAAGGACTCCACGACAGCTGAAACTTGAGCTTTTCATTTTCTGTTTAATGCAGTCTTGAAACTACCATGCAAGGCGTTGTCAGGAGCATTCATTATTTATTGTTTTGCATGGTCAGACCTAAAGAATGTTTTCTTTACGCTTCCTCCTCTGTTTCTCTAGTTTGATGTAAATAATTGGGCCGGATATCAGCTTGGTTTTGTGTGAAGTCCTCTATGTTGTTCGAAAAATAAAAAGGTGCGAGCACAGAAAAAGAAGTCTTGGTCTGATTTTCCAACTAAAATGTGAAATTGTGTATTTGGATAAGAAAATTGTTGTGGAGAATATTCAACTGTGTTATTGTTCAGCCTTGTTTTCGAGATTTACATTTTCTGACTGAGTATTTAGTCTTAAATGCTTTTGTTTCACAACCCTAAAACAAATTCGATGACGTGAGCGAGATCCGTTATCCACATCCTATTCGACACCCTTTCATTTGCGTAGGATCCGAACAACGTTTCTTTCCCCAATACTCGTTTGGAGGAGCCAACTGATTGGTCCTGGCGCCCCCTGGCGTACCTTACAAGTCAACGCATGAAATAACGTGTGCAAGACTTTGTTCTGACAACATAAAGCAAATGTTGAATAATGTGAAATAATATTTACACCGGAAAAAATATAAAGAAAACAGGCCGTTAGGGATATTTTTTGTATATAAAATGCTTGGCCCTTTGAAAATGTATCATGTTGTTGATTTCCCCACAGTGGCCACGAGGGGGCGGCTTAACACAACACGCCGCCAAGCGCCGTTTCGCAGCGATTTATGGCGCTGACTTGACCTTGACAGGTTGATGGATTAATACTTGTTGTGGAGGTAAGGAGAAGATGTTATAGATATCAACACTAAAACAGGCTTGACAACTCTTGACAACTTCATTTCCTCCTGTATGTGGCCACCTATGTGGGTTGGAGAGCACAGAGCAGCGTTTGGCCCACCGGAGCCGAAGCTATGCGAGGAATGCGGGTTTAACGCTGATAAACTGGTGGCCTGATTAGGAGCCGGGTTTTCATTACGAGATCTTTGGCTCGTATCTTGATTTATGCACGCGACAAATGACACAGTCGGAGAACGGGGATTACATGTTCTTATTATACACCTATAGGCAGACAGTAGCCTACCGGGCGGGGAGGGACAGTTTCCCTGAACACGTAACGAAGTATCATTATAAATCACCCTTCGTGTGACTGTTGGTTAAGTGGTTGGGATTGGTCCCAATCATTGCTGATCTCTATTTAAATAAATATATTTTAAAAAAGTACTAATAAAAATAATAATCCATCAATCATAATCATAAGCTCTTGCCAAATTTGAATTAGAAATGCACAGGTTATCTTCAATAAGTTACAACATTAAAAAAAAGTGAAGTCGTTCATCACATTCCGAATGACTGCAAATAAAACGAAACTTTTACTGCGCTATTTGCCTTAGTGCGTTCATGCACCGGAGTTTGGTGCAGAATACCTCCGCAACCGATCCGACCCTGCGTCAGAAGGGTGTGTTGTGTGTGTGTGTGTGTGTGTGTGTGTGTGTGTTGTGTGTGTTGTGTGTGTGTGTTGGTGTGTGTGGTGTGTGTGTGGTGTGTGTTGTGTGTGTGTGTGTGGTGTGTGTGTGTGTTGTGTGTGTGTGCGTGGGTGTGTGTGTGTGTGTGTGTTGTGTGTGCGCGTGCGTGCGTGCGTGCAGGCGCGTGCGTGCGCTGCACTTTATAAATAATAACCATACATCCAACCGAAACTGCACTTGATTCTCGGACCCTATCGCCAATCGATCACCTTGACTTCGCCCGCGTCGTCCAATGAGCACTGCGCACAGGGGCGGTCCGTTGCCACGGGCGAAGTTTGGTTGAACCCGAGAGCAGCAGCCTCTCAGCGGCAGTAAGGTGTAGCGACTGGACGGTGCTGCTGCTGTTGCGAGGCTGTGCCCGACGACACACTTTTTTTTGTTTTGGTGGAATTTGAATAATTTTTTTGCTCACGGTTGTTCGGGAGACACCGGTGACAACGACGTCGACGCGACGACCCCGTCTGGACCGGCCCGCGGATCACAGGTAGGCGGACACGGACCCGGAATGTAGCACGCGAGGCTACGCGACGTTAGCCGTGTTTCGGACGCGGTTCAGAGTCCTCCTCCTCCTCCTCCTCCTCCGCACGGAGCTAGCGTTAGCCTCTCCGCTAGCCTCGGTGTTGCCCACTGTGTGGATCCTGGTCTCGGCGCCAGGTGGTGTTTCGTGTTGTACACACGACAACGCCGTAAAAACGCTAATCGCGAGGACGACACTGCGTTCACCGGGGTTTGATGGATCCCGGCTTTAGCGGTGTGCGGCAGTAGGTGAAGTCCTCCCGGGCAGGTGGAAGAGAAGGGTTGCTAAGTCGTGAGCAGCTAGCTCGTTCACTAGCCGACATACCTCCCTGGTGCTGTCACTGCCCGCGACCAGGGACACCCTGACCCACATTGGGCAGGTTAGACAGTCCTGGTGAGGGTATTGGGTTGGATGGGTCTCCAAGATGGTCCACCTTTTACGTACCCCGCTGGACGAGGTGTGTTGTGCACATTGGATGAATGTTTTTCTATTTCACCCGACACACGCTGTCACACTTCACCTGGCTAGTAGTAGGATCACATAAAGAAGCCTTCTCACCTTCTTCACTTTACACACCCCTATTTACGCAACATTGTTCAGCTTTCTTACACGTTGGGGTAAATTGGATTTTTAGGAAAAGTTGTTCCAGCTGAACATGGAACAGAGGTAAAGTTAGAAACATGAAAGAAATGTAACTAGAAAGACCAACCATCTGAATGACTGGAAATCATTGATCCATACTGTGGAAGATGTCACAATTTGTCCGATGCCGAAGTCTCACTGTCTGTATTGTTTGTCTCTTTTATACGTCGTTGTGTACTGATGTAACAACACAGTAGTAGTTATGTACTGACATAGTAGTGTTTGTGTACTGATATAGTATTGGTTGTGTATATAGTTGTGGCTTTGTCCTGATAACATTGTTGTTGTGTACTAATATACAGTTTTGGTTGTGTACTGATATTATTTTAGTAGTGGTTGTGTACTGCTATAACATAGTAGTCACTAACACACGTCACACTCGCTTACGCAAGTGTTGGCCCGACTATGTTGTCCGTCGTAACCGTGAAACGGGCCACTCACCTCAACCTGTCGTTCAGCCGGTCACATTCTGCCATTGATTTTCGCGGCGGTGCACTCTTTGCATAGGCTTGCAACATTTCATCCCGCATTGTGATAAGTCGTGTCGTGGGATCTTGGCGACGGGAGAGGTGGTTCAAAAGGACGTGTCATTCATGTGGTAACCAGAAACCGTACCTCTCTGCAGCCCCGCGTGTCTCAGGTACAGCTCTTGAGACGTTTCGAGGTATTTGGGTATCTGCCCTGGGATCAAACTGACCGGTCTTACAGCACTAGTTTTACAGATGGATACCTGTTTGGGTCCATCTATGCGTGAAGCCTACCTTTGCTCTCTCAGTATCTCACCCAGTATCCAGTATCTCACGTATCCCACACCCCCCACGCCATGGTGCGAGCCATTACCACAGGTTTGTGGCTCCAGAATCAATAACCCCTGTACCGTGACTGTATTCGGAAGGTGTCGCAGCCTACGCACAGTCTTAACCAACTCCACACTGTTTTATTCACCAAGTGTAATTTATTTTGTGGTCACCGGTTCGTAAGAATCAACCTGTATTACTCAGGCTTGTTCCTGAGTAATACAGGGTAATTCAGAATCACCCCTGTATTACTGAGGCTTGTTTGTACCAGCTGGTCCTTCATATGTCATGGTGTGTAAATAGTGTCCTCGCTGTGTGCTGTGCCTGTTTACTTGTGCAAACTCATTTACATTTAGGGCATTTAGCAGACGTTTTTATGCAGAGCGACTTCCAAAGTACATTTGTCAGAAAAAAGAGAAACTACAATACTTTGCTGTTGGTACAGTTATGATGGAAGCGCTAACAGTTGCTAGGTTAACCCGTTCCCCGTATACAGCAAAGATAGCTAGGATAGGATGCTACACAATGCTAAGTATACGTGACGGATAAGATGGAAACGGACACACTGGGCTGCAGCACGCTGCAGCTTTCAATCTAAACACGGAGGGACGATCAACGCGGTCTGCAGCTTACATTGTGCACCGTTCGCCATGGCAACGAGACAGCGTGTGCATAAACGGAAACCCTCATCATCGTTCCGGGCCACATTGCAATCAAGGCGTCTGCCTCACCAGGAAATACTCTACACCACCATCCCCTTATTCTGAGATGATTAGGAACAGATTCAACAGTGAGGGAGAGAGGGATAGGGGAGGGAGAGAAGGATAGAAAGAGAGAGAGGGATAGGGGAAAGAGAGGGATAGAAAGAGAGGGATAGCGGGACCAGGAAGGGAGGGGAAGAGAGGGAAGGAGGGAGAGGGGGAGAGCGAGAGAGGCTCTGACAAGATTCCCGAGACAAGTTAGAGCTCTCATTTGCCACTGACCCCGATTCAACATTAGAGGCCTAGAATAGACCCGACGGAACCACAAGGAGGCCGTCTCCGGTTCTGTTTATGCGTAGATTGCTCCGTGTGTTGTTGTTGTGTTTAGCAGCTTGTTGTTTCTGGGCTGTTTGGTTAGTATCTTATCCCCCACACATACCCTGACTCCCTGCTCCCGACCGCCAGAGTTAACGCCGTGAAAACACAGACGGCTGAGCTGCCGTAGGAAGCAGTTTTTTTGTTTTTGTTATTGTTATTGGCATTAGCTTCTTCAGCGCCATGTGCCTCAGACCCTGTGTGTTCTCTGTGGTTGTGGGGCGTCCCGTCCTTCCAAACGCTTCGAACTCCAGAGCGTGCTCCACCGTTCCCATCCCAGGGACATTATCAACAGTCCTAACGAGCTCCGTCGGGCTTTGGCTTTCTTTTTCTGTGCTGCTGCGTTCCGCAAGTGGATCAAGGGCTGGGTGGTGGTAGAGCTGGGGCTTGGTGGGGGTTTTGTGGCTGGGAGGGGGCGTTGGGTGGTTTTGAGGCTGGGAGGAGGTGGTGGTGGTGGGGCTGGTGGTGGTGGGCCTGGGGGTTGGTGTGGTGTGTGTGCACCACTGTATGCACGGAGCTGTCTTTGAGGTTTGCCTCGGGGCCTCTGGAGCGCTGTCTGTGGGGGTCTCACTGGCTCCCATTGTTTCAGGAGGCCAGTCATGGGCTCCTCCTCTCCTCCTCCTCCTCCTCCTCCTCTCCTCCTCCTCTCCTCCTCCTCCTCCTCCTCCTCCTCCTCCTCTCTCTCCTCCTCTCCTCCTTCCTCCTCCTCCTCCTCCTCCTCCTGATACCTGAGCCTCCAGGCCTCATGTTTAATTCAGCCCTCTGATCTCCGCTCAACTCGGTCCAGGGACCCTAGTTAGTTGACACATGCTAGGCTTACCCATTGTGGTTAGAGGCAGGACTCTGTTCTATAACATAGTGGGGAGTGTGATGGTTCCCTTTATCAACAAGGCCAGGTCCACCATCAGTCCAGTGACCGGTCTGGTTAACCCAGGCCACCACCTCCCCACCCCTGGAGTTCTCAGACCGTGTGTTTGGGTCTAATTCTCCGGCTAGGACGTAGCGACTTGCGAACCATATTTGACGCTCCTGCTAGCATGGTGTGGTGCTGCAGTCCAGTAGGTGTGTACATCAGAAATGAGATGCAGCAGGCTCGACTCTTTGCTCCAGCTGCTGAAATTGGTCATGCCCAGATTGGGCCTAACTGTATTTGTTGAGGCTCCCAAGGAGTTTCCTAGTTAGTAATTTAGTGATTGATTAATTATGCGAAGGCAATACAAGAAGACTAGGTCTATAATAGTTGTGGGTAAGAGGCCAATCAGAGACGGGCAGCAACAAACCATCCTAGTGTATCTCACTATACAGATCCTCCGTCAAATGGTTTCATGAGCACCCTGTTGTTGTTAAGGATAAAGTTCTACCGTGTATTTGAGGGACGTGGTTTCAGTGTCAACCCCCACCAGTATGTCTTCGTGTGTGTGTGTGTGTGTGTGTGTGTGTGTGTGTGTGTGTGTGTGTGTGTGTGTGTGTGTGTGTGTGTGTGTGTGTGTGTGTGTGTGTGTGTGTGTGTGTGTGTGTGTGTGTGTGTGTGTGTGTGTGTGTGTCCTCATTTCCCCTTTCATCAATGCCGGGCATCCCTCCTGTGGTGGACCTCCCCCCTCCTCTCTCTTTGAACCCTGCCGTGGAGACGATTGCCGTGGCGATGACTCCCGGTTGCCCTCTCCCCCTGGCTGGCTCCTGTTCCCTGGTAACGGGCTGGCGTTGCTTGGCGACCCGATGATGGAAGCGCTATGACCCAAGGGCGACATGCACCAATCAGAGGATCCCCCTCCCTCCCCCACATCCTCCATCCTGACAGAGTACAGGCCCATCACCCTACTATTGTTACTACTACTCAGCAGACGCTGCTGTCCAAGGCAGGGTGGGCCCTGACGGAGCAGGTAGGGTTGAGGCCTGGGAGGCAGTTGGCCGTGAGCCCTACTGATTGGGGGTCAAAGCCCGTATCGTTATAGTGGCCAGTCGGACACTTGCTCCCCACCAGAGATAGACCCAGAGAGAGGCCAGAGACCTGCTCCCCACCAGAGATAGACCCAGAGAGAGGCCAGAGACCTGCTCCCCACCAGAGATAGACCCAGAGAGAGGCCAGAGACCTGCTCCCCACCAGAGATAGACCCAGAGAGAGACCAGAGACCTGCTCCTCACCAGAGCCAATTATAATAATAATACATTTTAGTTATAACACACTTAATCATATTATCAACTTAATGACCTCAAAGTGCAGTAGGTAGACCCCAGAGACCTGCTCCCCACCAGAGATGGACCCAGAGAGACCAGAGACCTGGTCCTGACCTGCAGTAGACCCAGAGAGAGACCAGAGACCTGGTCCCGACCAGAGGTACACCCAGAGAGAGACCAGAGACCTGGTCCCCGCTAGAGGTACGCCCAGAGAGAGACCAGAGACCTGGTCCCCGCTAGAGGTACGCCCAGAGAGAGACCAGAGACCTGGTCCCCGCTAGAGGTACGCCCAGAGAGAGACCAGAGACCTGGCCCTGACCTACAGTACACCCAGAGAGAGACCAGAGACATTTATATTTACATTTAGGGAATTTAGCAGACGCTTTTATCCAAAGCGAGTTACAATACATTTGTCATAAGAAGTGCAACAATATATCGCTGTCAGTACAGTAAGGATGTTCATAGAACCAAGTGCAAGTACAACAGTCACTAGGCTAACCAATTCCCCGTGTTACAGCAATGATAGCAGCTACTGCAGTTGCTCCACAGTTAAGTACTATAGTACAATACAACACAATACAATACAGTGTACAATGGTGGCCAGAGGGGGGAGGGTGGCTATGCAGAGTCGAGGTGGACTCTGAACAGGTGAGTCTTGAGTCTTTTTTGGAAGATGGTGAGCGACTCTGCGGTCCTGAGGACGGCAGGGAGCTGGTCCCGACCTGCAGTAAACCCAGAGAGTCTGCCCTGCCCGTCTGTCACACCGATCAAACGAGAGGGAGAGACGCATGATATTAATTAGCATGGGGGTCATTTGATAATGAGCCCGCGGCCATGAGGTTCTGAGCGACGGCCGGTCCGGTTCTGCATCGCTGCCCGCATTGATATTTCCAGTGACCTCCAGAGGCGGTGTCGGGTGACCCCGGCGGGAGCTCCGTGTCACTATAACTTTAATGACGCTGTATGATATCACTATGAAGATATCGCATTGTGGTGTTTTCAGCCGTGGCGTTCCGAGCCGGGGTCTGGGGTTAAAGGCGTCTGGGCAGCGGGCTGGGGGTCAGCTCTGCGTTTCAGGGCCTTTTTTCTGCTGCGTGATCAGGTTTGTTTCTCTCCTTCTGGGTTGTGCTGACTCACGCGATAGGAAGCTCCTTCCACTCCATCTGGGCCCATCCTGGCCGGCGCGCTGCCCCTGCTGGGTAACAGAACCTCCGTGTCCCGTCCAAGTCCCGGCTGGCCACCGTCGTGACGTCCTGTTGGCCCAAAGTGGGTAGTTGGGCTAATAATAATAATTCTCTCTCTCGCTCTCTCTCTCTCTCTCTCTCTCTCGCTCTCTCGCTCTCTCTCTCTCTCTCTCGTTTTTATGTGGGTGTCTTTGTCTGTCTTGCTCTCTCTCTGTTCATGTGTCTGTCCCTCCATCCCACTGGCGATATATCGACAGTATAGACACTTTGTAGTGAATGCAATGCCACAGTGAAAACTTAAATCTCAAATGTCTCTTCTCAACATTTAAAAGCATAGAGTAGCATTAATAGCAGCAGACATAGAGGTTAGGAGGGTTCGACGTTAAAAGCTGTTTCTGAATGTCTGTGCTTTGCAGTGACTCAGAACCACAGAGAGAGAGACAGGGTTTCTGAGTCGGCGGGGAATGAGGTGTTGTGGGGACTCAGAGAGAGAGAGAGACAGAGAGATTGTTAGGCACCGTCATCAACGAGGAGCTCTCGTCTCTCCACCGACTGAGGGAAAGGGTGTCAATTATTAATGAACGTTGTATTAGGTTTGGCCTTGAGCAGCCGTGCATTTTGCGTATTTCGTTTTCTTTCGGCGTTTATACACCGCTCCGTCTGTTTACTCGCCTCCTAATCCATTTATTTAGTTGTCTGTTTGTTGTGCCAGGACCTGGCACGTCTCTGGTGCTCTTCTGCCCAGCCGAGAGAGGGAGGGAGGAGAGGGAGAGAGGGAGGGAGAGAGTGAGGTACATGAGGATCGAGGGAGGGAGAGAGAGGAATACGGACAGTGGGAGGGAGGGAGAGGGAGAGGGACAGACACCGTGAGAGAAGATGGATATAGCGGAGTGCGCGAGAGATGGCTATGGAGGTCGAGGTAGAGAGAGGGGGACATGAAGAGAGCGATAGAGAGGGAGGGAGTCTACAGGAGCAGAGCGAGAGGAGTAGAGGGCGGGCGAGCCTTATAAGCTCTCTCGTTCTCACACTCGTTCTCTGGCTCCAGGCTATCCCACACTCCCCTCAGATAAGATGAAGTAAGGTACCAAGAATGTAGGAGCCTTTTCCTGCTGGCGGAGGGGGGGGAGTGGCAGCAGGTTTAGTTGGCCTTGCGTCAGCGTTGCCTTTTGCCGTTGCAGAGCGGTGTGTGTGTGTGTGTGTGTGTGTGTGTGTGTGTGTGTGTGTGTGTGTGTGTGTGTGTGTGTGTGTGTGTGTGTGTGTGTGTGTGTGTGTGTGTGTGTGTGTGTGTGTGTGTGTGTGTGTGTATTGCCTCTTTGCAGTAGAGCGATAGGGAGACAGGGGAGGCCGGAGGAGAGCCAGGGTGTACGACCGGGGGGGGGGGAGGCGGGTCGCGGTGTCTGTTCACACCACAACACTCGCCCTAACACACTGATCTAGCGGGCCCTGAGCCTGTGAGAGACTGGGACTCATAAAGGGGAGAGATGGAGAGGAGAGAGGGAGAGAGAGGGGAGAGGTCAGGAAGAAGATGGGGAGAGGGGTCGAGAGAGAGAGAGAGAGAGAGAGAGAGAGAGAGAGAGAGAGAGAGAGAGAGAGAGAGAGAGAGAGAGAGAGAGAGAGAGAGAGAGAGAGAGAGAGAGAGATGAGAGAGAGAGAGAGAGAGAGAGGAGAGAGACGAGAGAGAGACGAGAGAGAGATGAGAGAGAGAGACTGCAGAGAGAGAGAGAGAGAGAGAGAGAGGGGGAGGGATGAAGATGGAGGAGAGACGGAGACTGAGGGAGTAAAGAGACGGAGAGAGTGAGATAGGTACAGATAGACGGAGAGCAGAAGAAGTAGGAGAGCGAGACACGGGGGGGAGAGAGGGTGAGACGGGAGGGGGAGAGACAGAGGATGGATACACGGAGAGAGGAGATACAGAGGGAGATCTGAAGAGTGCAGTGAGGGAGAGGGCTTCAGAGCGCCAGTGTGTTGCTGAGTCGACAGGCCGTGGGAACAATGGCCTCCCTGTCCTCCCCTCTGGGTTCCCCCGAGCCGGGCCAGGACCTCCATCTGGTCCTGGGTCCGCTGCCTCCTGCTAGCTGCTGGTCTGGTTCCTCTCTGCTGGTGGTGAACCGGCCTCTGGTCTCTCGGCTCCTGGTGTTGCTAGGCCTCTGAGGGGCCACAGTTGGTCCCTCAGTGACGCTCCTTTTTAAGAGGTGCATGGGGAAGGTTTGGATGGTGAAGGTTTGGGGTTCTTTACATACTGACATCAATAAGTCATCCATATGTTTCGACCAACTATATATATCTGTGCTGATGTGATATTGGTTACCTTTTATACATATTTATCTACTACTCTGAGAAATGGTAATGTGAACGTGAGGACCGCATTTAGCAGAATCTACTATCACTTTCAACTATTTCTAATATCTCCACAAGATCTGTTTATTGACGCCATCATGGCCTCTCAGACCAGGACGGGAAAACTCAGGACAACTCGGAGGACAAATGTTATGCGCACCAGAAATATCTGTTTCCACAATACCACTGTTGTGGTTTGGTTGGGTGAAGGCGGGCAGAGGCTGAAGTCTTGCCTGCTCAGAGACCCACCAGGACACGGGCTGGTGTGAGGGGGGTTGGGCTCCTCTGGGCCGGGGTAAGTGCCACAGGCGTCATGCAGGTGCTCTGGGAAGCCGTCACTGTAATGACGTAGTTGTGCCCTTTTGCATTGCAGCTGTTCCCGGTCGTCACTGCGGTCATAAAACAAAGCGAAAGCTTTCACTGTGGACTGAAACATAACTGGGGCCAATGAGAGGAGCCAGGCAGATGTAGATCCACTCTTAGGTCGATTAAGGAAATCCACAACGGATGCTTAAGTACAGTAGAGTAGGCCTTCCCTTTTGTCATTTCCGTAGTGTTCCTAATCAGGTGTACAGGTGTGACGTTCCTTAATAAAGATGATAGTCAGCCAAAGAAGATAAGAGTCTCGTGGCGCCACAGGCCATGTCTGCCAATTTTTTTTTTGCTCGGCCTCCGGTTCCCCCGGCCAGCTAGCGCTTAGAGGCAAGATGGCCGCGAGGGAATGGAAATGAGAGCCATTGTTGCATCCCTGTGACCGTGGAGCCACGACTAGAGGCCCCGCCCTCACACAGTCAGGTGACCCGGCTCGCACGAACGCATTCCTGGAGAGGATTACACAGCTCGTCAGCTGGGGCTCAGTCTGGCTCTCTGGGCCCTCTCCAAACACGCTAACCTGCTGCACCGGTTAGACCGGACCACTGCCGGTGCAGCCTTGCGTCAGCATGAAACCCCCCCCCCCAACACACACACACACACACACACACACACACACACACACACACACACACACACACACACACACACACACACACACACACACACACACACACACACACACACACACACACACACACACACACCAAAACGACCAACCAAAACGTACTTCCTGAGCAGGACAAGCGTCCCGCTAAGCATTTGTTTTGATACGTGCCCCTGAATCTTTGGGGGGGGGGTTGGTCCCTGACGTAGTCCTATAGATGGTGGTGGTGGAAGTGGGGGGGAGTTCATGGCGTGTGGTTTTGGGTGTTTCGCTGGTAGGATTTGCATGAGTACTTCTCCTAGATAGCATCCTGTTTCACCCCAATGGTTTCGTCTCATTCACACACACGCACACGCACACGCACACGTGCACAACCTCACACACTCATAACCCATTCCTGCCTCTTTGTAAATATTACGACACAATTGCAGCACACTCAAACTTGCGCTCCCCTGCTGGGCTTGGTTGTCCCTGACACACACACACACACACACACACACACACACACACACACACACACACACACACACACACACACACACACACACACACACACACACACACACACACACACACACACACACTAGAGAAGACGGTGCGCGTTAGTGTGTTTGGATTACATATTAAGCCCTTGCCCTGGCTGTGACTAGGTATGCTGTTCTAACTGTCAACACTCGTTTCCGCTGGGTGTTAAAGGACAAAGTATTTTCCTGTGATTCATTTTGGCCCTTGGATACTATTGACCGTTGGTACTGAAATATAGATCCCTATTCCCTTCATCCCTTCCTGTTCGGATGGGACTGTGCACTGTTTATTATAGACCTAATATAAGAACTTTAAAGACAATGCTTGTCATGACGTCATATAGTTGTAAAATAGGTTCAATGTAATGTTCAATGCGTTATAATGGTGCCTTTGAGAATCTCTCTAACCAACCAGAATATAATGAAGGCTTAAATGAAAGTATTAATAATAATGTCCATACTTGCTTTCTCAGGAAGGAGGAACACAACTGACCCTGTATCAGTTCCTAGCGGTTCTGAGCCAGGGAGTTCAACTGCTGGCGCTGTTTCTGCTTTCTTAGTGATCAGTGAGTCATTAGAGGATTAAAGGGCTGCTCGATTATATTATTAAAAAATCATGATCACAATTATTTTGGTCAATATTGAAATCACGATTAATCAAACAATTTATTTTCCACACACAAAATGGTCAAAAAGAAAATGTTCAAATCTAAAATAATGTACAGATATGTATCCAGCTGTTTTGCACTTTCTATAAAACATTTAATATATATTTTTTTATCAAATTCGATAATATTAGTTTTGTGATCATTTGACGCTATAATCGAAATCGTGATCAAAATTCAATTAATCGCCCAGCCCTAGACGATTCAAAAGGTTATCCTCTTGCTATTTGATTAGACTCATGATCGTAAAGGAGATGTGATTGGCTGCCGAGTAAAAGATACCGGCTGTGTTGATAACGGCGATATTCTTGAGTCAGCTATGAGTCATATCGTCAGATATGGACAGGCTGCGAGGGCCAGTGTGTTTTTAGTGAAGACTACTGCATACCACAATGATTAAAATAAAGGCTAATTAGCCTTTAGCATACCATTTTCCTTCTCATGTCATTCTTCCACTATATATAGTTCTCATCTTTATTCATGTTCCTGTGCGTTGTAGTACTGAACAGCGCTGGGGACCTCCAACCCCCTGAGCCTGTGTCTCCACCCCCAGCTGGAGAGCCTCTAACTGGGGCCCGCCATTAGGCGAGGCCAGCACTGTGTCATTTGCTAAAGCCTTGTAAAGGGCAGCACCTGCCGCTACGCTTAGCCGCGGTGGGTTAGCGCCCGCAACAGCTTAGTTCATCGCTCAGCGGCGACCAGGATTGACGGCAATTGGTGTTTCTTGGGCTAGCATCTGTAGCACTGACGTGAATGGCACAAAACCAGTACTTAAACACCACGACTACAGCTAATGCAGCTATAGGCCTAGCTGACGAGGAGCCTTCCAGACTGTTCTACTCCGCTGGACCTGAATGACAATGCATTCTTCTTCAATGCGACAGTGTCTGGTTAAGCGCTGGGACGGCAGTGACTTAGGAGGTAGAGCAGGCTGTCTTGTCACCGGAAGGTTGCTGGTTCCATCCCCGTCTCGTCCTAGCCAAGTGTTGCGGTGTCCCTGAGCAAGACGCCTAACCCAAACTGCTCCCGCTGTTGCCTTGCATGGGGAACACCGCAGTGTATGAATTTGTGTGTGTGAATCGGTGAATGTGGGCCATAATTGGTCAATCCTATCAGTGGCCGTAGGTCTGAAAAGCACTGTATAATTGCACACCTTTTTCGTATACCATTATTCACACTGCAATGCATAATGGGAGGTCTGGCACGACGGGCCTTAACGAGCCCCTTAGTAGTTACTTCTAATGAATAATTAATCATTTCTCTAGTTGGACGTAGCTCTGGCCCTATGTCTCGGCTCCAAGGTCGAGTAACCTGGGTGAGTGACCTCACGCCCAGCAGGGCAGAAGGACCTGTCGAGTAGGAAGACTCTTCCTGGCCAGGTTGAATACATCACCTATTAACAGCTGTGAGCCAAGAGGAACGTGCGTGTGCGTGTGTGTGTCAGTCAGTCAGAAAAGGCATGAGGATAACAAAAAACTGTTAAAACATCCCCTTCAAACTTTTGAATAACATCCCATTTATTTAAGTGTCGTAATAGGAGACGGGAGGAGAGTTAAATGTTAACAGCGGTGAGGTATTAAAGGTGAGCTATTAAAGGCTTGGAGAGGTGGAGTTTCTGATGTATCTGGGGAACACACAGCCACTGGGGCCTTCAGTCATGACAACAAACCGTGTCACGCTAGCGCCGGTCGCTACGTACTAGCTCCTAGCATGCGTCTGTTAGCATCAGTCCCTGTTATCATGAGGCTGTTAGCATCAGCCCCTACTAGCATGCGGCTGTTAGAATCAGTCCCAGCTAGCTAGTATGTGGCTGTTAGCATCAGGCCCTGTTAGCATCATCCCCTGAAGGCAGCAGACAGCGCTAGTGTCTCTCTCCGCTGTGGGGACAGGAGGCAGCAACGTTGGCACCACCCCTCCACTGTGTGACTGATGGAGCTGCTGAGGCCGGCGTCTGGCAGGGCCTCAAATCAAGCGTTCCTATCGACGGCCGAGCTCCCGGGTTCACAGAGTGCTGATTGGCCACTCTGTCCGGGGCTGTCTGTCCATCACAGACGGTTTTCTCCCTGGTACCGACTCGTGGAAATGGGATCATAGGGCTGGACCCCGCCGCGGGCCCGGACGCAGGGAGGGCCAGCCAGGGGTATTGATCCTGTCTGGGAGTGGTGGACTAGGAGCTAGGGGGGGTAGGGGACATAAGGCAAGGGGGTAGGGGGTAGGGTACGTGAGGGTAGGGTACATCAGGCCACACCACTGGGGGGGTCAGTGATTGGTGGATCGGTGGTTGCAGCGGCGGCGGTAGCTGCCCTACTTGTTGGTCTTCTGTGTGTGGACCTGTATATTATTTTGGATCGGTCCCCATGGTGGTGATGTGAGGCAGCCGGCTGGATGACCTACTGCCTTCTGCAGCACTTACTGCTCAATTTACTGCATGCCTGCACGCACACGCACGCGCACACGCACACACAAGCTGCTACCGGGTCTTCCTGTGGGTCCAACCAGCAGTCACGCTGTTCCACTCAGGGCAGCAGAACCGGGAGCTCGCGTCCTAGAGAGCACGGACAGGAAGACACACACACAGACAGGGTCTCCCTCCCCCTTTCCTACCCTGTCTCTCTATGATTCCCTCCTGCATTGCTCTCTAAGATCTCTCTCCCTGCCTTGGTAGTAATTAGAGAAGCTTCCGCTCCCAGTGGGGATTGAACGTTGTAGCGAGTTTCCCTGCCTGCCACACTTGTATTTAAATAATGTCTTGGAAGCAGCACTCCCCTGTACATATGGGTGAAGCACATTCTGCTACTTTACTTTTCACACGCTATTACCACTAATACACATGAAACTAGTCCTGTACTTCTAACACACATACTACTTCACTACTATAAATAACCATAAAACCACAACTGCTGAAGTCTTTGCCCCACGGGGATATGGATGGCAAGACTATCAACTGTAACGGCAACTGTCACACAATCCTGTTGTGGTCGAGATTATTTTGTAATAATAACTAATAATAACTAACTCCCCCCCCCCCCCCTGTATCCGGCTCTGTGAATAGTGTATTCTTTTCACGGAGCCTGAGGTGAATAATTATTTTAGTTTATTACACGGGTCTTCTCAATGCCGTGGAACGTTCCGTTCACTTGCATGGGCCCTTTATAACTTCCGATGGTGAATTATATTGGATAATTCACTGTTGCCAAGTATAATTAACCGCGGTCAAGGAAATCAAATGATTTTTAGCCTCTAATGGCGTCTTTGTTATCACTCCGCAAGTAGTCCGGTAACTTGTCAACCCCAGCGTCTACTGTTGCTAAGCGACGTCAACGTCTTTGGCGGACTATTTCTATGCTGATCAACACTACGAATGCTGGTAACAAATAAATTGTAAAAAGACGATGTGAATGTCGTTTTGGCAAGTAGACGTGTAATAATCGGGATAATGTATAGATCGTCGCCGGTCATTTTCGAAAATAAGCCCCTTCAGGGCGAACAGGACATCTTCGCTGCACGTCGGTGTCCTGTTCGCCCTGTCGAGGCTTATTTTCCCGATAATGACCGGCGTTCTATACATTATCTATTATACTACGCGTGAACACTCCAAAAACATACAAGATAACACTTTTTTCCGGGATTTATTTGTTTTCATTAGTGGACGACCGTCGCGCGCGAAAACAATATCCCAAGTTTGAGATCTCAATCATGGGATATTGCCCAACTTCCAGAGTTAGCGAACCAATCAAATAGCGCCATCTTAGGAGGTTCACGTGTAGCATAATATTTTTGATCATGAACACGAAAGGTCACGCTAACAGGCGTCGTTCATGACCGGGTACGTGAATCCCCGAGACGGCCGGGGGAAACCGGTCCTGTGTTCTGGTCAGCCGAGCGTTTGGACCTGGAAGACCCTGTTCGCTCTGAGTCACTCTTTCCACTCTCTCTCTCCAGCCCCTCATCCCACCCTGCATAACCCTGCAGTCATAAGGGATCGTCTGTCTGTCCGTCTGTCCGTCTGTCCTCCTGGTGTGTTCTCCTCATGTCACACAGCAGCTCAGGACCTGTGTAATTGGATTAGCGAGTTAACTGCATATCTCTGAACCCCCCCCTCCCCTCCCTTTCCCAACAGCCGGGGGGTGTTTGGGGTGGGGGGGGGGGGGGGGGGTGTTGCCTTGACGACGTGACGCCAGGCCATCCCTAGTGGCCGAGAGGGATCGACTGATTGATCGGTGGCTGTCTTTGTTTTAGGGGTTCAGGAGAGAGATGGAGAGGGTGCTGAGCACCACCGATTACCCTACAACAAGGGGAAGGACAAGCAAGGGGGGAGAGAGGGGGAGAGAGAGAGGGGGAGGAGGGAGCGCCGGGGAACTGCAGCCTGTTTCGTCACTTGGCGTCTCTCTCTGTCTCTCCCCCTTCCTTTCTCAGTGCTACCCCCCCCCCCCCCCCACCCCCCTCTGCTCTCCCTTACTCCCTCCCTCCCTCTCCCTCCCTCCTTCGCTCTACTCATCCCTAGTTTCTCCTCCAGGATTAATCATTTTTCCATTCCTGGAGAGATTATTCAAATGCTGTAAGGTCTGGAGCCCACAGCGCTCCATGATGCCCGCGCTGCAAGGAATTATGGGAAAGAATTCTCCCTCTCCCGTTCCTGTTCTTTCTCTCTTTACGCATGTCTCCCTTCCCTAATTTTCCCCCAGTTCTCATTCTCTCTGTTTTCTACTGCTCTACCTCGTTACCTTGTTCTCTCTACCTTTGTCTGTCTCTCCGTCCGTCTGTCTCTCTCTCTCCCTCTGTCTCTCTCTCTCTCTCTGTCTCTATCTCTCTCTGTCTTTCTGGCTGTCTCTGTCTCTCTGTCTCTCTCCCTCTATGTCTTTTGATCCCTCTCTGTCCCTCTCTCTCTCTGTTCCTCTCTCTCTCTCTCTCTCTCTCTCTGTCTCTCTCTCTGTCTCTCTCTCTCCTCTCTCTCCCTCTCTCTCTCTCTCGGTCTCCCTCTGTCTCTGTCTTTCTGGCCCTCTTTGTCTCTCTCTCTGTCCCTCTCTCTCTGTCTCTCTGTTCTCTATCCCTGTTCTCCCTCTTCCTCTCTCGCCCTCATTACGATTGGGCTTGACGTTAAACTCTGCGTTGTTGCAGTAATGTCCAGCTGAGAGAGAGAGAGAGAGGGAGAGGGGGAGGGAGGGAGGGAGAGGGAGAGAGAGGAGAGAGAGAGAGAGAATGGGTCCTCTGTGTTGGTGCTCATTAGGGATGGCTGGAAACAGACCCTGGACACACACTCTCTCTCTGTCGCCCTCTTCCTGGTTTTCTCTATCTTGTCTCTTGTTCTGCCTCACTGCGTCTCAATTTACAAATGCTTCCCTGGCCTGAAGTTACCTGAAGGATATTGCCATTGCGAAATCAATAGCATAAAAACCACAGTGGGAAACAATTTGGAAAAAAAACAAGAGGCAATACAAGAAGTAGATTGATCGATCTCTCTCTCCGTGTTCCTGTTTGTCCCATAAACCAGCCATCCTGCCGGGACTAAAGCCATGAAACACACACGCACGTCGCGCATGCACACACACCCGCCCAGAACCATGTAACTCAATATACATGTAATTTCCCTGCGTGCATGCTCTGAATTGATGTAAACGAAGGGACGTGCATTTGATAAGATTAGAGGGTGAAGCTTCACCAGGAGGGACCGGGTCTGTCTGGCTCTCCTCATTTCTCGCTCTTCCTCTCTCGCTTTCTGACTCCTCTCTTTGGTACAAACGTTACGTGTGTGTGTGTGTGGTCGCAAACCATACGTTTAAAAATGTCTAGTAGGTATCAGCGATCATATTATGATCTGTATTTTTGTTTTATTCTGACGGCTGTAGCCGATATATACTGTTGAATGAATTCAGAATTGATTGACTATTTACCAGAAATGGAATGAATGAATGATCGAATGTATGAAATGAGTGAATCCATGTGTTGCATGCTCTCTGGTTCTGTGATAGGGCTTTGACTCCGAACTTCGTTATTCGAATATAATTAGAATATCAAAAAATAAATTCAAATTCGAACGAATATTAGGCAGCCCTTAATATTGGAACCTGTTATGGGCAGGCCAAGAGGGAGAGACGTCGAAGAACCCGACGCAGTCTATTCATAATATTGTAATGACCACGGAGGCAGTGAATGAAGTATTGATTAGACAGCGATTTATTAGAAACCAAATAAACCATTGGAACACGCAAGACCGGTAACCATAGCAACGCTGTAAACAAACCTCGCGAAGCCCAATCCAGGTCTTACTGAAGGCATTTAATGGTCAAAATATTATTAATAAATATTTGAATATATTCGAATATTAATAAAAAAACATACTTTG
Organism: Melanogrammus aeglefinus; assembly: GCA_900291075.1. Classification (NCBI taxonomy): domain Eukaryota; kingdom Metazoa; phylum Chordata; class Actinopteri; order Gadiformes; family Gadidae; genus Melanogrammus; species Melanogrammus aeglefinus. The sequence continues at coordinate 166,911 of OLKM01000433.1, forward strand.
AATATTATTTTTGGGCAAAAGTCAAAGCCCTAGTCTGTGATAAAGGGAGGGTTTGTCTTGGAACATCTTTGCTCGTCGGGGCCAATGCATGATCTAATGCAGAGCCTGCTGAGGGGCTTTTACTTTGTTAAGTGGCCCGCCTGTCCAAAGCTCTCAACCCATCCTTACTTCCTGTGGCTGTGAGCTCACAACGTGGCGACATGCCCTCCGCGGCCGGCCATGCATGCGTACCGCTAAACGGTCGAGTGGACTGATCGACCCGTCTTAAGGTCGGCAAAAAATCGCTAGCCCGTCGTCATGGCGACCAGGTGTCTCCCAGCGGGGGTTCCGCCGTGGCCGTGATGAGTCATCTCACCGCCATCCTCATCACTCGCCGGCGGTTGGGCTATGATTCGGCCTGTTGTGTTAATGATCTCGGGTCTCCTAGCAACCGCGGGGCATGGATCGTTTTGATAAAGAGCCATCTTCATAAAAAAAAACACAACCCCACGCTTTTATACTGAAGGCGAACATACTGCCTAAGGTCCCACGTTAAGCCCTTATAAGGTCACAGAAACAGTGCGAGAACGATCAGATATACAGCGTGAGGATGATGTTGGCTCTAAGCTCCCACTTGATGGTCATCCAAACGTTGAGGCCTATTCTCTCAAGCCTTTTTCACCACAGAGAGACAGTCCTGCCCTGGATGTTAGTGTTGATTTTGACAAGGCCTTCCCCACCATGACTCTTACAAGTTCTTATCTGTTTGCGCAGAGGGCGCTTTTACTGTTTAGAGCAGCAAGCATTATACGCCGGAAAGGAAGAGTTGCAACACTTCCTGTGAACGTCGACATTATCTTGTTTATGCTGCTGCAGCCGCAGGCAATGCAAGCACACGCATACACGGTAGACCGACGGAGGCGTTGAATCAGCAGGTGTGTTTGTGTGCGATAACACCACCAGGAAGGCTTTGCTCTCATCAGGATCCTGATCCAGGTAGCAGCGTTACAGCCTGGTCTGGATAGCAGACTACCTGTTTGGGACTCTTGCTGCAGAAGCCCCTCCTAAGCCGATCCATAGCCTGCTGCGTGACCCCCCCCCCCACAGGGGAGCTGAGGTGTGTGTGTTTGTGGATGTGTGGAACTGCATGGTGTTGACCAGGCTGACAGAGGCAGATAAGACATCCATCCCTGCCTCGGGACCGCTCCCATCATCCAGACACCACAATGGCCTGTACCCGGGTCCTTGCCTGGGTCTGTACCCCGGGTCCTTGCCTGGGTCTGTACCCGGGTCCTTGCCTGGGTCTGTACCCGGGTCCTTGCCTGGGTCCGTACCCGGTTCCTTGCCCGGGTCCGTACCCGGGTCTGGACCTGGACATGAACGCTCTACTTTGGTGGCTGAGGAGCATGTGCACCAAATCTCCCCAGTCTGATCAGAGTAATGCACACACACAGCCTCTGTGTAAAGATCATGCTGTCATGTGATCATAACGGGTCTCCCTCACGTTGTCATGTTGGATGAGTGTGGGTTTGAGAAGCATAACTCATAGTGTACCCCGAAGCAGTGCGGCTCAATACACACCCTGAACCAGTTTGTTTTCTCAACTTTTGTTTTACAGTGCAGTGTCCGGGCATGTTTAACCTAGTAACGTGTTCGCAGGATAACACATCGTGAGGAGGAAGGCAGGTCAGGTCAGGGGGGGGCCTTAATGGACCGTATCACTGTGAGACAGGAACAGACCTTGGTTAATCAAGAAGTATCTCTTTTGCTCGCTCTCGTGAGATATATATTTTTTCGTAATAGTAATTAATTATCGGCTTCACCAGTCCCATTCATCCTCTGTCTCTCTCTCTTCTGGCTCGCTCTCTGTGTGGCTCTCTCTCGCTCGCCCTCTCTCTCTAGCTCTGTGTCCCTCGGCCTTTCTCTACGTCCCTATCTCTTGCTCTCTCTCTCTCTCGTGCTACCTTCATCACTTCCTATAATTAACATTTCCGCCGTTCTTCCATTGGTAGTCCTTATGAAACCTCTTTATTCTCTCAACGTGTTTTAACTAAGAGATTAACCTTCCGTTTTAACGCACGAGTCCTTCTGGCGGTCCTGAAGTCTAACCCTCCAGCCTCATGTCTTTGTTGAGGGAGGCCGTCCGCCTGTCTGTGTTTCTCTCTTGAGTGTCGAGTCTCTCTGCTAGGAGCAGGTTGGTTTGCTGCTCAGCTCCCAATACGCATTGGGATGAATCACAGAGGAAATCTCTCTCTCGCTGTCTTTGTCTGTCTCCGTCTCTTGCTCTCTGTCTGTATCTGTCTCTCTCTCTCTCTGTGTGTGTGTGTGTGTGTGTGTGTGTGTGTGTGTGTGTGTGTGTGTGTGTGTGTGTGTGTGTGTGTGTGTGTGTGTGTGTGTGTGTGTGTGTGTGTGTGTGTGTCGACCACGGGTATGAATGCTGCAGTCTGTGGGTGGTGGAGGTTTTTGGGGACAGGATGTGAAAGTGGGTTACAGTGATGCGGTTATCCCAGAGCTAATTGAGGTGAAGGAATGGATTCTGGAAGTCTTTGGTACGCGATCAAACACATCCTCCGTCAATACTGAGCCGCTGTCGTCGGTGACGCCGACGCCGGGGGAGGATGTGCTCTGAAAGCGCGTAAAGAGACGACGTTCAGAAGACGTCTCGCTGCGATGTGACCCACGCCTTCTACTGAAAAGGTTAACCAGCGTGGAACAGAGCGTAGGCCAAACAGGATCCGATCCCCAGGATGTGGCGAGATTAGAGAGAACGGCTTAGTTTAGACTGCTGCAGCAGGGTTCATATGGGGAAGACCAACATGTTTACGATGGGTTGCGGGCACGTCTTTCTCATCGGCTGAATGTTACTTAGCAACTGTTACTTCGGTTAAAAATGCAATTGAGCCGTAGAGGAAGTTACGTTTTACCCCGAATTTACTTTTCAGTACTCCGTAAAAGGGATATGGGGTGTGTACCTTGTTTTTTATTTGATGCCGATTTCTTTAAACCGACGTCGACGTATGGCTTGCCCTCAACCCCCCTCCTTGTGTCTCTTGTTTCCGTGGCAACAGGAGGCTCAGCGATGAACAAGCTACGGCAGAGCTTCCGCCGGAAGAAAGACGTGTACGTCCCGGAGTCCAGCCGGCCGCACCAGTGGCAGACGGACGAGGAAGCCGTCCGCAGCGGAAAGTGCAGCTTCACCGTCAAGGTAGCACTTCCTGTCCTCGCCACTTCCTGTCCGTCTCCCAACACTTCCTGTCCAATCCACACCACTTCCTGTCCAACTCAACGCGTCCTGATAAAACTGGCACACGCACACACACAACTGGCACGCACACTTTTGCTCACCCAACTGGGACACACATTTGTTCACTGAACTGGCACACACACACTCTTGCTCACTTAACACACACACAAACACAAACACACAGAGGTAGGAAGCCTTCTCAAGGACGCTACCTGTGATTAATGGTAGGACCCAGGGTGTGGGAGGCGTACTTCTATCTAGGCTGTGAGGAGAGCCTCCAAGCTGTTCGCCGCGTCTCCAGCCTGCAGCCTGAGGGGCTTTTAATGTCTTAAATCCCAGGGGACGATTTGCAATATTTACATTGATAATGAATGGTGGGATGCTTTTAATTTTTAGTTAAGATTGTTGACCTTTCAGCATTATCACATAATGCTCATAAAGACAGTTGTCATTAAAAGCAATGAATTATCAGTATCAAATAGACCCAACATTGTATCCAATTTTGTCCAAATGTCCAAAGCTCAAATTGTACATCAAGAATCCATTTAAGAGCCCGCACATGTATACATTGATCTCCTGTATCTCTCTGCTGGGCATCTGGGGACGGTCAGTTAGTCTGACTCCTCCAACCACCCCCAGGGCTTACTGAGAGGGGGAACGTCTTCTCTCTCAGCGGTACCTGATCGTACAGACGTAGAACGCAGGGCTCTTAATGTCCTAACCCTCCCCAAAAACATGGTTGAATGCGGGGTCTTTTAATGCGTTAACTCCCAGCAGCTCTCATCCGAACACCAAACATCATCAATGCGGGGCTCTTAATATCCTAACTCTAGGGAGTCCATAGCCATCTTCACGTTGAAATAAACGACGCATGCTGGGAACTTTAATGCCTTTTATTCTCAGGAGTCGGGACCATAGTACAATTTCCCCGTTGAAATTAACAATGAATGGTGACTGGGGCTTTTAATGTCTGTAATCTCAGGGGACCATTGCTATCTTCACATCGAAATAATAAATGAACGCTAGGGCTTTAATGTCCTAACTCTCGGGAGTACCTTGCTATCTTAACTTAAAAAAAAATATGAACGCCGGCTGTTTTTAATGTCCTAAATCTCAGCAGTCCATTACAAGCCACGCATGGAGACGGAACAAGGCATGCTCAGACTTTAAATGTCCTAACCAACCATAACAAGCACAGGACAATCTCCTCACTACAATACAGCAGTGAAAGGTTCACCCGTCAATACGGAGCCACTATCAGGCACTGGGGGCCCGCCGCTGCAGAGTGAGTCACCGCTAGGCTAGGCTACGCTACGCTACGTGTTGCTGCCTCCTGGAGTGAAGGAGATTGAGCTAGGGCGCGCGTGTGCCGTGACTGCTTGTGGTTTAGACACACACACACACACACACACACACACACACACACACACACACACACACACACACACACACACACACACACACACACACACACACACACACACACACACACACACACACACACACACAGGACACACACACACACACACACAGACACACACACACACACACAAAGGACACACACACACACACAAAGGACACACACACAAAGGACAAACTCGTCATTTTAGCCGAGCCAGAGCGCTCGTCTTGCGGGGAGTGTGAAACGCGGCGAGGCGAAGCCACCGTCTAACGAGGTTGTCGAGCGTGGACGCAGCGACGGGCTGGCATGCATCATGGGCGGCACGCCTGGTCGCCACGCCTGGTCGCCACGGTGATCGGCGCGCGCTGGCGCGCGGTGTTTACATCCAGGCCCGGACCTGCTGTCGGCCGCAAGCCGGCGAGACACGTAATTAATGTGGAACGGAAATACTGTGTGTGTGTGTGTGTGTGTGTGTGTGTGTGTGTGTGTGTGTGTGTGTGTGTGTGTGTGTGTAGTTTAATGCATGTAGGCATTGTGCAATTGAAGGCTCACTCTTTGAGTCAGCCTCCTAAAATACCACAGGCGGGGGCGGGGGGCTGATGCATGTCTTAGACCAGAGGGGGTGCGGACCAGGGCGTGGGTTCACTGAGGAAAGGGTAAGGACTTCCTCAGTGACCCTGCACACACAATGGGACCCCCCCCCCCCCCCCCACCTTGCCACCCCGCCCCATGCCCTAGGAAACTGGGAGGGTCAACTGGTGACGTGCTGAATACCAGCGCAGCCTGAAGAGCGGTATTTTTAGTTTGAGCCTTCATGGGGAGCTCAGCTCTACTGGTCCACCGAGGCCTCACCTGGTCAGGTAACTCCGCCCCCCCCCCCCGTGGGGTTAGGTAACTCCTCCCCTGTGGGGTCAGGTAACTCCGCCCCCCCCGTGGGGTCAGGTAACTCCTCCCCCGTGGGGTTAGGTAACTCCTCCCCTGTGGGGTCAGGTAACTCCTCCCCTGTGGGGTCAGGTAACTCCGCCCCCCCCGTGGGGTCAGGTAACTCCTCCCCCGTGGGGTTAGGTAACTCCTCCCCTGTGGGGTCAGGTAACTCCTCCCCTGTGGGGTCAGGTAACTCCGCCCCCCCCCTCCCGTGGGGTCAGGTAACTCCTCCCCCTTAGGGTCAGGTAACTCCTCCCCATGGGTTAAGAGCATCGTTGTGACATGGTCATTGTGCGATGCTCCCCGCTACACTGACTCAATGACTTCAGCTCCCCCAGACTAGGAACCGGGGGGGCAGGGGGGGTGCTGCCATCCCCAAGGGAGGGAGGGAGGGAGGGAGGGAGGGAGGGAGTGGGAGTGACGGCTCTATTATCCTGGGCGCAGTAGCTCAACGGGCAACAGGTGAGGCTGCTTCAACCAGCCATCACCGACACACATGATCGTTATTTTGGGGAACTACTGGTAATGCTGGAATAAAATCGGTGATGCAATAAAACTCTGTTATTTATTTGGAGCCGTGATTGGTAACCGTTGCCGTGTGGGACACGGATATGTGCGGTGAAGTATTTAAAGTCTTCAGATGTGTGTTTGGTGATGTATTGTGTCTCTGGCGCGGCACTGGCAGGGCTCACTATAGGCCCTGGCCGTGTACATTTCTCCGTGAGACCCCGGAGACTCTCCGCAGCGATGAGTGATCGACTGGGAAGTAAAACACCGAAGCCCTGGATGGGCCTTCAACACGCAAACAGGCGGAGGAGTCAAAGTCCAGGGCTGTGCCTACCCTCCTTATCTCTGGGACCGGGATACAACGCAGAGTACACACTGTGAACAGCCTCACACCATCAGAACACAGAGCCCCCTGACAAGCACTGGAAACATGCAATTCACCCTACAGTGCAGCATCCCGGGACACCCTCCTTCCCTCCCTGGGATTAATTAAATACGATCTTATCTTACCACTGTCATAACGCCAAAGTTATGTTTAATGGTCTGGTGGGAAAAATGTGTATGATGGCTCTTCCTCACACCCTTTCTCTCCCTCTATCTTTCTGTCTCTGTCTCTCTCCCTATCGCTGCTCCTCCCCCCCCCTCTCCTCCTCCCCCTCTCGCTTTCCCTCTCTCTCCCTCTCTCTCCTCCCCCCCCTCTCTCACTCTCTCTCTCTCTCTCTCTCTCCTCCTCTCTCCTCCTTCCTCTCCCCTCTCTCCTCCCCCTCTCTCCCTCTCCTTCCCCCTCTCTCCTCTTCCTCCTCTCCCTCTCTCTCCTCCTCCTCTCTCTCCTCCTCTCTCCTCCTCCTCCTCCTCCTCTCCCTCCCTCTCTTCCTCCTCTTCTCCCTCTCTCTCCTCCTCCCTCTCTCCTTCCTCCCCCTCTCTCTCCTCCTCCCCGTCTCCCCCTCTCTCCCCCTACAGTACCTGGGTCATGTGGAGGTGGAGGAGTCACGGGGGATGCACATCTGTGAGGAGGCGGTCAAGAGACTCAAGACGGTACGTTCTCCCTGTGCACCAAGACACCTCCTAATCCTCTCCTTTGTCACCCTCCATCTGCTCCTAAAGCTCCTTCTCCCCTCTCTACTCCTCCCGCCTCTCCTCGTCTCCCGGGAACCCCTTTCTCCTCTCTCTGTCTTGTCATTCTCTACGTACTCATCTGCCTCCTCTCCTCGCCTCTCTCTCTCTCTCTCTCTCTCCCTGACTTTGGTTTGTATCCGGGCGGCCATCTTGGTCCTAGTCGGCCATCTTGGGCCGGGTCAGTCTCTTCTCCTCTGTTCTTAGGAGGGCAAGGAGGTGGCACCGCAGCAACCCCTGAGGCCGGTGACGATGGTGGTGTTGCTTTTACTACCCCTGGCCCAAAATACACCCTCTCTCTCTGTGTCTCTCTCTCACACTCTCGGGGTGAATTATTTTGTTTTACTCAGGGCTTCACCCCAGCCCGCTTCTTTCCCTTCCTTCTGTTCTCTTCACTAAGTCTATGCTTGAGTCTCAAACTGCGTTGTTTTATCTCTTCCTCCCTCACTTCATGTCGCCAATCTGTCCGTCCACCCTCCGGCCCAAACTCCGCCCCCTTGCCCCAGTAAAGGTCGGCCGACGCGTGCTTCCTGCTGTAGGTTATTGCAAACAAAGAGGGAATTCCTTCTCTGGGGAAGGAAGCAGAATAATCTGTTCTCCAGGAAGGACTGATTCCCCAAGCCCTGCCCACCTCTCAAACCGTCTGTGTGTGAATGGATGACTCCGCCGTCGGTGTGTGAAAAAAGAACCGTCTGCTAAATGCCCGCAATGTAAATTTGTGTAGCTCGGTTTTCTTGTAGTGGTTTTGAGGTTGAATAGATAGTAAAGTGAGGTGTCTGCAGCTTTGAGCTCCGAATCACACGGTAGGTCGTAACCCAAATAAACCAGTGATGAATTCTGTTCGCTGGTCCTCAGTGTAATTTTATCGAGCTGAGTTTATAATTACACCGGTGACGACACACACGCACACAGACACACAGACACACAGACACACAGACACACAGACACACAGACACACAGACACACACACACACAGACACACAGACACACACACACACACACACACAGACACAGACACACACACACACACACACACCAGCCCCCCCCCCCTCCCCGGTCACATGCTTTGGGCTCCTGCGTGGTGGTGGCAGTGATGTGTAATTGAATTAGTCTGCCTGTGACCGGCCCCATGAGATGGGGCCTGTGTTCCTCGGACGTCCCTTGGGGCCCCCGCACTTCCTGGACTCACACTCTGGCCCAATCCTATTTCTACCCCTTTCCCCTTCCCCTTCCCCCTCCCCCTTGTTTTGAAGGGGGAAGGGGGAAGGGGCATGTCCGTCCCTCTTGCTGTGTGTACTTCAACGTGTGTTATTTTATAATGTCGATGATGGCCCCCGGTGAAATGCCGAGGGCGGGATCCCCCGCTCTGGGTTTCCTCTCCAGGTTTCCTCCTCGATCCGTAAGGAGGTCTCCCCATGCCTTTTGGGGGGGCTAGGGTCAGGGAGAGACCCACTTTGATTAAGGGCTGTAGAAACAACCCCGGGCTGACTGGGACGCCGGCTGGCTGGGTCTCTTGTGTTGGGGAGGGACCGAAGGTTGAAGCGCCTCACGTTCTGAAATAACACTGAATGAACAAGGGGAGAGACGGTGTATCTAATCATTTGATTGGCTAACTCTAATCTTGGCCTGAGGTCGTTAATCGACAAGGTAAATGATTCAGGGCGTGTTTCACGATAGATTCAAGAGTTTTATTGGTCACATATACAAGAAATGCAGTGAAATGAAAAGTGGAAGTAGCTGCAGAGATTGTGCAACATTCATGATATTAAGTATAAAATAAGTTGAAAAATAGAATAAAAATAATTAATATAACAATTGAAACAATTAGCCCTAGATAGAATAACAAATCTGTAACAGTTTAGAAATTCAAAAAATTCCAAACTGTTTCAGATTTGTTATTCTATACTGTGCTATTGTTTTTTAACACTTGAGTCGGTCTGAGCGGCTCGGCCAATCAAACGACGCTGTGGTGTAGTGGGGGGGCCCCCTCGGTTATCGGGGGTTCCTGAGCCGTCCCAGGCCCGCTGGAGTCTGTTTCCCTCAGGGTTCGTCTGGGGCCCCTCGCCATGTTTTAAGTGGCCCTCATCAGATTACCTTCTCCTGGCCAGTGTCAACACCCTGGTCACATGACCCCGCCCAGGACATGGCAGTCTTACCTGTGTGCCTGACGGGACTCACCTGACAGGAAGTGATGCGGCGGTACGGAGCAGTGCTGCCCCCTGGTGGGCACCTGGAGGAACTGGTTTAGGACGACAACCTGTTGGTGGACTAGACAGGGGTTACCAAGAGTTACGCCAATACTATATTTCCACGAGACAAGACTTCCCAAAGTAGTGGTTAACAAGTAAGACCCCCAGCCTTAATGTACTGGGTTCACATCCCCGTTGCCTACAGTCCACCTTCAGGAAGATGCCATCACCCCATCATTAATGACATCCAAACAAAAAGCACTGTCGATTGCTTTGGACTAAGAAGTGAGCTGTAGTAGCGAATCCTCATGGACACAGGTTCATAAGCGATGTGTTTTGGCCAGCTGAACAAGGCAAGTCATCAGTGCTAATGGCTAGATTAGCCAAAAGGCTAATATACCTATTGGTGCCGATGGCTTTTGCTAATGGATAAATTAGCCTTTTGGCTACTAGCCGTTTTTTTCCAATACACCGATTAGCGTTGGTGTTAATTGCCCCCCTAGTATATTCGCCATGAAGCTATTATGGCATTAACACTGAAACAAATGGCCCTGTTAGCTCTTGTCCTGTTTTTTCTGGCAGCAGAGAGCTCTAATTAATGCCTGAGTACCTAGAGCGACCCGACAGCCCAGATTGGATAGCTTCTGCTCTGGGGGAGAAAGGTGTGTTCTGTGGCTGCTGTTTAGGTGGTCCCAGACCCCCTAATGGTCTAGTCGGGCGCAACTGGTCTCACTGCGTCCTAGTGGTCTATGCGTATGCCAGTAGTCTAGCCTTGTGCTAGTGGTCTAGCCGTGTGCTAGTGGTCTAGCCGTGTGCTAGTGGTCTAGCCGTGTGCTAGAGGTCTCGTCGTATGCTAGTGGTCTAGCCGCTTGCTAATGGTTTAGACCTATGCTAATGGTCTATGTATGCTAGTGGTCTAGTCTCGTGCTAATGGGTTAGCCCTATGCTAATGGTCTTCTCAGCATGCATTCGGGCGGCGGTGGTCGTGCTGGTAATCGCTCTCCGTGTGACTCAGAGATGCGAGGGGTGGGGGGGGGGGGAGTCTGCACTGCGGCACCACCAACCTCCAAACTGCCCTTCCGTTGTGATGTCCTAGTGATGTCACTTCCTGCTGCTGCTCCTGGCCTGAGGCCCGGTGCCCGGGGGGGTCGGCGGGGAGGGAGGGGGGAGGAGGGAGTACTCTGTATTCCTGTGGTGGGTCGGTCTGTCTGCATGCCGGAGTCGCTGAATGACAACGAAGCCGGAGCAAAGAAATATATCTGATATGAATATGAATGTCAGAACGCAGCCCTGCGTGAACTTGGACCAGATCCGGGAACCTCCACACGCACACGCTGCTGCGTGTTGTAACGGCTTCTCGGCGACACGCTGCTGCTTGCACAAGGCATGGCGGTGTGTGGCAAACGCACCCGAGGTGCCAGTTGCGTGTGTGTTTTTTGTTTCCTACCTAAAAACAACTGATCCTGGGCCGTGTCGTTGTCGTTCCCATGGAGACGGTCTCTCCGGGGTCATAGGTCGAGAAAGGACCGTGTGTCTGTGTGTCTGTGTGTGTGTGTGTGTGTGTGTGTGTGTGTGTGTGTGTGTGTGTGTGTGTGTGTGTGTGTGTGTGTGTGTGTTGGGTTTCCTGCTCCACGTCTGCACATAAAGGGCCGTGTTCTCTAGCGCTACAACCACAATCACCGTACCCTGGCATTGGCATTCTGTGCACACGGATTATGGACCATCCTAACTCAGGCTGCTGGTTCGCTGGTTCCTTTATAGAGCACCCCCCTGCAGCTCCTGAAATGGGTTACTGAAATAATGGTTCGCTCGGGGGCCGGGAGGTGAACACCAGATGGGGACTGAGCCCTCTCTCCTCCCCGGGCTCCGTCCCGGTTCAGACCCCGAGAACAGAAAGCGGTCTTGACGGTCATCGTCTTGGAGATCAGTGAGGCTCAATGGGTCTGGAGCGCCGACCGCAGCGACCCCCGCCGTCCAACCCCCACCTGCTCGTTAATGACCTGTATCTAATGCCACTAAAAACAACTAAATGCTAATCCGTCCCTCGTAGGACATGCCGGCACCAGCGGCAGCCATGTTGAGAGTGTGTGTGTCCTCGGACAAGCTAGCCCCGCGGCAGCGGCGGCCATGTTGAGAGTGTGTGTGTGTGTGTGTCCTCGGACAAGCTAGCCCCGCGGCGGCGGCGGCCATGTTGAGAGTGTGTGTGGTGCTGGATGTTATGATGGATAGAGGGTTTAGGACTAAGGAGGTCTCACTGTTCAGGAATGTCGTCCTGATCTCTCGGTCTTTGAGAGCCAGCCTCCTCTTTATGAAGCCCCTTGCTCTTCATCGCTCAGACCTCCCCTCCTCCTCCTCCCCCTGCCCCCCCCCTCACACCCACATTTAAAAGGTTGTGTGTATTCCTTTGGTTGTCTTTTGCTGTTTTATATATATTCTGTTGTCTTTTTAAGCAGGTTTTATTTGTGCGGTTGCCGTAAAACAAAACCAAAAACATTCCCCTGAATCCCTTCCCAATCCTAAACTCTGTCTCGATCTCGTTAACCCATACTAGTTAGCCTAACCGCTTCAAATGATTCATCTGAACTACTGACTAACTAATAGCTTAGGAAACTCTAACCCGGGTCAGCAGGACTGACCGGGTGAAAGTTCACTCACTAACTCACTCCCTCACTCACTTACCCAATCCCTCACTGTGTCATAACCAAACCCACCAACGAACCAGCCTCACTTACCCACTCACTTTCACCAAACCCACTCCTCTCTGTGTAGTCACTCAACTCGCTCACCCACTCACCCACTCCCTCACTCACTCACCCACTCCCTCACACACTCACTCACCGATCTCTCATTCAGTCTCACCACCTCTGTGTGAATAGGGGGGAGGGGGTGGGGGGGGTGGAAAGTGTTTTATCTGAGTTGTAGAATCGTATTCAGTTTAAATACACAAACGCATACACACTGCAACACACGTTTCAAAACACACACGCACATTTCAACACACACACACTGCAACACACACACACATTTAAAAACACACACACACACGCATTTCAACACACACACACTGCAACACATACTGCAACACACACACATTTAAAAACACACACACACACACACACACACACACACACATATTTCAACACAAACACACACTGCAACACATACTGCAACACACACATTTTAAAACAAACATACACATTTCAACACAGACACACTCGCGCACACACGCACGTCGTTTCAACACGCTTACACACCGGCAGTCTCGCTGGCCAGCTAAACACACCCTCCATGCGCCCGTCTGAGGGCTGAGGTTGATGATGTCACGGCCGTGCGCTCCCTGTGGCGTGGCGTGGCCCGTAGCGACGGCGGCACTGATGCTGTCCTGAGCGACTGGGGTCCGCACCGCTGGGAGCGTCGTTACCCAGCATGCCCGGGGCTGAACCCGCGCCGGGCCCGGGCGTAGACACCTTGGGCTGCTGGCCTGCACGTCTGCTGTCAGACAGACGGGACAGACAGACAGACAGTGGGAGGCGGAGCCTGTTAGGAGGCAGTGGTTTATGCGCGCCATGGAGACGCTATGAGTGGTACGTTTCCACCGCTCCTCCCTTGGTTATAGGGGCGTGTTGATCTACCAACCGGGTGTGACTCTTGATCGGCCAATACCAGGACTCTCCCTTGTGATGTCACTAACGGCTCAGTTCTAAAACGGCTGGTCATTTCTGATCAGCATCCCCCCCTGGTGGAGGAATAGTCCCGTCCCGTCCCCCCTTGGGCCGTACCTGCCCCTCTGTGTTCACCTGGTCAGCGTTGAGAGTAGGTTGACTCTTAAGAACAAACCTGGGATGGACTCTGATCTCGACCGGATCTGGAGTCTCCATCGCTAATCCCACCGCTGATGCTTGGGTCACGACGTCATCCCAGTAACACCTCGCCCAATAACACTTCCTGTTTTGGAAAACAAAACAAGCCAATCACCCCCCCGCCCCCCCCCCCCCCCGGCTTCTCATCCACTAATACCACACCAGCCAACACCCCGCCCCACCCCCCCTCACCCTAACCCCCTCCCACCTCCCTCCCTCTGGGCTCCACAGAACAAGTAGACCTCATCTGTAACATTCTCATGCCTTGTCCCCTCACTCTGACCTCCCCCCCCCCCCCTCCCTTCTCCCACACACCCCCCACCAACCCATTCCACTTCCAGGACAGGAAGTTCTTCAAAGGATTCTTTGCAAAAGTAAGTTACGCTTCGTGTGTGCTCGCTGTGTGCCTCCCTCCCTCCCTCTCTCTCTCTCTCTCTCTCTCCCCCCCTCTATCACTCTCTCCTCCTCTCTCTTATTTTTTTGTTTGTTTTTGCTGTTTTGTTTGTTGTTGACAGATCTTCTCTCCTTACGTAACATGATGTCACAACTGTTTCGTCAGTCAGGATAGGAGCACGCACACACACACACACAATGACACACACAGAGCGACTGAGAGAGAGGCATTGAGTTGAATGAGAGAGAGACAGAATAAGAGGGAGCGAGGCTTCTTCAGTCTCACCTCCTCTTCCTCTTCCTCAGAACCCCTGAGCTCCAGCTGCTGCTGTTTCCACTACAAGCCTTCATCAAGGCCTCCTCTTCCTCCGAATCTATCTCCACCTCAGGGGTAGCTCCTTCTCCTCCTCCTGCTCCTCCTCCTCCTCCTGCTCCTCCTCCTCCTCCTCCTCCTCTCTGAGAACAAACTTACTCTGTACTTTCTCACTCTTTCAGGTCAGGGGTGTGTGTTTGTGTGCGTGTTGAGTTCATCCACACACTTTTTATCCTGAAAGACGTCATAACGGGGGCCGTGTGTAGCGGTGGCGTGTTAAGGTGGCGTGTCCTAACGCCGCCCGTCTCTGATTGGCTTACAGGCGGGAAAGAAGGCGGTGCGCGCCGTGCTGTGGGTGTCGGCGGACGGTCTGCGCGTGGTCGACGACAAGACCAAGGTAGCGTCTGCTCTCCTTTTCCTGCCCTGTACCAGTTCACACCCTGGGGAACACCGCCCCCTGCTGGAGGGAGCTTGTATCGTTTGTTTAGTTCTGCCATGTGCCATCATGACGCTGTTCTTTATTTGAAGCCGGCAGCTGGCGTTTGTTTACATCATTCAGGCTGTGTTTTATCTAAATGTATCAATGAATATTTTTTTGGATGAAGTCCATTGATGCATTTTTTTCTTTGTTTAAAGGCCGGGTCCCCAAAAGCAAAAACGGTAAAAAAACGGGGCATAATAAGTCAACGCAAAATCCAAAGCACATGAATAAGACATGGGGAGGAAAAATGAGGACTGTTCAAATAAAAGCTTTACCAACGATGAATTAATAGAAGCATCTGAGTAAGTAGGGCCTCTCTCCACGCCCCCAGGACCTGATCCTGGACCAGACGATAGAGAAGGTCTCGTTCTGCGCTCCGGACCGTAACTTCGAACGGGCCTTCTCCTACATCTGCCGGGACGGCACCACGCGCCGCTGGATCTGCCACTGCTTCCTGGCCGTCAAGGACTCGGTGAGTACATATCTATAGATTAGGATCATAATGATGATATGACGATGACATCTGTGTGGGTCATGTGACGTCGGGGCGACCACGTGACGTGCCTGTAGGGTCATGTGACGTCGGGGAGACCACGCGACGTGCCTGTGGGGTCATGTGACGTCGGGGAGACCACGCGACATGCCTGTGGGGTCATGTGACGTCGGGGAGACCACGTGACGTGCCTGTGGGTCATGTGACGTCGGGGAGAACAGGCGACGTGCCTGTGGGTCATGTGACGTTGGGACGACCGCGTGACGTTGCGTGTGTATCACGTGACCGTGCGTGTGGGTCATGTGACCGTGCGTGCGGGTCATGTGACGTTGTGCGTGCCTCCCCAGGGCGAGCGGCTGAGCCACGCGGTGGGCTGTGCCTTCGCCGCCTGCCTGGAGCGGAAGCAGAAGCGGGAGAAGGAGTGCGGCGTGACGGCCACCTTCGACGCCAACCGCACCACCTTCACCCGGGAGGGGTCCTTCCGCGTCACCACGGCGACGGAGGCGGCGGAGCGGGAGGAGGTGATGCGGCAGCTGCAGGAGGCCAAGAAAGGTCAGAGTTCGGGGGAGTCCCCGAGTGTCCGTAACAACCGAGGACAAACAGCCGTCGATGTTGACACGCTAGGCTAACGAGCGACGCTAACCAAGCTAGGCCCAGTGAGCTCCCAGTTAGCTCGTCGGCTATCAGGCCGACAAGCTAACATGTGTACAAGACTAGCGCCTAATTTTCCTTTGCTGTGTGTAGAATATTATCAACTAAACACGGAGCCTCCCACTTCACCCCTCATTGTGTTCGGGGGCTAGGCTATCGCCCCCTAGGCTACCGCTAACCGTCTAACACGCTTAACTCCTCCCACAGCCGAGGCCGACCCGCGGGCCGTGCCCCCGCCGCCGAGCTCCGCCTCCAGCGGCAACGGCTCCTCGGGCCCCCAGTCGGACTCGCCGGGCTCCTCCCCCCCGCTGTCGGCCGCCACGCTGGGCCCCCAGGCCATCCCGCGGCGCCACGCCCCGGCCGACGCCCTGGCGCGGCAGGGCTCGTTCAGGGGCTTCCCGGGCCTCAGCCAGAACAACTCGCCCTTCAAGAGGCAGATGTCGCTGCGCATCGGCAACGAGCTGCCGGGCGGTGGACCCCCCCGCAAAGACTTCCCCCTCAAGAACAGCGGTGAGCGGCTTGTTGTGTTAAGGGTTGTTGTGAGTGTCGTTGTTGTGTTTAGGGTTGTTGTGCTTAGTGTGGTTGTTGGGTTTGTAGGTGTTGGGTTTAGTGTTGTGGTTGTGTTTAGGGTTGTTGTGATCCGTGTTGTTGGGTTAAGTGGTGTTGTGTTTAGGGTTGTAGTGTTGTTGGGCCAATTGCTATGTCAGTTAGCATTGCTGCGCTTTAAAACCGTTCCCCTTAAAACTGAGGTTTTGGAGTTTAACACCGGCTGCACTCAAGGTTGATTGCTGTGTCACGACTCGTACAGGATCAGCTGATTCCTCGCTGACTCGGTTTAAACCGCTTGGAAACCGGAAGTACTCTGATTTCTAGTATACCCCAGAGCAGATGCAGTCTTAACTTCATGGTGGATGCATTTTGTGCTATAATTACCAACAAAAACTTAATGGGAATGTAAAGTGAACTTTAATATAATAAAACGCTAATGACATATATTATGAAAAAGACTAGGCTACTTTTTGTGGAAATCTTGAGTCTTGAATCTGCCCTCACCTGCGTCAGTCATTGTTTTCTCTTGGTGTGTGTATGCAAACGTGATCACTTAATTAATTGAAGACAAACTAATAGGCCTATGCGAGTAATTAGGGTAATGTCACGCCTTTCAATTCTCGGAGAAGGAGAGTTGGGACCATTTTAGTTAAGCATTGACCTTTTTATGTTTCGTTGAATGGTACAATCCTCTGTGCGTTCATTTATTTTTTTACATACAAATAATCTGTTCTTTGTAGAGTTTTAGATGGGCACTTTAAACAACTCCTATATTGTAGCCTATATTGTACTAAAGGCCTACCCGGTGTTATAAGTGTAAATGTATCATACCTATGAATACTAATTCTGTGTGTGTGTGTCGGTTATGACGGAGCTTTGTTTCATCCTGCAAACTGGTTTAGTCTTCTCTAAAACCACATCAGTTTCGAGATTAGACTAACACGCACTAAATGCGCCCTCTAGTGTCTGATGTGAATTTCTCTGAAGACACAGCAATTGAGATCAAGGTAAAACGCAGCTGCAGGTTAAACCACAAGTACGACACAGCAACGGAGCTTAAGACGCCGCGTGACTCCTTGAGTTTAAAACCGTGTTAAACTCTAAAAAGTGGCTAGCGACAGAGCAATTGCCCCGTTGTGTTTAGTGGTGTTGTTGTGTGTTGATGGGTTTAGTGTTGTAGGGTTTAGTGGTGTTGTGTTTAGTGTTGTTGTTGTGTTTAGGCTTGTTGTTGTGTTTAGTGTTGTTGTTGTGTTTCGGCTTGTTATTTAGTTCAGTGTTGTTGTTGTGTCTAGGCTTGTTGTTGTGTTTAGTGTTGTTGTTGTGTCTAGGCTTGTTGTTGATTAGTGTTTTTGGGTTTGGTGTAGTTTTGTTAAGGGTTGTTGTTTTGATACGTGTTGTTGGGTTTAGTGTGGTTGTTTTATAATGTGTTGCTGTCTCCATAGCCCTGTTGTGTATCGTTGTGTAACGTTGTGTTGCTGTCTCCATAGCCCTGTTGTGTAACGTTGTGTTGCTGTCTCCATAGCCCTGTTATGTATCGTTGTGTAACGTTGTGTTGCTGTCTCCATAGCCCTGTTGTGTATCGTTGTGTAACGTTGTGTTGCTGTCTCCATAGCCCTGTTGTGTATCGTTGTGTAACGTTGTGTTGCTGTCTCCATAGCCCTGTTGTCTGGTGTTCCCTCCCCAGTGGTGGAGGTGGAGGGCGAGGCCGACAGCATCAGCTCCCTCTGCAGTCAGATCACCACCGCCTTCAGCGGGGGGCCGGGGGACCCCTTCGCCTCCGCTCCCATGCCCAAGCCCACCTCCTCCCCACAGTCGCCGGTTGCTCCAGGTAAGCTCCCCCCCCCCCGTCTACCCCTGCTGGCAGGGCCATGTACTGCGCCGTTTAGTTCAGCGAGAGAAAAGTGTTGCCGTGTGTGTCTGTGTGTGTGTGTGTGTGTGTGCGTGCGCTCTCACTGGGCATGGGTTCGATCAGAAGCCGTTTCTGACTCAACTATCTCATCCGTAACGTTGAATCACTCTTAACTCTTCATTTTACAATCATTCATATGTTTACATTTGCATCCACCGCCTAACAAAACCCGTTCGCTCACAGCATGTGTTGGCGGCGCGCGCCTGCATGTGTCGCGGCGCGCGCCTAGCCTAGCCTAGCATGCCCGGCTCTAGCGTCTTGTCTCTCTCTGTGCCGTAGTGAACGGCTCGTTGCCTGCTTACCCCCCAGCCCTGCCCCCTCCGCTGCCCGCCCGGGACACTAACCCCTGGGCTAGGCTCCCAGCGGGCCTCCATTCGGCCCCAGGTAAGCACCACAGCCCCCCACCCCCAACCACCACCACCACCCTGGAGCTCACCGGAGGTCCGGTCCTCGTGTTTGTCCGGCCTGAGAAATGTGCATGATGCGTTTGGTGCTCGGCCTGCCTTTTCATGAGTGCTTGCTATGGTCTCTTAGCTTTCATGCTAACAGCTATGCTATGTCTGGCTATGGTCTCTGAGCATAGCTTTTAGCACGTAAGTCATGTCTGGCTATGGTCTCTTAGCATATATTTTAGCATGTAAACTATGTCTGGCTAATCTCTCCCATCTTATATTTAAGCACTTAAGCTATGGTGCAGTCTTAGCATAGCCTTTAAAATGTTTGCTATGACACAGCTATGGCGTCTTGGCATAGCTTCTAGCATAAGAACGCCTCTTTCCAGTATGATTCTCTGCACTTGTACTGCAGATATTATGCTAAGTACGAAGGTGATATGACGATAGTCTGGTAGCTAGGCTGTCGAACGGTTCTGGGTTCGATCACAAATGTCCGCTTTCTGCCTCCTTGGGAGGACGAACCGCATTTAATACTTTAAAACAAAATAGGAACGTTGAAGAACTCTGAAGCAAGAAAGATAAAGACTTTACTATTACTCGCAAACAAGTAAGAACAAAGCCGAGTTGTTTTGACGGAGAACCGAAGAGCCACTCCCCCCCGGGCCCCTACCTATACCTCCATCCTGCCCGTACATCATCCATACGTCATGACCTCATCCCATGCACTCCTCCCTCATGAGGAGATTTACTACACTGTTTACCAAAAGGTCCCGCCGGGGTTCCCTCCAGGGGCCGTTGTGCCAGAGGGAGAGTGGTGCCGTGTTGACTCAACGTTTCTCCACACGTATTAGATTCATACAGCTTAGAGGCAAGATTGAAATGACGTGTTGAGTGAATTTGTCCCATAAGGCCTGACCCCTAGCTGCTCCTTAATGAACTAGTGTCTGAACAGGCAGTCCCTCCAGAAAAATGCGTCGTTTTTTTGCGATTGTTGCAGCCAAAAATCCTTGATTATGCTGCACGTTTTCTTAAAAAATGCGATGAAATATGTGGCATATTTATGCAATTTTATGCGATGAAATTGCGGGAACTTGTGAAAAATGCAGCTTTTCGATGGACGTTCATGTCGCGTAATTACGTCACTTCCTAACGTTCCCATGGCAACAGGGGGAAATGGCTGCTCTTGTGTGAGGTGAACGCAACAAGTTTTCAACTTTCTGCTAAAGTATGTGACTTTTTTGCAACGAAAATGCGGGGATTATGAATTCATGCAAGCCCCGCACATTTTGAGTGGAAATCTGCAATTTATGCGGTGAAAATGCAGAATATTTGAAAAAATGCGGCCCCTGCATGAATACGCGGACTTTGGCTGATTATGCGTTGAATTATGCGATCGCATAATTGCGTTTTTCTGGAGGGACTGACTAGGATTTATGTTGAGCACCCCCGTATCTCCAATACCGCTCCTCACTGCTGTTCTGTTCTCCACCCCCTCCCCTTCTGGTGCGTTCTTTCCCCCCCGAACAGGAAGTGACTGGTCCACGTCGGCGGCGGCCCTGGGGGGCCCCGGCTCCTCCCCCGCCCTGCCCTCCCACCGCCGCACCCCCTCGGAGGCGGACCGCTGGCTGGAGGAGGTCACCAAGTCCGTCCGGGTGCCCCCGCAGCCGGCGCCCCTCGCGGCCCCCCCCGCGGGACAGCACCCCGGGGCGCCCCCCCCGCCCATGGGCTTCCTGCCCCCTCCCATGCCCATGCTGCCCCCCCGCCAGCCGGCCTACCCCGCCCAGCCGGCGGCCGCCGCCTACCCGGTGTCCAACGGGCTGGCGTTCGGCCCGCCCAGCGTGCCCGTGGTGGGCATCACCCCGTCCCAGATGGTGGCCAACGTGTTCGGGTCGGCCGCCCAGCCCCCGCCCCCCTCCATCGCCCCCCACCCCCACCCCCACCCCCAGATGCTGCCGCAGCCGTTCCCCATGCCCCACTATGACCACGCCCACGCCCACTCCCACGCGCTGGCCGCCGCCCACTACAGCAAGCCCCTCCTCCTGCCCCCCGCCCTCAGCCCCGCCCCCCTGCTGCAGCCCTCGTCCAATGGCAGCGCGGCGTTCAACGGCGGCGCGGCGGGGGAGAACTGGGCCACCGCCGCCGCCTCCCACCAGCTCCCCTCCCTGGCCCCGCCCTCCCCCGCCCTGGCCCCGCCCCAGACCTCGCTGGCCCCGCCCCCTCCCGCCGGGCAGGTGGACGCCTTCGAGGCCCAGTGGGCGAGCGCTGGAGGGGCGGTCCCGTCAGCACGCCTCCCCCTCCCCCACCAACCCCTTCTCCAGCGAGCTGCACCAGACCTTCGAGATCCAGCTCTGAAGACCCTCCAACACCCCCCCCCTCTCCCTATGGAGGGGGGTTGTGGGGGGGGGGGGGGGTTAGGGAGATCTGAAGCCCCTCCTCTCTCCCCCTTCTCCTGGGGGGGGGGGGTTAGGGAGCACCCCTACAGCTGTGGGAGAAGGAAAGACTTGAGGAGGAAGATATATAAAACTAGAGGCTGATGTGGGGGCTAGAGAGGAGGGGGAGGGGTCTTCTAAAGCAGAGGGGAGGGGTGAGGAGACGTGTGTGTGTGTGTGTGTGTTGTGTTGGTGTGGTGCGGGTGGGGGGGGGTGTGCCGTCTCTAGATGCGTGTTGGCCCCGCCCACCCCAGCATCTCATTACCATTGCCTGTATCTGTTTTAGTTGTTATGACACCTTGATCGTTGTCATCATCCTTCGCCTCTGCAAAGTGGTGGGAGGAGACCTCCGAACGTGACAACGACTCCCTCCCCCCCCACCCCTCCCCCCCCGCCCCCCTCACTGGCCTTCGGACCACCGACAGCACTGAGAGACCCCCAGCTTCCAGACAGGAGGTCCTAACCCTCGATGACTTCACAATCAGAAGGAACTCAAGAGCGACCGAATGCCAAAATCTTTATTTTTATGCATCGAGTATATTTTAAATAGCTATGAAATCTAAAACGGAGAAGTTGTAAGTTATCTTTGCCAGGCAACAGGCTAGCTAAAAGGTGTGTGTTGTGTGGTGTGTTGTGTGTGGTGGCGTGTGTGTGTGTGTGTGTGTGTGTGTGTGTGTGTTGTGTGTGTGTGTGTGTGTGTGTGTGTGTTTGGTTGGTGTGGTGTTGTGTGTGTTAAGAAGTGACCCTATATATATATATTACGCATAAATATATATCTATAAAGAATCTATACTGAACACACCGCCGGTGGCAGTGGTAGTTTTCCATGTTCTGTAGAGAGATTGTGTGAAGGGACTGCTGCTTTTACTCGTTTATTTAACGATTTTTATTTTTTAAAACGAAAAGCATTGCCGTCAAAGGTATCCTGTGATTGGATGGCCAGGATCGCATTGTAAATAAGGGGCGTCATTGCAGCAACAATCAGTTGGACCGACAATGGCGGTGGCGCCGCCCTGCTGGTGATCCTGCACTGGCGTCCTCTTTTTAACTATCATTTATTTTAATTTTAAATAGTTTGTAGTACGCCCATAGTACTTAACATTTGATTTTCTTCATGATCTTCCTTTTATTGTGTTAAACATTCATATTTTTCTCATATTCAATGATTTTCTTTTATTTTGCACAAGCACTAAGAAATAGAAAGGACCTCTCACAGTTGCTTGTGTCCGCAGTAGCGACGTGGCGACGGGATTGTGAGTTCTGCACAAGCTACGGCCCCAACGGCTAGACCGTGGCGTGGCGCTGGCGTCACCTCAACGGTTTGCTCTCAATTCTGGTTCATCTCTCAATTCTTATTTTCCTCGTTAAAACGCTAGATTTTTTTTTTTTTTTTTATCAAGCCTGTAATATGATTTTTTTGATTTTATTTATTTAGATCATATGAATGTTTATTCCACTTTTCAGAAACATTGAAGCTAAAGGAATGAATAATCTATGGTGGGTAGAGGAAAAAGGCTGCCTGTGTGTATTCTTTTGGCTCTGTGTATTTATCTACATTCACTGTCATAAGAAGCATTTAAAATCCTTTGGTTGCATAATCCAACGTTTCTGAAGTCCGCCGCATGACTCACCGGGGAGACGGAGAGAGTGGGAGAGCGTTCGTTTTCTACCTCGACACCGTCCGTCCGATAGGCGTTGCTACGCTGAACGGCCCCGCCCCCTGGCCGCTGTCACTATATAATAGGACCGGAAGTGCTTTATCAAAACTGCAAAAGACACGAGCGCCGTGGACGTACCCGGCTCTGGCATCTTGATTATTGTGCTACACAGGGTAACCGTTATTGAAACGTTTTACAAATCAATACGTGAATAACAGGTTTTTACAAAGTGAAAGCCAATGCTAAGATAAGGACACAGAAACGCCACGTTTCCATGAAGATAGTTGGAGGAGAGCGTTAGCAATGTATGTCTAACATTCTGACCTGTCTTGTCATCGATATGATAAACAAATCAACGATATGATAAACAAGCGTGTGCGAAATGACACGATTGAAACGTTTTGATTTGCAGTCTGTCGCTCTGTTCATGACTGCCCGTCTACATCTGCAGCTGACTGACGTACAGGTGTTTGCAGTCATAATTAGCCACATGGCTAGCAGTGGATCAGACCCCCTCACTTCTTCTGTTGACCAACTCCCTGAGTCACGCGTCTAACCGCTCGTGAGGCATCGGTTGTAGCTAAACGTGTTGACGTAAATCAATGAGATCGCCAAATTAG
The DNA here is from genome assembly GCA_900291075.1 of Melanogrammus aeglefinus. NCBI lineage: Eukaryota > Metazoa > Chordata > Actinopteri > Gadiformes > Gadidae > Melanogrammus > Melanogrammus aeglefinus. The sequence goes on from OLKM01000433.1 coordinate 190,020, forward strand.
ACAACTTGTATCGGTAATCTGAGAGCGGTACTAGCGACTTAGGCAGCTTGTCACTTTGAAACGTTTAGTTATAATAGTTTTCCAGGGCACTGCTGAATTCGGAAAAGTTTCATAACGGAGGGAATTGATTTCCAGGGTCCCCGGTGACAAAGGGCAACGCGTACCTCTCATCCAGCGAAGAAAGCCCGGGCGGCCCACGTTGAACTCTGCCCCAAGGACGGCATGTTTTGATTCCCAGTCCAGAATCCTCTACCCGTCCTCCTACCCCACGCGAAGATGTCTCCACGCGGGTCCATCTCGACCGTCATAACGACGGTTCTCGGGGTGACTCTAGGCGGGTTGCTGATATGGCGCGTTTACCGGAGACAGAGGAAGCGACTACCTTGCAGTCACAAGGCAGTCGATTTACCCGTGGTGGAGGAGGCCTCTCCGCCTCTCTTAGTGGACGTCTCCAGCCAGCCGGTTCTTCTTTCCTCCCTTTTTTTTTTTTTCCACCAACCCCCCCTTTCCTCCCCCAACCCAGCGCTACATCTCAGAGTGCTTGAGGGGCTGGCGCCGGGTGGTGTGGGCCGAGGACGAGTGGAGCGCCCTGGCCCGCCCTGCGAGGAGGACCTGCGTTCTTCTGTGTTGGGGGTTGACTGTGAATGGGTAAAGAAGCGTGGCGTAGACAGTTTTGCTGCCGTTTGTCGCGCTGTTGTGTTGTGGCCAGGCCTCCTCACCCCCTCAGCTTCTCCTCCCCGGTCCAGGTGGTCGGTGAAGGGTCGGCTCATGGTGTCCTCTTCTCGCAGATGGCTCATACAATCGGGCGCTGGTCGTGTCCGCGATGCTTCTCCCTCCCGGTGGGGGGCGCGTCCATCCCTCAGCCTGATGGAGGTCTGCGAGACCACATACTTGAGGTTGGGTGGGCTGCTCGAGACGCCAAGCGGCTGAATCCGAGACCCGTGGTGGGCGTGCCACGGTGACTGCGACTGGTCGCTCGAAGGGTTGACCATGCACCCTTCCCTGGGGTTTAGGCCCCGCCCCGTGGGCAGGCCTATGCCACTGTAGCGGGATTAACTTTTGGGGGGAGGATAGAGTGGTGTTACGTGTG